>JAULUF010000057.1:5112500-5510000 GCA_031834385.1 Semotilus atromaculatus
GAGATTTGCCAGACTTCAGAGGTCTTGAAGTAAAGCTAGTCTCCATTATGGCTCCCTTTGGGTTTAGCCTCTCTTGAGTTGAGGCTCCTCTTTGCTAGCCACAACATTAGACATGCTAGCCGCTGAGGTGTTTCTTTGTCAACATCGCAGGCTTCCTTTGGACATGGGGTTGAGTAACTATCCAACTATCTTTGATGTTGTCTTTGATCTCTGACTGTATATTAAAGTAGGGTCCCTTGCTCCCCTTTTTTATTCCTAACAAGCAGAGGGACATTGCTTAAATAAGGGGTTCTCCTTGTTATTCTCCACTTAATAAAGTGATGGAAATGTGCCTGGTTTCTGGGAAGAGTGCAAGCAAGGTGTGAGAACTCTCCCCTTATTGTCTTGGGGTGATTAAATAGAGCTGCAGATTTTTTCTCCCTGTGGAAATAATTCCTTAAAAGAGCTGTGTCAAGCGGAAAGATGCTGTCACAACTGAGCCACTTTATTCCTTAGATTTCTCCTTTTAGGGCTAGAATAGGCCACAAGGGTGGGAGAAAGGTTGTATAGGCCTAGACATTCCTTGCAATGAAGGCATAGACGCTGGAATATTGCTGGAATATCTTCTATATATATGTGAGATAATGGCTTAGGGCATGCTACCACTTGACAGTCTATGTACGTGTTTTTATGGATGCGCCCTGGGATGATGCTCTGACTCTGACTAAAATATTCTGATGTGTCTATGTATGCCCACAATGCTTGTGCATATTCTCGCCTAGAGAGGCAGGCATTCCCGTGTCGTGTTGGAGAGGGTATTTGTTCCCCATAGTGTCAATCCAAGACGCAGTGTCTTGATCCCCTTCTCAGGGAACCATGATTACAGTCGGAACCTGAAACTGTAATTAGATCCTGCTTTGATTCATCTCTGCGTCAACAGAATGTTACACAACTATTTACACTATTCATCGCTATGCCACTGCCATTCTTTAATTCCTAAATCATGGGTATTTTAAGTTTATTAATATTATTATTATCAGGGCTTGACATTAACACCACCACTTTGGTGGGTTTAATTTTATATAATATACATTTTTAAATATAATTTTAGTCTTTTAAAAGGGCATCTGAAATAATAAACTAAGTACAATCTAGTGTGTCAAAAATATAAATTTTTCGATATACTATATCGATACTGAAGTATCTCAAACTCTTCTGCAGAATAAATCAGTGTTGGGAGTAACGTGTTACAAAAGTAATGCATTACAGTAACATATTACTTTTTGCTGTAACGCAGTAGTGTAAGGCATTACTAATCAATTTCCAGTAATATTTTACTCGGTACATGTTCAGTAAGGCTTGCGTTACAACAGACTTTTAGTTTTAATTGTAAAAAAAAAAAAAAAAACAGCAAGACCGCGAGACATTAACGAATGAAAAATGCAAGTAGGCTAAATTTCCTGTTCGTGGTCAGTCAATAGCCGCGTGTGGTGTCCAAGTCTGTAAATAAAGACTAAATGGCAGCAACGGATATATTTGTATAGCGATTTATTTTTTACAGGAGTGCCGTGAGGTATGATTTCGGCCTCTGTGCTCGCGCTGGCCAGTGGAAAAGTGGCTAATGGTGAAGATGGCATGAAGAAGAAAATAAATCGCGAGATGGACGTTAGGCTATTCGTTCCGTGTTATCTTTCTAAACAGTTAGGCTATGTTTATGTGGTATTTTTCATGTTTTCATCACGCAATCATGTTTTTGATGCGGTGGTGACGCGTTCATGTAAGAGCGGCGGCGCTGCCGATAAAGCACCTAAAAGCTGTCACAAAGAACCGGCAAAAACAATGATTATGAATATGTCAAATATAGCAAGGAGACATTTTAATTGTTTATTAATAAAGTCAAGATGAAGTTGACGATGCTGACTCGCGATCTTCGCAGTAGGCTTGAAGAAAACTGATGCTTCTCAATCAGTTTGGGTTTGCCAGTAGGGGACTAGTTCACCACAGATGTCCGGTTAGAGACATGAAGAAGCAGCAGAAAGTGTTCTATTTGTAGCTTTATTTTCTCCACAACAAGTCCATAAAGCTTCAACAAAGTCTTAGCCCATAAGTGCAGATGAATTGGTCAAGTTGCCATGATTTGGGTGTGGTCTAAAACAAAGCATATAATATATAATCAATATAACAAACAATTCAATGACAAGACAAATACATACAATGAGATGTAGCAGAAATGCTTCCATGAAACATAAGTAACATCATGTGAATACATGAACACAAATCACATCCCTACTTCTATGTGAAGTATCCTTAAACAAGGAGTAGACAAATACTAAGTTTTAAAGCAGTCTTTTAGTGCCGCTTCAGAGCGGTCGCGTCCGTAACGGACATAGTTTTTTCCTCATAAATGCGAACACGAAAAATAAAATAAAATGAATATTTTATGTTCTTTGGAGAGCCAACCCTTCTTCATCCGATTTGCGCAGTGTAATTCACAGAATTACAAAAAAAAAAAAAAATCGTTGCCTCCTAAAAGTTAAAGATTTTTTTGTCACGCATGATCTGTCTATTTCCCTAATATTAAATATAAAACGCATGTGTAGACTGATATTTTTCTAATGTCTGGACTCCTTTCAGGGAGGAGCCTATGGACAAACAGACGTTTCAATATTTTGGTATTAATGCATTTTCTGAGTGTCTTAAACAACATATTTCAAGTTTTGACTGCAAATGTCATGTCCATAGCTGGAATTCCCAAATTTTAAATAATTTATCCTCAACTAGTTTTGTGGTGTAGGTCTACGTATTTTATAATGTTAAGTTAACTTCAAATAATATAATAGTAATTTAAAGATGTGGTAGCATTGGATCTGGAAGGTATGGATAACGCTGGGAGTAGGAAGGGGTGTGTCGCGATTCTGCAGGTTCGTGGATCTGAGTGTCGCGATTTCGGTTTCATATCGCATATCGTTACAGCCCTAGTCATTTTAGAATGTTAAGTTCTACTTCTGTATAGTTATTTTGGTGAAAGTAACTCAAAAGTAATACAGGAGTAATGTAACGCATTACAATTCTGAGACAGTAATATTGTAAGGTAATGAATTACTTTTAAATAACAGTAACAAGTAATATATAATGTATTCCAGTTTGGAAGTAACTTGCACAACACTGGAATAAATACACCAGAGACCAGCTGCACGTTCTCACTCTCTAACCTCTCCGACACACAAACCCTTTACTCGCTCGTTTCATTTGCTCCAGATGAGTATTGTTGGTGGTACAGTAATTTCGGTGAGGGATAGCACGTATTGAGCATAATTTTACTCATTCCCGCAGATTTTGTGCTCACACCCAAAGTGCGTGCACATTAAGACAAGTATATTGACTATATAAAACCGTATAATGGGTCAGTGCGTCATGTCTTAAAGCGACAACAGCCTTATATACCGACCGACAAATAATGAGATAATATTAAAAATATATATATGGTAGTTTTTCCCAATTTTCCTCATAATTGTGGCCAATGAAAATGCTGAGTGGCTAGTAACTTTGGAAAACCACTAGCCACAGTGGCTGGTGAGCAATAAAGTTAATGTTAATGATTATTATTGTTATTATAGCTCTGCGTCTCTCAATACATACAGTATAAGAGGCAGAGCTGCATTTGTTGTTTGTATTTTATTTCGTAATATTGCTTGAACAATGATTGGCAGAGAAGGGGAGTATATAATCCTGAAAGCTGAGTTTACTAGAGAACACTGGAATAAAAACACTGGACAAACACACTCCCCGATTGTTCAACATTCCCATACAGCACTGAAACATAGGAGCACACATTTGGAACATAACACATTTAATAGCTTGGCTTCAAAGTCCCATGGGTACATTTTCACATTTGCTCTTAATTGAGAGTGTTCTGGAAAAATCATTACTATATTAATGATTTAACACAAAGTAGCTGCTGTTTTCTGAGCAGAGGGGAGATTTGTTTCAGATCAATAATCGCATATTATAAAGTTACTGTAATTAGGCAGCAAGTGATAAATTCAAATTATCTTAAGTTTAAGTTGTATGTATATGAGATCCATTTATTTACTAAATAAAAAAAGTATCTTGCTTTCCTCATTTATTATTGCACATGCAATAATTTTGTCATACATGTACACTTTCTTACACACTGATGTAGAAAACAATGTGTGTAAATAACAGCTCAGCTCTTTTAAAATAAAAGATTTTCAATTAAAAGAAACTGTAAAAAGGACAAACCCTTTTAGGAAGTAGTGATCACAACCTCAGTAACCTAAGCATGACAATGAAGATGGGTATAAGTGCCCATCTGTTAGCTTTGTGGAGGAGTGACCCCACACACACACACACACACACACACACACACACACACACACACACACACACACACACACACACAGACAGACGGAGGGCTCGATGCTCAGGAATGCATGGTTGGCACTTCTGCTTGGCGTCGGGAGCGTGTCAGCCAAGAGTGCCGGCCGGTAACGCGACTCATCCTCCCGGGCTCTCGAGGACGCTGTGGCAGATTGCAGACTCAATTATTCCCCTGTCAGGTGATTATCAGGGGGTCTTAATGTAATCTTCTGTTCACACACGTAGGACATTTCAATTACGCCTGCCGTCGCCAAACAAGCTGCTTATTCAAATGGCCAGTCACCTCATCGCCACAGAACAATGTCAACTGTAAAAGAACGCCAGCTGAAGGCAATTACACATGTGTTCAGAGCCAATTATGATCACTCTCACGGCGGCATTTATGCCATGAACAAGGGAGTGTTCGAAAAATATATTTAATGACAATATGCTTGCTGTAGGATTCCCGATGCCCTGTAAGCGCCCCCCCCTGCTGCTGTTGTCTGTTCGTCCAAGCCGAGGATCATTAAACCTGATAGGAGCCCATTATCAGCCTGGCGAAGGGTTGGACTGGGCCCGTGGAGAAAGGCTAATCTCCTTGTGCTTTTACTAATGCTGCCAACTGAAGCGGTGTTGTGTTGCAGCGCCACTCGACGTGCCGATCGACCACAGCGTTCATTACTGTGGTGTGATGGTGTGGGAATGCTGGGGAGACGGGGAGGCTTGCAACACTCCTCGCCTTTATGGCTTTTTTTGTTGTTGCTCTATTTATCTTAACATTTTATATAATTTTCCCACATTTATCTGCTGTTTTCAAATCTACAATGTAGAATAATTTCAAGTAAAAAGAGTGAGTGTGTGTGTGTGTGTACACCTACTAGGCCTTATATTGGGGGCACATTTGTACTCAATTTTATTTATATAAAATTTTATTTATTTATATATTTTATTTGTGTAAAAAATAAAAAATGATGGCAATTATATGTTTCGGTCCCCATTAGGAAAACAGCTTATAAATCATACTTAGTGCTTTTTTTTTTTTTTTATATGTAAAAAATGCAGAACGTTGTGTGTGTGATGGGTAGGTTTAGGGGTAGGGTTAGTGTGTGTGTGTGTGTGTGTGTGAGAGAGAGAGAGAGAGAGAGAGAGAGTGAGAGTGAGAGAGTAAGAGAGAGAGAGAGAGAGAGAGAGAGAGAGAGAGAGTGAGAGAGAGAGAGAGAGAGAGAGTGTGTGTGAGACAGAGAGAGAGAGAGTGTGTGTGTGTGGGAGACAGAGAGAGAGAGAGAGAGCTTGTGTGTGTGAGACAGAGAGAGAGAGAGAGAGCGTGTGTGTGTGTGAGACAGAGAGAGAGAGAGAGAGAGAGTAAGAGTGAGAGTGAGAGAGTAAGAATGCCCAAAATATGAACACATCAGAGACCACTATTACCCCAAAATTAACAACATATTTCCCCATTTTAACACCTGTAATCCAACCCAAAAACTCCGTTTCATTCTTGGCGAAGAAGCCAAATGCTCATATATAGCTGCAAAATTTGTATCATCCTGCCACATCCTGAGGGACGAGCAGAGACCAGCAGACATCCAATAAACACACACTCACTCACAGCCTAAGACCTACACATGTATATAATGTTCAATATTGTTTGTTTTTGTTTTTTATATAAATGATTTCTAAATCCTTTTTATTTTATTTATTAATCTTTGTTTATTTTATTATCATTGTTTTATGATATCAGTATTATTATTTTTGTGTACTAAATGTTCTAAATCATTTTGGTTACACTTTATTTCGATAGTCACTTTAGACGTTCTACTAACTATAAGTAACTTTTCATCTACATGTCAACTAACTCTCATTAGAGTATTGGTATATTATAGTAGACTGTCAGTAGACTGGTAGGTTATGGTTAGGTGTTAGGGTTCGGGTTAGGAGAATAAGTTGACTTGTAGTCGCCAAGTTACTTATAGTCAGTTGAATGTCTGTTGGGGGACCAACAAAATAAAGTGTTTGGAGATATTAAGCTGACAGTTTACTAATACTCTAATGACAGTTAGTTGACATGTAGTTGAAAAGTTACTTATAGTTAGTAGAATGTCTAAAGTGGACTATCGAAATAAAGTGTTACCATCATTTTCTATGTTGTTTTGATGCTTTGGCAATACAAAATGTATTTTTTTGTCATTCCAATAAAGCTTTCTGAATTGAATTGAATTGAATTGAGTAAGAGAGAGAGTGAGAGAGTAAGAGTGAGAGTGTGTGTGAGAGAGAGAGAGAGAGTGTGTGTGAGAGACAGAGAGAGAGAGAGAGAGAGAGAGAGAGAGAGAGAGAGAGAGTGGGAGACAGAGAGAGAGAGAGAGAGAGCATGTGTGTGTGAGACAGAGAGAGAGAGAGAGCGTGTGTGTGTGTGAGACACAGAGAGAGAGAGAGTAAGAGTGAGAGTGAGAGAGTAAGAGAGAGAGTGAGAGAGTAAGAGTGAGAGTGTGTGTGTGAGAGACAGAGAGAGAGAGAGAGAGAGAGAGAGAGAGTGTGTGGGAGACAGAGAGAGAGAGAGAGAGAGAGAGAGAGAGTGTGTGAGAGACAGAGAGAGAGAGAGAGAGAGAGAGAGAGAGAGTGTGTGGGAGACAGAGAGAGAGAGAGCATGTGTGTGTGAGACAGAGAGAGAGAAAGAGTGTGTGTGTGTGTGTGTGAGACAGAGAGAGACACAGAGAGAGAGATAATGAGAGTGAGAGAGTGTGTGTGAGAGAGAGAGAGAGAGAGCGTGTGTGTGAGACAGAGAGAGAGAGAGAGAACTGACATGATCACTCAGCCCCACTCGAGGTATGTAGACACTCAGGTGTGTTTTAAAGAGCCCTGATGCACTCGAGCTGTCATGAGAAAATACTGTGCAGGAGCAACAATCACCGGCATTAATAGGGAGAGTCATACCAGATGGGCCGTTGTGATGTCAAATAATAACATGTTGCCATAATGACTGTAATATTATTAATAATAAGGATAAGAATAGTAGTAATTATTGTACATTCATATATTGTGCTGGTACACTTGCTGTTGAATGATGTGCCCTTCCAAATGATGCGCCACAACAGTTTCAGACTGACAGCTCAACATCATCTTTCCCTGGTGATGGATGATAAAAGGTAACATTACAATTATAAATGTGTACAAAATTATCAGAACAATTACAGAACATTATTGTCCTGTTCTACTCTTTGATTGTTAGGAGTACTGGAGTTCAAATCCTGTGTAATGTAATTTTTGTATTATTAAACAAAATCACTGAATAAGTTTTTGCATTTTATTTTGATATCACTCATACACAGACTGAGAAGCGTGAAGCATCTGGGAGACAAAAATACTTTTACTTTTTCAGTTTTATCATTTATATTGATTTTATATTGATATTGATTACATTGATTAACATTAATATAATAACAAATCAAATTATAAACAAAAAATTATGATTTTTCTACCTGTGTAGATGGTGTCTTGTCTTGTAAATCATTTAGAGTTGATTTGCATTGCCTCCTGCCAGCTCAGCTGAAGTGTGGACCAGTCACCCAGAGAAAGACTTTTCCTTATTTTTTAAATGTTAAAATGCACATGCCAAGCTGTTGGAAATTAAATGTGTTGTATTGTAGTGAGCCGGGCAGGGGAACAAAGAGCACCAGACACGATTAGATGGAAGCCCTAGGGCTCATTTATTCATGTGCACAATTTGGTTAGTGGAGAAGTGAAGACTGGCGCTGGAGTGTTTCCCAGTGCTCTTCCTGGGATCCGTGGCGAGTGTGTGAGGACGGGATCCCTCAGAATACGCTGTGCATCCACTGACATCAATGAGAACGGTGTGCAGTAAACGCTGAGAGAGAGTCTCATACGTTTAAGAACATCTGCACTGGACTTATCACTGGCGAGTGAAATCTAACAATTTATTAGCCAATGGATAACGACAGAAATTATTTAGTAGCCACGCATGAAATTTAGTTGTATAATTCAACATCCCAATTGTTTTGATCAAGTTGAAGTGTTTTAGCAAGCATTTACTCCTCTTGAGCCGTAGCAGATCTAGTCCACCAAGACCAAACACATTAACATTGCCATATTTAATAACATGCTAAGAGTTCTCATGATTGAAATAAAATAAATAAATAATTCTAGTGTTAAATGGCTGAAGACAAATGAAGAGTCAGTGCAGATATGATACAGTAATGCGTGTGAGTGTCTCAGCTCTTCTGTGATGTATTGTTGAGCTCGTCTGTTGAATTACAAGCCTTACATTGAGAGATGAAGGATGGGTGTCTTGTAAACAAGCAGCAAGTGCCCCGGATGACAGTTCCTAATCCATCATTGTGCTGTCAGAGCCGGCGGCTGGAACGCAGGACCGGGCCGGAGAGACACCGGACACACGTCAGTCCTCATCATAATCTGAGGAGCGTAGAGAAAATGCATTAAAAACACACATTCTCACAAAAACAAAGAGAAATAATCATGCAAGCACCAAACATGCTGCTTTAGAGGCCGAGATCCAGCCTGCCACTTCTTCATGGCGATTACACACTGAGAGTGATGACATTGCTAAAGGACACTTCTCCTCTTCATGGCCAGTAGCACATATTGCATACAGATCCTGGTGTGGTTCTGAACTTGTTTTCTGTCATGTCATTGTACTGGTTTGACTCTGTCTCAAATCTGATCCAAATGCAGTATTTATTGAACAGGGTAATCCAAAGATACAGGCAGGGGCAGACACAGGCAGGGTCAAACACAGGCAGGGTCAAACACAGGCAGGGTCAATCACAGGCAGGGTCAAACACAGGCAGGGTCAGACACAGGCAGGGTCAAACAAAGGCAGGGTCAGACACAGGCAAACACAGGCAGGGTCAAACACAGGCAGGGGCAGACACAGGCAGGGTCAAACACAGGCAGGGTCAAACACAGGCAGGGTCAAACACAGGCAGGGGCAGACACAGGCAGGTTCAAACACAGGCAGGTTCAAACACAGGCAGGGTCAAACACAGGCAGGTTCAAACACAGGCAGGGTCAAACACAGGCAGGGTCAAACACAGGCAGGGTCAAACACAGGCAGGGGCAGACACAGGCAGGGTCAAACACAGGCAGGGTCAAACACAGGCAGGGGCAGACACAGGCAGGGTCAAACACAGGCAGGGTCAAACACAGGCAGGGTCAAACACAGGCAGGGGCAGACACAGGCAGGGTCAAACACAGGCAGGGTCAAACACAGGCAGGGTCAAACACAGGCAGGTTCAAACACAGGCAGGGTCAAACACAGGCAGGGGCAGACACAGGCAGGGTCAAACACAGGCAGGGTCAAACACAGGCAGGGTCAAACACAGGCAGGGTCAAACACAGGCAGGGTCAAACACAGGCAGGGTCAAACACAGGCAGGGTCAAACACAGGCAGGGTCAAACACAGGCAGGGTCAAACACAGGCAGGTTCAAACACAGGCAGGGTCAAACACAGGCAGGGGCAGACACAGGCAGGGTCAAACACAGGCAGGGTCAAACACAGGCAGGGTCAAACACAGGCAGGGTCAAACACAGGCAGGGTCAAACACAGGCAGGGGCAGACACAGGCAGGGTCAAACACAGGCAGGGTCAAACACAGGCAGGGTCAAACACAGGCAGGGTCAAACACAGGCAGGGTCAAACACAGGCAGGGTCAAACACAGGCAGGGTCACACACAGGTCAGACACAGGCAGGGTCAAACACAGGCAGGGTCAAACACAGGCAGGGTCAAACACAGGGAGGGTCAAACACAGGCAGGGTCAAACACAGGCAGGGTCAAACACAGGGAGGGTCAAACACAGGCAGGGTCAGACACAGGCAGGGTCAAACACAGGCAGGGTCAAACACAGGCAGGGTCAGACACAGGCAGGGTCAAACACAGGCAGGGTCAAACACAGGCAGGGTCAAACACAGGCAGGGTCAGACACAGGCAGGGTCAAACACAGGCAGGGTCAAACACAGGCAGGGTCAAACACAGGCAGGGTCAAACACAGGCAGGGTCAAACACAGGCAGGGTCAAACACAGGCAGGGTCAAACACAGGCAGGGTCAAACACAGGGAGGGTCAAACACAGGCAGGGTCAGACACAGGCAGGGTCAAACACAGGCAGGGTCAAACACAGGCAGGGTCAGACACAGGCAGGGTCAAACACAGGCAGGGTCAAACAAAGGCAGGGTCAGACACAGGCACTAAACAAGACTTCGCAAGGAATTAATGAGTGTACATGGTTTAACCCTCTGGGGTCTGAGATCACGCCGGCGTGATCTGGTCGCTTTTTTTCTTATCAGTGCAAAAGAGACTTAAAATACTCGGTTGATTTTGATCGTACATATAAGTGTTGTACATCATTAGATCGTGTTAAGTGTCTATTTTTTTTGTGGATACTCACAATAAAAACAAAGTGTTGTGCTTTTCACCAAATAAAGAAAAACAAACATGATGCGAGTTCTGCGTTCTCTCTGTCTGTGAAGTCCATTCTGAAACGCGTCCTAAGATTAACTGTAACTCCGCGATTACTTGTCACACAGGCACGAGATATTTTTCTTTATGAAGCTTGAATTCTCTTCTTTTAAATGAAGTAATTTATATAAAAAACAAATATTCTCAGTTTATGCAATCCGTTTGAAACCAAGGAGAGGTCCTGTTTTTTCTTTCTCCCCTCATTATTTTTAATGAGTTGAGGCCGCCACGCCCCCGGCGCTATTCACATGTAAATAGTTTAGGTGATCGCACACGCCCCCGATCAATGCCATAAAAACACAAAGATTCTTCATGAGATTCACTGATAGTTCATCGCGTTTTGAGGATGGCACAGCGGGCACGCTACTCCGGTGAAGAAGCCCGTCAGATGATTCTGGACAGCGAGGAAGAATTCACCTTTTCCTCAGAGGAAGATTATTGCAACTCAAGACGACAAACGGCTGCATTTTGAAGAGCGAATTGATCCCGCCGAGGATACAAGTTCAGAGTAAGTTGTTTAGTGTTATATACTTCTTTTTCTGATAATATAGAACTCATATGAATTTTCAGACTATATTTTGCTTTGTTTTGGCTAGCTTTTGACATACTACGTGAAAGATTGCCTTACAATATCCCTAACATTCGTGTATGCTCAAGTGTAAACTTTCAATGTGATAACGTTACTCTCTAAACATTTGTATATTAAATATATTTCACTCAGTTTTGATTAGCTTATGCGTAATGTAGCTTATTTGCGAATATCTGCTTAGGTGTAAATATAATGTGATTTAGTGCAAATATATTTCAGCCTCCGGTAAAATACTGTCTAAATACTAGACATTATATGTTTATATATAAATGTTCTGTTTTGGTTAGCCTATGACACTGCTTATCTTGCTAAAATACTGCCTTATGCACAGATGATTGTGAATACAGTGTAAATGTTTGAAATGCTCTAAATGTGTGCGGTCTATATGGCCCATCAACACTCGCGGTGTATAGATATTTCGCGGTGTATAGATATAGATATTTCTCCGTCCTATGGCCCATCAACAGATATACATTGTGCGTCCATACCCATTAATTGCCCATCAGTTTACTTTGGATTATGTATGCTAACAGTTTTGTTGTTGTTGTTGTTTTATAGAAATGTGTCTGCATCACGCACTCCTTCTCCAGCACCTCGCAGAGGGGAACGCAGGCGTCGTTCAGTTCTCCGTGCGATCGAGAATCATACTGAGTAAGTGCACAGACGTAATATTTACATTAGTGATCAGTGTTGTGCTAGTTACTAAGAAATTAAGTTTTTACTACATGAATGAATATTTGAGCAATACAATTGTACCTCGATCATTCTTGTTAGTTCATAGTAGGCCTACATTATCTAAGGTAATAACAGATACAATAAAAAAATTCAACTCAATTTAAAATGTTTAAGTAAATGTTGAAATAAAAAAACTTACAATGAATGATACTTCTACAACATTTATTAACCCTTTAGAACCTGAAGCTAAAATAGGTGTTTTTCACATATTTAGATTTTTGGACTGTAAAATTCTAAAACAAAGTGCTATCTTCATGTGCAAGGTGTCATTTTTTTCAGAAACAGATTAGCTTTCAGCAAATTACAGTTATTGACCATTATTGTGTGTGGTGAGTTTGTAAATAGAATTTAAATAGACAAAAATAAAAAAAACGAGAATACATTTTCTGATTTTTATTTAGAAAAAAACTGAAAAAAATCACGAACGAAAGACACTTCATACACATGCACCACATGCACACTCCGTGCAGCTTGTAATCTCCGTGCTCGTGCTGCCTCACGTGTTAACGTAAACAACTCAGCCAGTGAGTTTGTTATGTGTCCTCTCGCTCTGTATAATGCTAGCAGTCTCTTCAGTGCTCTTGTACTGTGTAACAGCGCACACTTGTTTTTTACAGATGTGACAATGAACATGTCCAGGCTCCTGTCCCGAAGAGAGCCAAGGCAAACAAGCAGGCAAGCAACAGGCAGTCCACTCTGTCATGGAAAACAGAGACTGATGTTGACATGGTTCCACAGACTGTGCGATTCCTTCCTGCAAGGGAAGCTGGACCGCAACTGAGTTCTGTAGACTCGCATTCGCCCATGAGTCTATTCAAACTATTTTTTTCAGAAAGTGCTGTTTCGACTCTGTGCCACAACACCAATGCTCAGGCTGCTAAGGCAGCTGCAAAAGGCTGCAAATATAAATGGACAGATGTCATTCAACGGGGCATAAGCATTTACTGTGAGATACCTGCCTTTACTTTTGTTTATTTATCGCTCACAATTGCTTTGTTTATAGCTGACTGATTATTTATTTATTTTACTCACATTTGATTTGCTTAGAGCAAATTTAGAACATTTAGTTTCTCCACACAGAGGAATTACAATAAAACAGATTGAAAAACAAAACCTTTGAATCTCCTCTCATTCTTTGTTCAGGCTGCTTCACCCTAATGGGCCATTGGGGGAGTGTCTGTCACACCCCTGGTCTGAATCTCATTAATATTCATGGGCTATTACCACTCCCACGCATAAACCTCTTCAGACAAAAAAACTGTCATACAAAGTATAAATTAGTGTTTCATTTTATGTGAACGATTAGATGGATGATTTTCACATCATTTTGAAGCCAGAACTCGAAGCTACAACATCCATTTGTCAAAAGTCTTGTGGACACATATTTAGTATTTGTTTTGTGGTCTTATTTCAGCACGTTTCATTTTTATTTTTTTCAATAACCACGCATAAACATTATTCTCTTAAAAATACAAACATGTACATAGATGTTAATAACATATTATCGTAACCCCGTTTGTGCTATATAGAGTGAATTTACACCTTTGCCATTAACATGTTTATAAAAAACTGAAAAAAGCACAAATGTCAGAGCATGTCAGAACATCCCAATAGCCCCAAAAACACCGCAGACCCCAGAGGGTTAAATAGGCTGAGACTGACAAGGTAATGAGACACAGGTGAGACACAGGTGAGACACAGGTGGATGCAACACAACGCATGTAATACGCATGTGCATAATGTCATCGTCTTCAGAGATTCACGTTTTTGTTGTATATACGGAAAACATTTTGCGTTTTTAGGCACCCAAAACACTCTTGTCATCTAAATGAACGGCCAAAATGCATAAAAAAGGCAGGGTCAAACACAGGCAGGGTCAAACACAGGCAGGGGCAGACACAGGCAGGGTCAAACACAGGCAGGGGCAGACACAGGCAGGGTCAAACACAGGCAGGGTCAAACACAGGCAGGGTCAGACACAGGCAGGGTCAAACACAGGCAGGGTCAAACACAGGCAGGGTCAAACACAGGCAGGGTCAAACACAGGCAGGGTCAAACACAGGCAGGGTCAGACACAGGCAGGGTCAGACACAGGCAGGGTCAAACACAGGCAGGGGCAGACACAGGCAGGGGCAGACACAGGCAGGGTCAAACACAGGCAGGGGCAGACACAGGGAGGGTCAAACACAGGCAGGGTCAAACACAGGCAGGGTCAGACACAGGCAGGGTCAAACACAGGCAGGGTCAAACACAGGCAGGGTCAAACAAAGGCAGGGTCAGACACAGGCAGGGTCAAACACAGGGAGGGTCAAACACAGGCAGGGTCAAACACAGGCAGGGGCAGACACAGGCAGGGGCAGACACAGGGAGGGTCAAACACAGGCAGGGTCAAACACAGGCAGGGTCAAACACAGGCAGGGGCAGACACAGGGAGGGTCAAACACAGGCAGGGTCAAACACAGGCAGGGTCAGACACAGGCAGGGTCAAACACAGGCAGGGTCAAACACAGGCAGGGTCAAACAAAGGCAGGGTCAGACACAGGCAGGGTCAAACACAGGGAGGGTCAAACACAGGCAGGGTCAAACACAGGCAGGGTCAAACACAGGCAGGGTCAAACACAGGCAGGGTCAAACACAGGGAGGGTCAAACACAGGCAGGGTCAAACACAGGCAGGGTCAAACACAGGCAGGGTCAAACACAGGCAGGGTCAGACACAGGCAGGGTCAAACACAGGCAGGGTCAAACACAGGCAGGGTCAGACACAGGCAGGGTCAGACACAGGCAGGGTCAGACACAGGCAGGGTCAAACACAGGCAGGGGCAGACACAGGCAGGGGCAGACACAGGGAGGGTCAAACACAGGCAGGGTCAAACACAGGCAGGGTCAGACACAGGCAGGGTCAAACACAGGCAGGGTCAAACACAGGCAGGGTCAAACACAGGGAGGGTCAAACACAGGCAGGGTCAAACACAGGGAGGGTCAAACACAGGCAGGGTCAGACACAGGCAGGGTCAAACACAGGCAGGGTCAAACACAGGCAGGGTCAGACACAGGCAGGGTCAAACACAGGCAGGGTCAAACACAGGCAGGGTCAAACACAGGCAGGGTCAGACACAGGCAGGGTCAAACACAGGCAGGGTCAAACACAGGCAGGGTCAAATAAAGGCAGGGTCAGACACAGGCACTAAACAAGACTTCGCAAGGAATTAATGAGTGTACATGGTTTAAATAGGCTGAGACTGACAAGGTAATGAGACACAGGTGAGACACAGGTGGATGCAACACAACGCATGTAATACGCATGTGCATGATGTCATCGTCTTCAGAGATTCACGTTTTTGTTGTATATACGGAAAACATTTTGCGTTTTTAGGCACCCAAAACACTCTTGTCATCTAAATGAACGGCCAAAATGCATAAAAAGTTTTACATTTTTAGTTGAAAAACGGTGTCGTGGAAACAGCCCCTAAGGGTTGCACCATGTAGTTAAATGGTTCTTTATTTACTCAACACGTAAGGCCGGTGTCGTTGAGTCAGGGTCACATGGCCAAACATCACTGTTTTAGCTGCAATCAACTGGACTTGGCAAAACATAAACTGATGTTTATCAGAGATTAAAAAAGGGAGAAAAAACTAAATTGTGAATATCTGACATCGTCTGGTGAAGCAGGTTGTGTTTATTCATCAGTAGAGTTGGGGAAGGGTGAAGAAGCGTTTACTGTTCGACAGTTTCTCAGAGGTAACGTGTGACTGCCAGAGTAACGTCTAACTCAGGCACTTAAACTGATCAATCTTATGCACTTTACTCCCTTATCCATTCATGCTATTCATTTAGTAGTGGTTAGTTGCTCCTGTCTATCTTTTTGTTACAGTAATAAAACTCCTTTGCGTTGATTATGTACTGTTAATGTACGTTTTAATGTATAGGTACCTCTTAACATAAGTTAAGATATTGTTAACTTGTAGAGCCTCCTACTGTGTGAACACAAGGACGGATGGATGGAGATGTATATGCATCAGGTGCTAATCAAAATGATCTCTTAAACATGAAATGCTTTTTTTTCTGCTTTGTGTGTGCATGTGTGTGTGTGTGTGTGTGTGTGTGCGTGTGTGTGTGCGTGCATGTGCAGACCTACAGTCACCTCACTCATCAGAAACAATTGAAATTTTTTATTAATTAATTAAATATATAATGTTTTTTCAAGCTGTTGACTGCATAATTTGACTGGTTTCACATTGCTTACTTAATCTGTTCCCACAGGATCAAATTATTGACAGCGGTGAACAGCCCTGACCTTCCTACGATAATCCAAGCTGTTCACGTGCAGAAAAAGTATGTGTGTTAAAGAGATTGAAAGAAATCACAGAGGAATACAATATATATGTTTTCATGTTAGCTGAAGCATTTCTTTTCTTTTTTTTAATGTTATTTTTGTATCGATTGATTAATTTGAGTCATATTTTTTTAGGATTTCAATTACAATTGTAGTTTGGTGGCAATGGCTGTAATATTATTTTAATTTCTGTTTTAAGAAATTAAATGTTAAATGTTCACAGATGTTTTGCTAAAACAATTTTCAGACTGAAAAAGCACGAGTGTGTTTACAGTGCAGAGGAGTCACACTGACCACTGATCCCTCGAATGTCTGAATGGTGCGCAGGGTGATCTGTAAACCAACACTAGCAGCTCAGCCGTGTGTGTCCGCTCAAATCATCTCTCTTCAGCAGAAAGCAGGTTTCATAGCAAACAGAACAGCTCTCATAGCCATTCCCAACACTCTGAAGGTCAAGGCGAACGCTGGAACAGAAAGCAAAAGGCAGAATGAAAAGCAAAATGTTTTGATGTATTGGTTTATGTATGTATGAGGGAGCTCAGAGGAGAGCAGGGCAGAAAAATCAATAGCAGCATAAAACTGATTTAGTGCGTGTCATAAAACATAAGTAAGTGTTCCGAGATGGAGTAAAGCAAAGTCTCAATTTAATCTACACAAAAGCTGCACTGTACTGATGAACTGATACGAGAGAGAGAGGGGTACAATAAAATCTATAGACAGACACATAATTGTCATATTAAGACTTTCTCTGGCTGCTGTCAGGGGTTGCTAGAGCTCATTCATCTTCTGGCTAATGGCCAGGAGAATCAAATCACAATTAAAATGTGCTCAATATTGTGCCTAAGATGTTTGGCAAGCGTTCATTTTTTTCCATCGATACTCCGCCCCATAAATCAGAAATGTTGTGACGCATTTAATGGTTTATGGGGAAGGGATTATGGTTTTATGGAGCTAATGCAGCAGAACCACTCATTTACACAGAGCAGCAGTGGGTCTCATCAGGCTGTTCTCGCTCTGTGTGCTCCATACACACCCTAACCCATACACACCCTAACCCGTACACACCCTAACCCGTACACACCCTAACCCATACACACCCTAACCCGTACACACCCTAATGTGTGCACCATACACACCCTAACCCGTACACACCCTAACCCGTACACACCCTAACCCATACACACCCTAACCCGTACACACCCTAACCCGTACACACCCTAATGTGTGCACCATACACACCCTAACCCATACACACCCTAACCCGTACACACCCTAACCCGTACACACCCTAACCCGTACACACCCTAACCCATACACACCCTAACCCGTATACACCCTAACCCATACACACCCTAACCTATACACACCCTAACCCATACACATCCTAACCCATACAAACCCTAATGTGTGCACCATACACACCCTAACCCATACACACCCTAACCCATACACACCCTAATGTGTGCACCATACACACCCTAACCCGTACACACCCTAACCCATACACACCCTAACCCATACACACCCTAACCCGTACACACCCTAACCCATACACACCCTAACCCATACACACCCTAACCCATACACATCCTAACCCATACACACCCTAATGTGTGCACCATACACACCCTAACCCATACACACCCTAACCCATACACACCCTAATGTGTGCACCATACACACCCTAACCCGTACACACCCTAACCCATACACACCCTAACCCATACACACCCTAATGTGTGCACCATACACACCCTAACCCATACACACCCTAACCCGTACACACCCTAACCAATACACACCCTAATGTGTGCACCATACACACCCTAACCCATACACACCCTAACCCGTACACACCCTAACCCGTACACACCCTAACCCGTACACACCATAACCCGTACACACCCTAACCCGTACACACCCTAACCCATACACACCCTAACCCGTACACACTCTAACCCATACACACCCTAACCCATACCCACCCTGACCCGTACACACCCTAACCCATACACACCCTAACCCATACACACCCTGACCCATACACACCCTAACCCGTACACACCCTAACCCATACACACGCGTGTTTGATTTCATGAGGGGTCCGTGTGCTCCGTACACACCCTAACCCATACACACCCTAACCCGTACACACCCTAACCCATACACACCCTAACCCGTACACACTCTAACCCATACACACCCTAACCCATACACACCCTGACCCGTACACACCCTAACCCGTACACACCCTAACCCATACACACCCTAACCCGTACACACTCTAACCCATACACACCCTAACCCATACACACCCTGACCCATACACACCCTAACCCGTACACACCCTAACCCATACACACGCGTGTTTGATTTCATGAGGGGTCCGTGTGCTCCGCACACACCCTAACCCATACACACCCTAACCCGTACACACCCTAACCTGTACACACCCTAACCCATACACACCCTGACCCATACACACCCTAACCCATACACACCCTGACCCATACACACCCTAACCCGTACACACCCTAACCCGTACACACCCTAACCCATACACACGCGTGTTTGATTTCATGAGGGGTCCGTGTGCTCCGTACACACCCTAACCCATACACACCCTAACCCATACACACCCTGACCCATACACACCCTGACACATACACACCCTAACCCGTACACACCCTAACCCATACACACCCTGACCCATACACACCCTGACCCATACACACCCTGACCCATACACACCCTAACCCGTACACACCCTAACCCGTACACACCCTAACCCATACACACGCATGTTTGATTTCATGAGGGGTCCGTGTGCTCCGTTCACACCCTAACCCATACACACCCTAACCCATACACACCCTAACCCGTACACACCCTAACCCGTACACATCCTAACCCGTACACACCCTAACCCATACACACCCTGACCCGTACACACCATAACCCATACACACCCTAACCCATACACACCCTAACCCGTACACACCCTAACCCGTACACACCCTAACCCGTACACACCCTAACCCGTACACACCATAACCCGTACACACCCTAACCCATACACACCCTAATGTGTGCACCATACACACCCTAACCCGTACACACCCTAACCCATACACACCCTAACCCGTACACACCCTAACCCATACACACCCTAACCCATACACACCCTAACCCATACACACCCTAACCCGTACACACCATAACCCGTACACACCCTAACCCATACACACCCTAATGTGTGCACCATACACACCCTAACCCGTACACACCCTAACCCATACACACCCTAACCCGTACACACCCTAACCCGTACACACCCTAACCCATACACACCCCAATGTGTGCACCATACACACCCTAACCCATACACACCCTAATGTGTGCACCATACACACCCTAACCCGTACACACCCTAACCCACACACACCCTAACCCATACACACCCTAATGTGTGCACCATACACACCCTAACCCATACACACCCTAACCCGTACACACCCTAACCTGTACACACCCTAACCCATACACACCCTAACCCGTACACACCCTAACCCAAACACACCCTAATGTGTGCACCATACACACCCTAACCCGTACACACCCTAACCCATACACACCCTAACCCATACACACCCTAACCCGTACACACCCTAACCCATACACACCCGTTTTTGATGTCATGAGGGGTCCGTAAGTTAAGATATTGTGAACTTGTAGAGCCTCCTGCACCCAGTTGCCCTGCTGCACGTGCTCTACAGCCGGAACCCAACAATGTACAGAGTTCACTAAGCCAGTCGCATCCAAAGCAGAATCTAAAGCCCTTGCACTCTTACAATTAACCTCAATAAAAGTTTGTATGCTTGTCTCTAGTTCTGAAATCTTCTCCGTCAGCCTTACTATCTCCCTGCATTCATCACAGGTGTGCACTGTATTATATATATTAATGCTGTACAATCTATTTTAATGTTGCTGTTTTTAATTAAACTCTTGAACAGCTTTACTATTAGTGGAGAAATGGTACACAGATGCAGGTAATTTACACACGCAAATATTACCAAATATCAATGACAGCTTTATATGTCAATGAAGTGACCATGGTATTAGTGGAATAATTCACAATTTTAATGTACAACATGGAGGCAAAGAACAACCCGATGCATTTATTTATTTAAAAAATGTCAGTGTGTGTGTTTAAATAAGACGGTTATTTTGTGTCTTTCTGTGTGTGTGTGTGTGTGTGTGTGTGTGTGTGTGTGTGTGTGTTGATCATGATAAAGCTGTAAGCTGTGACATCTACCAGCCTGGGCCTGTAATTCAATCTGCACTTGAGATTTCTCTGTGCGAATTCTGGCTTTCAGCATCAGCATCAGATAACTCTGCATCTGCCTAATAAATTCACATGACAGTCCGTGAAACGCTCCCATAACCAGCGACACCAGATGATTTTCCGCTTCTGACAAGCTCTTGTATTGAGTATCATAACAGTTACTTTGTCTTCATCCAGAGAGGGAGAGTAATATCAATCCATTTGATGATCCAGCAAAGCGAGTCAAGCACTTCTGTATCAATCTTCATACACTGCTGCCGGTTGTCTAACAAAAAGCCCAGAAATGGGATCATTCAATCAGCGTGCAGTGGCTGGCTGACTGCCTCTCTCTCGGCTCGAGCGCTTATAGCTCGCTGTCAGCTCTGCTCTCGTGTCCCTCTGCTGTCTCTCTCTGTCAGCTTATGTGTTCGGGAAGGCCTGAACGGTGCTGTAAAATAAAAAAACCTCCAACACTGTCCTTGTCCAGATGCTTGAAGTAAAAAATAGATTCTTCCACTTTCGATATTCCACTTTCATTCTACTAACTATATGTCAACTAGCTCTCATTAACTTGCAACTGCATGTCAAGTATTATTTGAGTATTAGTAGACTGTTAGGTTCAGAAATATAGCAAAAAAAATCATAATAGAGCTTATTTTGTCAAAAGAAATGTTATTTTAGTCTTTGATCATATGCCACACAAAAAAAACAAAAAAAAACACTCTAAGGCCCCATTTACACTGCATGGTTCAAGTGACCCAAATCCGATTCTTTCCTCTCATGTGGCACAGATCGGATTCAACCGGTGAACGTGCAAGCAGGAAAAAAACGCATGGATTCCGATTTTCTCAGATCGGATTCAGGCCTCACTCATATGTGGTAATAAATCGGATATGAATCGGATATGTGCATTTGCATGTGCCATGTAAGCAAACAAATCGGATATTCCCCCAGTAAATGCGAGTCGTACGTCATTAAAAAAGTGACATCAACTCAGGTGGACACCACCAACTGAGATCACATGACTTATTATATGCGCGATGGAGGATCCTTTTAACAAGGATACACACAGTGGAGCAATGTGGAGGTTTCATGTCTTTTGATTGTTTGGGGCGAAGAGATTTTGCAGGCAAAAATGCAGGGTTGTTACCTCTATGGTTATTACAGAAATAAATACACTAAATTCGCCCAGGCTGCAACAAGGGCTCTCCTCTTGTTCTCCTCTACGGAGACCAATGTTTTGCTGACTTTTTTGCTGATTTCTCAAAATATTGTGGAAAGCAAAACACTGGATAATTTTATTCGCATCTGCATCCATTGCATTTCGTGCTGTTTCACTTCCTTTTCCGGGTCAGAACGTCTACATTTGGTAGTTTCAGCAGTGTATAGTGTAAATGCAAAAATCGGATACGGGTCACTTTTAAAAGATGATGTAAGCGGGTCGTCAAAACAATCGGACATAGTCAGAAAATCGGATTTGGGCATCAAGACCTGCAGTGTAAATGCAGCCTAACACTGTACTTGTCCAGATGCTTGAAGTAAAACAATTATAGTTACACTTTATTTCGATATTCTACTTTAGATATTGTACTGTCAACTAACTCTCATTAACTTGCAACTACATGTCAACTATCATTAGAGGATTAGTAGACTGTCAGGTTCGGGTAGGATAAGTTACTTATAGTCAGTAAAGTCTGTCAAAGAGCATCAGAAAAAAAGTGATAGCTGAAGTTAGATCTACTAATACTCTAAAGACTGCAAGTTGGCATGTAGTTGCAAAGTTACTTGTAGTTAGTAGGACGTCTAAAATGGACTATCGAAATAACATTATTCATCAAAAGCATATAATGACCAAAAGGGTTAGGGGACTAGGAGTAAAAGTTTATATTTCCAACATACAAAAACTTTTCTTTGCAGTGTTTTAGATCCAGCACTCTTTAGGTTGAAATAGAGCAAAAAGAAATCATAATATAGCTTGTTTTGTCTAAAGAAATGTAATTTGAGTTTATGATCACATGCCCCATCTTAAAAGAAGTTTATTTCCCAGTGATTTGGCCTGGTTTGAGGTTCTCCTGCTCCACTGGACGAGTGTTAGTGGCTCTCCATCCCGGGGTTGTGTGGCTGTACAGGAGGACTGAGATGAGAAGATGTGTCCGGGTAAAATACGACTCAATCAACAACAACAATCAACTTTAACCCTTCGCTGTAGATAGATCTAATCGTGGCCTAATGTTCTGTGAAGATGGCCCTTTCATATTCTCTAATGTTGCTCTCTTTTCCACAAATCACTAGATTATTTTTGCTTCTGAAACCACAGGCTAAAAGAATAGATGGGATTTGATGAAAAACTGAAATTGAAACCCCTCTAATACATAAAAAGCGCTTTAACGCAGTCCGTCATTGGTGTGCGGGACCTGAGGGCTGCACTCACATCAGCACGCCAGTAATTGGTTCCTCTAAATCTGCTGAGTGCAAAAAAAGCAAACTATTTTTCATCAGAGCCTAAGTAAGAGAAACATCACACACAAAAGAGCTGTTGTCTTCACGGTTGTCTGAGCTCTGGGAAGCAGATCCACACGCGTCCATAACCACACCCCGCCTCATGGCCGTCCACAGAGATGGTCAATAGATGGAGATTCAGGACAGCGTTCCCTTCACAGAGCCTCTCTAGCGCACGTCCCCTGCGATCATATCGAGGGCATTAGCACGGCCTTGTCTTCTTATACTTTTAAGTGCTTGTGGATTTTCTCAGCTAGGCTGCGTTGGCCTTTGAAAATCTGTGATTTAGCTCTGTGGTATTAGCTCATTTTTCATATCCATTGTTGGCTTGTCATGGTGTCATAGCCGCTCCGCCAGCCTGTTAGATCAGTCCAGATGTATAAATCACTGCAGATCTGACACACTCATTTAATTTGCGCGGCTCTGGCGTGGTGGCGCAGTCATTAATTGAAAAATCCCCGCTCCACCCGCCGAGTGAAAATATTCCCTCCTTTTTATTTTATTTTTATTAACAGATATTCAGCGTGATTTCCCTCAGTAGCCGATCGACTGCCCGCCGGGCACTTTGTCATCTATCATTGTATATTTTATTAGTCGATTGCCTGACTTTCTTTGAGCTCAAAAGTTCTTAAGAAAATCACTTTCCATATAAAGACTTCATGGATATTTATAGGAATCTACATGCATGCAATTCTCTATGCTATGCTGGTTCCAAACCCCAGAGCCGGCATTATTTTTTTCCATCTGTGAAATAAAGTAACAGGTACTTAATGTAGCAAAAACAATTTGTCCAGTGGTTATTTTCCCCATTGAAGGCGTGCGTCACTCGCTAAGGGCTCTCCTTATCACAGCGAGGCTAATATATTTTCTCACTGTGCTCCGCTGCTTTCATTTTACAGCTGAGGAACTCAGCGGCGTCACGCTGCGGATGAAATAGGACCCCAGTTACCGCCGCAGCCCCACAGAGTGTTTAGGTAAGTGTGCAGAACAAATGCTGAAGTCTTTCAAAAAGTTTTCAATCGGTTCATTCGCTGTTCTTCAGCGGCTTTATGGACGACGTGCACCTACACTGCAGCAGCTCCATCTATTATCCATCTATAGTCCACCACACCACAGCCCTGTACAGAACCCAGCCTGGAACAGTGATATTGGAACAGGCACAGCAGATACAAATATGATTATGATCGGAATACTACTACTACTAATAATAATAGAAAGTTGCAGGAAATTGTTCCCAGACCTGTTATCTACGTAGACAGCATCTTATAATTATTTCAACATCTTATTATTCATTATAACATCATATTGGCCAAATTGAATCTACCCTTTAAAAAAAATGATGCTTTCTAATACATTAACACGTTAACTCTTTCCCCGCCTGTGATTGGATCATTGTCACAGAAGTTTCATGGCCCCCAGAATATTGTGTTGTATGAATATCTGTACAAATCCTCTGCTTTTAAATGGAAAACCCCATTTTATTCTAGCTTAAAGCTGCCGTAGGCAACTTTTTTTTAATCATATTCAGCGAATTCGACACTATATTCCGACAGAACAACATAAAGTGGTTTTAGAAAAAAACCCGAGCTTCTAACTCCACCTGGAGCGTGTTATTTGTTTTGCAAAAATCCACTGCTCCTGGTTCATTGTGTCCAATCAGCGCAGGGGGGTGTGAGATATGACTGTCAATCACAAGTCATGCACGCACACGTCAATCACATGCACACGCCTGAAGTTCGCGCAGTAGCGAAGAGTGATGCGCACTGACGAGCACGAACTCGGTGGGAGGGGATTCGTTGATAGTGGGGAGGGGCATGAGAGTTGTAAACATTCAAAAATTTTCCTAAGTCCACTCAATCAACCAGAGTTGCCGACGGCAGCTTTAATGCATTCTTTATTTATCAACACTTGAATGTGGGTAACTGTCAGAAAAAAATTCAACATTTTGAGCAAAAAGCTGAGAAAATCACGTTTTCTCAAAGCTTCTACTTTCTGCTACAGTTTGCAGGAGTTTGTGGATCATTGCCGAACACGTCATCAGAGAAAAGAAGTGTAGCACAGCAGAGGGGAAGATGAAGATGATGATGATGATGAAGATGATGATGATGATGAAGGTGAAGATGATGATGATGATGAAGATGAAGATGATGATGATGAAGATGATGATGATGATGATGATTAAGGTGAAGATGATGATGATGATGATGATGATGATGAAGATGATGATGGTGAAGGTTAAGATGATGATTATGAAGAAGATGATGAAGATGAAGATGAAGATGAAGATGATAAGGATGATGAAGGTGAAGATGATGATGATGATGATGATGAAGATGAAGATGAAGATGATGATGATGATGATGATGATGAAGGTGAAGATGATGATGATGATGATGATGAAGATGATGATGATGAAGGTGAAGATGATGATGATGATTATGAAGAAGATGATGAAGATGAAGATGATGATGATGATGAAGGTGAAGATGATGATGATGATGATGATGATGATGAAGATGATGATGATGTGCACAAAGGAATCATTGATAATAAAATCTCGAATTATTATTAAACACTTTAAAATAAGAATTGTCCATTTTGGTTTCCAGGGGCCTCATTTATAAAACTGTGCGTAGGATTCTTACTAAAAGTGTATGTGCGCCCGAAAGCCAATAATGGCGTATGCAAAAAAATATTCAGACTTATAAGTGTCACAACCACGCCAGGCTCCACCCTCACACAATCACAGCGCACTCCCTCTCCTGAGTACTGATTACACACCTGCACATCACACACCTGCACATCATCAGTACTGCAATCACCTCCTGCATTTAAACCTCACCCTCACTCTCATTCTTTGTCCGGTATCGTTTGCATCAAGACGCTAACGCTGTGCTTACCTCTTGGACTCCAATATCTACAATCCAGTCTCAGTGGGATTTCTCTGAGTCTTCTTCATTCATCCTAAACTCCAGTCCATACTCCAGAGTCTCATCGAATACCAGTTTGTCTTCTACCATTCTTCAACTGCAAGTATTCGAACTGTGTTATCCTAAGTTGATCATCTGGATCTCTTCTCATCCTCTACCCATCTCCAGCACTGCCGAACTTTCACCTGATTGTTCAATAAACTTACTTTCACTTGCATCCTTGTTTCAGTCCCTTCTGTCTTGTAACAGAATACCGGACCTAAAACAGGAAAACTCAGCATGAGCACCACGGATCCCTTCCAGAACCTTGTTGACGATGTCCGTCAATCTCTGCCTTCCGCTCCACCGTCCGTTCCACTAACGCTGCCCATAGCGTCCACTTCCGCCAACGCTGCCGTCTCTACTTCTCCACCTGTGCTAGTCAGTCCCATGGCCCGACCAGAGCCCTTCTCAGGATCGGCGGAGGATTGCAGTGGGTTCATCTTACAATGCTCATTGGTCTTGGAAATGCAACCACACTTGTATCCTAATGACCTTGCTAAAGTTGCGTTTGTAATTTCACAATTGAATGGCAAAGCACTACGCTGGGCGGAATCACTCTGGTCCCAGAAGAATTCAATAATTCAATCTCTCCCCAGTTTTTTTTCTCATTTCAGAGAAGTTTTTGGGAAGCCTAGCTGGGACTCATCGATTGGTGAACAACTGTATCAATTAAAACAAGGTTCCAAATCTGTGAATGAATATGCCCTGCAATTTCGTACACTAGCTGCCGCTAGCGGATGGAATGAACAAGCCCTGCTCACCACGTATCGTCAAGGTCTGAATCCTCGCGTGCGATTGCATCTCGCTGCCTACGAGGATACCATCGGGCTAGAGCGCTTTATCCAACTTTCCATCCGCTTTGCCACTCGTATGCAGTCATGTCTCGAGGAATATCAGGACCTGCCACTCACTCTTCCATCTCTTCGTCGACCTGAGTCCATCAGTCCTCCAGAACCCGCCTACGAACCCATGCAGATAGATGGTGCACGTTTGACTCGCGCTGAACGTAATAGACGGATGACCCAGAGTCTGTGTTTGTATTGTGGTTCCTCTGAGCACTTTATTTCTAAATGTCCCATTCGTCCTCCTCATCCCATGGTGAGTGCTATAATTCCTACGTTTGAAAACTTGAAACCACTCTCTACTATTGTGAATTTAACTGCTGCTGATGTTACCATTCCAGTCATCGCACTTCTCGACTCAGGGTCCGCAGGCAACTTCATCTCTGGAGCCCTCTGCCGTCAGCTCAAGCTCAAGTCAACCGCCACGCCGTCCATCTACCAAATTCACTCGATAACTGGCAGACCCCTCAGTCGTAAACAGGTACGTCTCTGTGCTGGTCCCATACAGCTTCAAGTAGGAGCCCTACACATAGAACAACAACATTTGCTGGTTTTGGAGGATTCCACTGCTGATGTAATTTTAGGGCGCCCATGGTTGGAACAGCACAATCCCATCATCTCCTGGAAGACTGGTGAAATACTGAAGTGGGGGGACTGCTGTTTTCCCAACTGTTTCTCTGCACTTCCAGTGCCGGCCACTCCTCAGGCCAGAGAGCTACCTCTTTACTCTACTTCCATTGAAAGCCCAGTGGAGACTGTTTCGGTGGACATTCCTCCTTGTTATGCCCATTTCAGTGATGTTTTCTGTCCCCAGCGAGCCTCCAAGCTGCCTCCCCATCGACCATGGGATTGTGCCATCGATCTGCTTCAGGGTGAGTCAGTGCCCCGTGGGAAGATTTATCCCCTGTCACTCCCGGAGGAGAAGGCCATGGTGGATTACATCAAAGAGGCTCTGGATCAAGGTTACATCCGTCCGTCTACTTCCCCTGCTGCTTCCAGCTTCTTTTTTGTGGCTAAAAAGGACGGAGGCTTGCGCCCCTGTATAGATTACCGCGCACTCAACCGGATCACTGTCAAGTTTCGCTACCCCCTTCCTCTCGTCCCCGCTGCACTGGAACATCTCCGAGGTGCCACTGTTTTTTCCAAGTTGGACCTCCGCAGCGCCTACAACCTCATCCGGATACGTGAGGGGGACGAATTGAAGACGGCCTTCGTGACCCCTACAGGCCACTACGAGTACCTCGTTATGCCATATGGATTGGCCAACGCCCCCTCCGTATTCCAGGATTTCATACATGAGGTACTCCGGGAGTTCCTCCACAAGTTTGTCTTGGTCTATATAGATGATATCCTAATTTACTCCCGGAGTATGACCAAACATCGCCACCATGTTGCGGAGGTCCTGACACGCCTGAGGGATTTCCAGTTGTTCCTGAAAGCAGAAAAGTGCTCTTTCCACCAACCCTCTGTGCAATTCCTTGGCTATCACATCGATAGCAGTGGCATCCGGATGGACGAGGGGAAGGTGGATGCCATCCGCAACTGGCCCATACCCACAACTATTAAGGAACTCCAACGTTTCCTCGGATTCTCCAATTTCTACCGTCGCTTCATCCTGAACTACAGCATCATTGCCAGTCCACTTACTCACCTCCTTCGACACAAGCCCAAGTCTCTGTCCTGGACACCCGCTGCCACCCAAGCCTTCGAATCCCTCAAGAAGTCTTTCACCACCGCTCCCCTCCTAGTTCATCCCGATCCTGAGAAACCTTTCGTTGTGGAGGTCGACGCTTCAACCACGGGAGTGGGAGCGGTTCTTTCCCAGCAACAGGGGAACCCAGGTAGACTTCATCCGTGCGCCTTCTTCTCCCGGAAACTCAACCCGGCGGAGGTCAACTACGACATCGGCAATAGGGAGCTGTTAGCCGTCAAGCTGGCTCTGGAGGAGTGGAGACACTGGTTGGAGGGGGCACAACATCCATTCGTGGTATTGACTGATCACAAAAATCTACAGTACCTCAGAGATGCTAAAAGATTAAACCCACGACAGGCAAGATGGGCTTTGTTCTTCACCCGTTTCCGATTCACCATTTCCTACCTCCCTGGTCCCAAGAATATTAAAACGGACGCTTTATCCCGTCTCTATAGTCCTGAAGAGAGGACAGAAAAACCAGAGCATGTTCTAGCTGAGAACATTTTTGTGAACCCCATCACCTGGTCTGAGGAAACCCTACCCTCCTCCAATGTCTCCACCAACACTCCGCCGGGTTACCAGGTTTACTCTACATCACCCGGACTCGGCGCACTCCTCTCATCCACACTTCCCACACATTGCTGGGCACTGGCCACCCAGGGGTCAATGAGACCCTCTCGCTGCTTAGAGAACGCTTCTGGTGGCCTAACATGGCAGCGGACGTCAGAAGGTACGTGAGAGGTTGCAAGGAATGCGCTCGAAGAGTCCACGTCATCTTCCCTCCGGTAAGCTTCATCCTCTGCTCGTTCCCAGTAGACCCTGGTCACACCTAGGAGTTGATTTCATAACTGACTAACCTACCTCCGGTCACTGTACCTGCATTCTAGTAATCATCGACAGATTCGTCAAGTCGTCTGATTCCGCTGAAGGGACTTCCCACCGCCATGCAAACTGCCGAGCTGATGTTCAACCATATCTTCAGAGTTTATGGAATTCCCGAGGACATTGTATCAGATAGAGGGCCACAATTCATCTCCAAGGTATGGAAGGCATTCTTCTCGCTCCTAGGTGTGACCGTCAGCCTCTCCTCTGGTTACCATCCGCAGTCGAACGGGCAGACGGAACGAAAGATACAGGAGATTGGACGTTTCCTCCGTACCTTTTGTCACGGCCACCAGGACTCTTGGAACCAGTTCCTGGGTTGGGCCGAGTACGCACAGAACTCCCTGCGGCAACCTACCACTGGACTCACTCCCTTCCAGTAAGTGCTCGGTTACCAACCCCCACTATTCCCCTGGTCTGGGGAACCATCGGATGTTCCTGCCGTCGACTACTGGTTCCGAGAGAGCGAGAGGGTCTGGGACTCAGCTCACCACCAGCTGCAACGGGCACTGCGCAGACGTAGAATGACAGCCGACCTTCGCCGCTCTGACACCCCAACGTATCAGCCAGGTCAGAAGGTCTGGCTGTCCACCTGAGACATCAAGCTACGTTTGCTTTGCTGAAAGCTGAGTCCCAGGTTCATTGGCCCCTTCAACATCGTGAAGCAGATCAACCCTGTCTCTTACCAACTTCAATTACCACCACAATACAAGATTCATTCTACCTTCCACGTCTCCTTGCTGAAGCCTTATCATCCCTCTATTTCTGTTTCCACAGAGCCTGACGCAGCAGCAGAACCCCCCCCTCCGCTCATCCTAGAAGAGGGTGCCACTTACCAGGTTCATGACATCTTCGACTCCCGGCGCCGTGGTGGTCTACTGGAGTATCTCGTGGACTGGGAGGGATACGGCCCTGAGGAACGCTCTTGGGTACCCAGAAACGATATACTTGATCCTAACCTGCTCGATCAGTTCCACACTACCCATCCGGAGAAACCCGCCCCCCGGGGCAGAGGCCGGCCACCACGACGTCGGGGTCCACGGCCCTCAGGAGCGGGCCGTGAATGGGGGGGGGTAATGTCACAACCACGCCAGGCTCCACCCTCACACAATCACAGCGCACTCCCTCTCCTGAGTACTGATTAAACACCTGCACATCACACACCTGCACATCATCAGTACTGCAATCACCTCCTGCATTTAAACGTCACTCTCACTCTCATTCTTTGTCCGGTATCGTTTGCATCAAGACGCTAACGCTGTGCTTACCTCTTGGACTCCAATATCTACAATCCAGTCTCCGTGGGATTTCTCTGAGTCTTCTTCATTCATCCTAAACTCCAGTCCATACTTCAGAGTCTCATCGAATCCCAGTTTGTCTTCTACCATTCTTCAACTGCAAGTATTCGAACTGTGTTATCCTAAGTTGATAATCTGGATCTCTTCTCATCCTCTACCCATCTCCAGCACTGCCGAACTTTCACCTGATTGTTCAATAAACTTACTTTCACTTGCATTCTTGTTTCAGTCCCTTCTGTCTTGTAACAATAAGAGTGTGCGTACGCCAGAACCCGAGCAGAATTCACTTTATAATCCCAGTCAGAGGAAGATTGTGAACATGCGTCTCCTCCCCGAAATAACCATATATGGGCTTACAACGGCTCGTTTACTATCCTCATCTGCATATCATTTGCATATGATTATTCATCCATGTGTCATCAACGGTACAAGACATTAGGAAAATATGAAATACGGATGTGCCGTCACATTACATTAATAAAAATCCTTTAGCCTATCCTTGACTTGTTTTTGAATACATAAATCAAATAGTGTAAAATACATTTCAGAGAAAGTTTTTCTCAATCTTTTCCACTGGCCAAATATTATTTGTAATTGATTTATATTTGTAATGAAACCTATAGATCTTGTTGTGCATTATTTGCACAAAAATATTTTCTCAGACAATCTGCTATCATGATAAGCAATTATCTCTGTAGTTAAAACATTAAAACACAGCATGCCAGAGGAAACGTGAGCATCACATCCACAACAAATATTTATATTTATTGAATATAAATTTTTTTGTAACTTCTCAGTAATGATTTCATGTAGTTTAAGTGTTTAACTCCTTTAATGAGAATTTGACATATTTAATCTGAATTTTTATATCAGAAGTAAAACATAGTTTAAATAATTATTTTATTTATTTAAATGATGTTTTATAAACAAGGTTCGGGAGGAGCACGTTCAAATAAATCATTCCAATCAACTCGTCACCAAACAATTACATGTCTACCCTATCAGCACGAGAGGAAGCATATATATATATATATATATATATATATATATATATTCTCTGTCAACTCACCTAACATTCCTTGACAGTTTCAGCATCCCTCCTCCACCCTGACTCCTCACTCCTGGCTCATGTTCACAGCCAGGAATATGGGGGGGTACTCTGGGTTCGGGCCGCATACCGAGCTCGGAGCCCTCTCCTCGGACAGCACGCCAAATACGCATTTATTTTATCTGACTTATTTGTAAGTGTGAACTCGTGAAACTGTTATTGTGAACATGCGCTGTATTTATGATTAGGACTCATAATGAAGATCTGCCGTTAGATAGCCTATACATGCGTCAGTTTCACTAACGGGTTAGCGCGCTCGCTGGCGCGGACATTTAAGGAGGGATGGAGATTTGCTTCGAGTGATAGGCTTGGTGAGTGAAATCATATTTGTATTATATTTCTGTATATGTATCATTTTCTTTAGATTTTCTATCTAAAAGTGACCAAAAAGACATTTAACTCCAGCTCACCGTCGGTGTCGCCGAACTGCTCCGTCTCCAGAACGCTCGTACGCACGGGTCAGAGTTTGCGTGCAGGTGCGCACATTTTCCTGTCAAGTTTGTTTTTATAAATCAGAACTTATGCGTGGGAAGTAGCGTACACCTTTCAGGGCCTGTTTTGTGCGACGCAACGGTTATACATGAGGCCCCTGGTGAGCATGAAGGAACACGAACTCACACACAGATTGCTGTCGGTTCCAGGTCCGGCTCTTATGGGCTCCGTGAGATATCAGGGTCTGTTTCATCAACATTTGATCTAAAGCAGAGATTTTCAAGTACAACGTTTTTTCAAAGTTTTTTTTTTTGTACAAAGCACTATAAAATATAAATATAATATTTTTTCCTGTTGTATTTGTAATATCTAATTAGAATTTGAATATATTACTATGCATCTATGAGCGTGTCCACCTCGTGTTCATATGTGTGTGTGTGTGTGTGTGTGTTTGTGTGTTGGGTTAGCCAGTTATAGATCAACCCTGCCGTTTCCAGACATCTCTAACATGTCCTTCGGGAGCACGGGAGTCCCAACAGCCTGTCCTGTGTACACACACACACATATCCGCTATCTTTGTAGGGACTCTCCATAGACATAATGATTTTTATACTGTATAGAATGTATATTCTATCCCCTTACACTAACCCTACCCCTAAACCTACCCATCACATGAAACTATCTGCATTTTTACATTTTCTAAAAACAATACTTAGTGTGATTTATACGCTGTTTTCCTCATGGGGACCAAAAAATGGTCATTTGGTCCTCACAATGTAATATAAACATGAGCACACACACACACACACACACACACACACACACACACACACACACACACACACACACACAGCCATTGAATGGATGAAAGCATGTTAATCAGCTTACTGCGGAAAGGAAGTCACTGAAAAGAATATAGGCAGCCGTGTGTGTGCGTGTGTGCGCGTGTGCGCGTGTGTGCGTGTGTGAGTGTGTGTATGTGTGCTCATGTTTATATTACATTGTGGGGACCAAATGTCCCCACAAGTATAGTAAAACCTGAAATCACCTACATTGTGGGGACCAGCCAGCGGTCCCCATGAGGAGAACAGTGTATAAATCACACTAAGTAATGTTTTTTGAAAATGTAAAAATGCAGAATGTCTCCTGTGATGGGTAGGTTTAGGGACAGGGGCAGTGTGTGTGTGTGTGTGTGTGTGTGTGTGTGTGTGTGTAGGGGGACAGAATATACAGTTTGTACAGTATAAAAACCATTACGCCTATGGAGAGTCCCCACAAAGATAGCGAACCAGACATGTGTGTGTGTGCGTGTGTGTGTGTGCGTGTGTGTATGTGAGTGTGTGTGTGTGTGTGAGTGTGTGTGTGCGTGTGAGTGTGCGTGTGCGTGTGTGTGCGTGTGTGTGTGTGTGTGTGTGTGTGTGTGTGTGTGTGTGTGTGAGGCTTAATTCCCTTGTTTTGGTGCAGGTCCATCATGTTCTCTGCGAGTGTCCAGCGGGTATGTGCTGTATCTGGGACACATTCAGCAGGGATCGAGCTTCCACTGCAGATGTGATGTGGTCAGGTGTGTGTTTGACTACCTCCGTTTGGGGTTTCATCATCACAAACATTCAGACCCCATTTCCCCCTATATTTATCGCTGAGCACAGGGCCTGCAAGACTTCTGCTTACGTCACCAGCGTGGGACGGGAATAGGTGTTGTTCCTGTTAAAGTTGTGGCCACATGTGTACAAGCAGACACACCACAATCATATTACACACAAAAAAAACAAAAAAACTCAGACTCAGAAACACGTGATTCAACTCTCAATTTTGAGCATCATTGACAGAGAGAGCAGTTATAGATTACAGAGAGACTAAATTGCTTTAAATTCATTCATATCTTTATTTATTGTACATTAATTTCACCCTACATCTGTTCTCGTTCCAGAAGCCGTTTCACTTGGATATACGGCACAATAGAGAAGACTATTGCAACTCGACTGTACAGTAATATCTTTTATTAAATTATTGGTAACACTTTATTTTACAGTCATTATTACACACGTTACATGTAGTTACTATAGTAATTACTATAAATTGTGCATAATTGCATGCAAATAAACCTAATAATAAACCTGGTGTCCGACAGATGTGGTCCTCCGGCTGAAGGTATACCTTATATTATACCTTATATTATACCTTATATTACACCTTATAACATTATCGTGTGCTTTTAGTGGCCCTGCATATACACCACAATAGTATATGCAGATCCCTCCCCTGATCTGAGGTACAGATGCCCTACAGCTCGCCCATCCTGGTCCAGGACACCCAGGCCAGTGTGGTCTCAAACCCAGAGCGGCTGGGGTCTCATATGTTACATTTGTGAAATAATAGGAATATGAAGGCACATCCTTTATCTTCTTTCTCAGCATGTAGTGACTTGAGAAAGCGTTCACACATGACCTTAACCTCTCTATCTTCTCTCCACGAGGGATATCATCAGTGCAAACTCAGTTTGAGTCGCTCAGTCTATTTTTCTCTGCTGTTAGGGTCTTCTTGGACGGCCGATTTACTGTGGGATGGAGCTTCCCTCTCTCATCATGTCAGCTCATCTCAGGCGTGTGTGTGGTTGCTCTGGCAGCTGTGTTTTACCCCTGCCCTGAATACCCCATCAGCCCCCCGCTGCGCCACACACCACCACACACGCCAGGCCAATGCCCTCATCTCTCCGCCACTCACACACACAGCATTAGCAATCTTGGAATCTCTTTTCATTTTGTAGCAAATACTACACTTGTTAAAAGAAAGTCCACCAATGCTTTTTGGATGTGTTCACCCTTCATAAAGAAGCCAGCTGTTGTATATACACATGGTTTGAGAGAAAAATCTTACTCCATAAATACATTATTGCAATCATCTAGACACCTCCATGAGCTGTTTCTAAGCTGTTATTGTTACTTGTCATATAGAGAAAACCAATTAATTGTTTTGTTTAATGTGAAAACATGAGTAGGATGAGCACATAAAAGCATATGGTTCAATTAATAAGGGGATTGGTGAACTTTCCCTTTATGAGGTAAGACCCACAGTGAGTGCAAAGGCCCTATTCTGTGCCCCAAACACACACCTTTTATGAACATTATTAACTGCCTTGATCAAATTCCAAGCGCACTCATTTCAACTTGATTCATTTGAAAGCTTTAAGATCTTTGAAATATACTTCAAGCGAAATAAAAAAACAAACTGGTGTGAAGTCATTTCGAACAATATCCGGCCAAAACAAAGTCCGTTTGGAGTTGTTTTCGGGAGTTCGAGACAGCTTGCCAAAGTGACCTTTCTGGAAACGTTTGCTCCAGCTGGTGAACCCGGTCCCATCTCCCTCTCAGTGTGGCCGGTGTTGGATTGGAACAGTATATTGCTGGTCACGTATTTCAAACTTCTGTTTACTCCTACAGCAAAAGAACTTTGCAGTGAGTAAATCGGGGCCTAAAGAGGATCTGGCACGCCAGTAGCGCTTATGCCAGAATCTCACTCCACATTAATATAACTCAGCGTTATTTCTTAAGGTATAAGTATCATCTTTAGGTTTTGTTAATTGTTTCTTATTAAACTGACACCATTTTCTTGGTAAAAACACTTGCAATATACAATACAATTACAGCAGCTTGTGCATGTGGACGAACTGAACAGAAACAGCTTCGCATTCGGTGATGTCGCCATGCGTTCCTTTCCGTGTGTCTTCCGTGTGTCTAAATGTCAGTAATGCTGTTCTGGGACCAGTATATCTTATGCCTCAGAGGAAGCACTTCATAACCGAATCATAACCCATGATTGGGACACCTCATAAGAGTATGAAAGGTGTCTTCAACTAACCCATTTGCAGAATAGAATAGAATAGAATAGGATAGAGCTAAGTGCTAAGTAAATATTATTAATGCAAGAAAGTGACATAGATTCCAGAGTGTAGGGGTAGCAACGCTGAATGATCTACACCCATAGAAGAGAGGCGACACCGAGAGCCAGAGAGAAGGAGGAGTGCAGGACTCGTGGGGGATGAGCAAAGATAACAGGGAGCCAAACCATGTGGAGATTTAAAAGTAAGCAGCACCAGAAATACCTACATCCGATAGGCTAGAAATAAGTAAGCCGTGACAGACAAAATCAAAGGTGTGGCTGAGGTCGAGTAGTAGAATTATAGAAAGAACAGAAGTATAGATCACTCAGATCACTCAGATCATTAGGATCACGTCAGCTAGAAATACCAAGGGTTCACTCTAAGCAAGGAGAGTCTGCTTTTAGCTACTATGCCAGTCGCAGCTGGAACCAGCTTCCAGAAGAGATCAGATGTGCTCCTACAGAAGAGATCAGATGTGCTCCTACAGTGGAGATCAGATGTGCTCCTACAGTGGAGATCAGATGTGCTCCTACAGTAGAGATCAGATGTGCTCCTACAGTAGAGATCAGATGTGCTCCTACAGTAGAGATCAGATGTGCTCCTACAGTGGAGATCAGATGTACTCCTACAGTGGAGATCAGATGTGCTCCTACAGTGGAGATCAGATGTGCTCCTACAGTAGAGATCAGATGTGCTCCTCCAGTAGAGATCAGATGTGCTCCTACAGTGGAGATCAGATGTGCTCCTACAGTGGAGATCAGATGTGCTCCTACAGTAGAGATCAGATGTGCTCCTCCAGTAGAGATCAGATGTGCTCCTACAGTGGAGATCAGATGTGCTCCTCCAATAGAGATCAGATGTGCTCCTCCGATAGAGATCAGATGTCCTCCTACAGTAGAGATCAGATGTGCTCCTACAGTAGAGATCAGATGTGCTCCTACAGTGGAGATCAGATGTGCTCCTACAGTAGAGATCAGATGTGCTCCTACAGTAGAGATCAGATGTGCTCCTACAGAAGAGATCAGATGTACTCCTACAGTAGAGATCAGATGTGCTCCTACAGTAAAAATCAGATGGGTTCCTACAGTAGAGATCAGATGTGCTCCTACAGTAGAGATCAGATGTACTCCTACAGTAGAGATCAGATGTACTCCTACAGTGGAGATCAGATGTGCTCCTACAGTAAAAATCAGATGGGTTCCTACAGTAGAGATCAGATGTGCTCCTACAGTAGAGATCAGATGTGCTCCTACAGTAGAGATCAGATGTGCTCCTACAGTAAAGATCAGATGTGCTCCTACACTAAAAATCAGATGGGTTCCTACAGTGGAGATCAGATTTGCTCCTACAGTAGAGATCAGATGTGCTCCTACAGTAGAAATCAGATGTGCTCCTACAGTGGAGATCAGATGTGCTCCAACAGTAGAGATCAGATGTGCTCCTACAGTAGAAATCAGATGTGCTCCTACAGTAGAGATCAGATGTGCTCCTACAGTAGAGATCAGATGTGTTCCAACAGTAGAGATCAGATGTGCTCCTACAGTAGAAATCAGATGTGCTCCTACAGTAGAGATCAGATGTGCTCCTACAGTAGAGATCAGATGTGCTCCTACAGTAGAGATCAGATGTGCTCCTACAGTAGAGATCAGATGTGCTCCAACAGTAGAGATCAGATGTGCTCCTACAGTAGAAATCAGATATGCTCCTACAGTAGAGATCAGATGTGCTTCTACAGTAGAGATCAGATGTGCTCCTACAGTAGAAATCAGATGTGCTCCTACAGTAGAGATCAGATGTGCTCCTACAGTAGAGATCAGATGTGCTCCTACAGTAGAGATCAGATGTGCTCCTACAGTAGAAATCAGATGGGTTCCTACAGTAGAGATCAGATGTGTTCCAACAGTAGAGATCAGATGTGCTCCTACAGTAGAGATCAGATGTGCTCCTACAGAAGAGATCCGATGTGTTCCAACAGTAGAGATCAGATGTGCTCCTCCAGTAGAAATCAGATGTGTTCCTAAAGTAGAGATCAGATGTGCTCCTACAGTAGAGATCAGATGTGCTCCTACAGTAAAAATCAGATGTGTTCCTAAAGTAGAGATCAGATGTGCTCCTACAGTAGAGATCAGATGTGCTCCTACAGTAAAAATCAGATATGCTCCTACAGTAGAGATCAGATGTGCTCCTACAGTAGAGATCAGATGTGCTCCTACAGTAGAAATCAGATGTGTTCCTAAAGTAGAGATCAGATGTGCTCCTACAGTAGAGATCAGATGTGCTCCTACAGTAAAAATCAGATATGCTCCTACAGTAGAGATCAGATGTGCTCCTACAGTAGAGATCAGATGTGCTCCTACAGTAGAAATCAGATGTGCTCCTACAGTAGAAATCAGATGTGCTCCTACAGTAGAGATCAGATGTGCTCCTACAGTAGAGATCAGATGTGCTCCTACAGTAGAGATCAGATGTGCTCCTACAGTAGAGATCAGATGTGCTCCTACAGTAGAGATCAGATGTGTTCCTAAAGTAGAGATCAGATGTGCTCCTACAGTAGAGATCAGATGTGCTCCTACAGTAGAAATCAGATGTGCTCCTACAGTAGAGATCAGATGTGCTCCTACAGTAGAGATCAGATGTGCTCCTACAGTAGAGATCAGATGTGCTCCTACAGTAGAGATCAGATGTGCTCCTACAGTAGAGATCAGATGTGCTCCTACAGTAGAAATCAGATGTGCTCCTACAGTAGAGATCAGATGTGCTCCTACAGTAGAGATCAGATGTGCTCCTACAGTAGAGATCAGATGTGCTCCTACAGTAGAGATCAGATGTGCTCCTACAGTAGTCACATTCAAATCCAGACTCAAAACACTTCTGTTTAGCTATGCATTTACTGAATGAGCACTGTGCCACTGTTCGTCCGACTGTTTGTACTGTATTTTATTTCATTTTTTATTCTAAAAAAGTTTTAATTATGTTTTAATTATTCTTATTTCTTTAGATTATTTTAATTTTTTCTATGTAAAGCACTTTGAATTACCATTGTGTATGAAATGTGCTCTATAAATAAACTTGCCTTGCCTTTCCTATAGAAAGAGTAGTAGAAGTATAGAAAGAGTAGAAGTATAGAAAGAGTAGTAGAAGTATAGAAAGAGTAGAAGTATAGAAAGAGTAGTAGAAGTATAGAAAGAGTAGTAGAAGTATAGAAAGAGTAGTAGAAGTATAGAAAGAGTAGTAGAAGTATAGAAAGAGAGCCAGTCACCAGAGAGTAAAAGGTCATCTATAGGATGCCCTGTTACTTTATCCTCTACAGTAAAAGACCTGGGTCTTATATTAGACTGCAACCTGTCTTTTGAAAATCATTTTTCATATGTTACAAAAACTGAATTTTTCCACCTTAGAAACATTGCTAAGCTACGTAATATGCTATCAGTCTCTGATGCAGAAAAGTTAGTTGCATTCATGACCTCGAGACTAGATTACTGTAATGCTTTATTAGCTGGTTGTCCTGCATCCTCAATAAACAAGCTACAGTTAGTCCAAAATGCAGCCGCAAGAGTTCTTACTAGATCAAGAAAATATGATCATATATCACCGATTTTATCATCACTACATTGGTTACCTATAAAGTTCCGTATTAATTACAAGGTATTGCTACTGACTTATAAACAGTGTTGTGCAAGTTACTTCCAAACTGGAATACATTATATATCACTTGTTACTGTTATTTAAAAGTAATTCATTACCTTACAATATTACTATCTCAGAATTGTAATGCGTTACATTACTCCTGTATTACTTTTGAGTTACTTTCACCAAAATAACTATACAGAAGTAGAACTTAACATTCTAAAATGACTAGGGCTGTAACGATATGCGATATGAAACCGAAATCGCGACACTCAGATCCACGAACCTGCAGAATCGCGACACACCCCTTCCAACTCCCAGCGTTATCCATACCTTCCAGATCCAATGCTACCACATCTTTAAATTACTATTATATTATTTGAAGTTAACTTAACATTATAAAATACGTAGACCTACACCACAAAACTAGTTGAGGATAAATTATTTAAAATTTGGGAATTCCAGCTATGGACATGACATTTGCAGTCAAAACTTGAAATATGTTGTTTAAGACACTCAGAAAATGCATTAATACCAAAATATTGAAACGTCTGTTTGTCCATAGGCTCCTCCCTGAAAGGAGTCCAGACATTAGAAAAATATCAGTCTACACATGCGTTTTATATTTAATATTAGGGAAATAGACAGATCATGCGTGACAAAAAAAATCTTTAACTTTTAGGAGGCAACGATTTTTTTTTTTTTGTGTAATTCTGTGAATTACACTGCGCAAATCGGATGAAGAAGGGTTGGCTCTCTAAAGAACATAAAATATTCATTTTATTTTATTTTTCGTGTTCGCATTTATGAGGAAAAAACTATGTCCGTTACGGACGCGACCGCTCTGAAGCGGCACTAAAAGACTGCTTTAAAACTTAGTATTTGTCTACTCCTTGTTTAAGGATACTTCACATAGAAGTAGGGATGTGATTTGTGTTCATGTATTCACATGATGTTACTTATGTTTCATGGAAGCATTTCTGCTACATCTCATTGTATGTATTTGTCTTGTCATTGAATTGTTTGTTATATTGATTATATATTATATGCTTTGTTTTAGACCACACCCAAATCATGGCAACTTGACCAATTCATCTGCACTTATGGGCTAAGACTTTGTTGAAGCTTTATGGACTTGTTGTGGAGAAAATAAAGCTACAAATAGAACACTTTCTGCTGCTTCTTCATGTCTCTAACCGGACATCTGTGGTGAACTAGTCCCCTACTGGCAAACCCAAACTGATTGAGAAGCATCAGTTTTCTTCAAGCCTACCGCGAAAATCGCGAGTCAGCATCGTCAACTTCATCTTGACTTTATTAATAAACAATTAAAATATCTCCTTGCTATATTTGAGATATTCATAATCATTGCTTTTGCCGGTTCTTTGTGACAGCTTTTAGGTGCTTTATCGGCAGCGCCGCCGCTCTTACATGAACGCGTCACCACCGCATCAAAAACATGATTGCGTGATGAAAACATGAAAAATACCACATAAACATAGCCTAACTGTTTAGAAAGATAACACGGAACGAATAGCCTAACGTCCATCTCGCGATTTATTTTCTTCTTCATGCCATCTTCACCATTAGCCACTTTTCCACTGGCCAGCGCGAGCACAGAGGCCGAAATCATACCTCACGGCACTCCTGTAAAAAATAAATCGCTATACAAATATATCCGTCGCTGCCATTTAGTCTTTATTTACAGACTTGGACACCACACGCGGCTATTGACTGACCACGAACAGGAAATTTAGCCTACTTGCATTTTTCATTCGTTAATGTCTCGCGGTCTTGCTGTTTTTTTTGTTTTTTTTGTTTTGTTTTTTTTACAATTAAAACTAAAAGTCTGTTGTAACGCAAGCCTTACTGAACATGTACCGAGTAAAATATTACTGGAAATTGATTAGTAATGCCTTACACTACTGCGTTACAGCAAAAAGTAATATGTTACTGTAATGCATTACTTTTGTAACGCGTTACTCCCAACACTGCTTATAAAGCCCTAAATGGTTTAGCTACAGTCTATTTAACGGATCTTCTATCACCCTACAATCCATTGCACTCTTTAACATCACTAAATTCGAGGCTTCTGGTCATTCCTAGGATATCCAGATCCACCAAAGGAGGGAGAGCATTTTCACATTTAGCTCCGAAGCTCTGGAATAGCCTTCCTGATATTGTTCGTTGCTCAGACTCGCTCTCCCAGTTTAAAACTAGACTAAATACGCATCTCTTCAGCCAGGCATACATATACATTTTTTGTCTTACAGGTACTGTAAATCTGGCCTCTAGTTCATAAACGCCAGAGGAGAACTGGCCCCTGACTGAGCCTGGGTTCTACCAAGGTTTTTTTTTTCTCCATTGGGTCACCTGATGGAGTTTTAGGACACTATTGGGTCACTTAATGGAGTTTTAGGACACCATTGGGTCACTTGATGGAGTTTTAGGACACCATTGGGTCACCTGATGGAGTTTTAGGACACCATTAGGTCATCATTAGGTCACAGTTTTTCGGTTCCTTGCCACTGTTGCCTTTGGTTTGCTCAGTTGGGGATATTCAATTTAATTAACCAATCATTAATACCATTGATCAGCTCTACCAAACGTGGATGTTTTTTTTCCCACTAAGAAACAAACATTGTTATGTTGTTTTGATTGATACTGTGAAGCTGCTTTGATACAATCTGTATTGTGAAAAGCGCTATATAAATATACTTGACTTGACTTGACTTGACTATACCTTTACTACAGTTAAGTACAGTTAGTACAGTACAACTTTCCAGTGATTTGACAATAAATGGTCGATTTAAAATAGGTTGATAATGAGAAAAAACTGACGGGTCAAGGTTGGGTTTGAGAAGTGTAGCAGCAGCAGCAGAATCCCCTACGGCAAGCCCAGAGGAACCCCCAGACACGGGCACACCCAAACGCTCATCCAGGACTCACACTGGAGACTGTCACACTGGAGACCTTCACACTGGAGACCTTCACACTGGAGACCTGCACACTGGAGACCTTCACACTGGAGACCTTCACACTGGAGACCTTCACACTGGAGACCTTCACACTGGAGACCTGCACACTGGAGACCTTCACACTGGAGAACTTCACACTGGAGACCTGCACACTGGAGACCTTCACACTGGAGACCTACACACTGGAGACCTTCACACTGGAGACCATCACACTGGAGACCTTCACACTGGAGACCTTCACACTGGAGACCAGCACACTGGAGACCTTCACACTGGAGACCTTCACACTGGAGACCTTCACACTGGAGACCTTCACACTGGAGACCTGCACACTGGAGACCTTCACACTGGAGAACTTCACACTGGAGACCTGCACACTGGAGACCTTCACACTGGAGACCATCACACTGGAGACCTTCACACTGGAGACCAGCACACTGGAGACCAGCACACTGGAGACCTTCACACTGGAGACCTACACACTGGAGACCTTCACACTGGAGACCATCACACTGGAGACCTTCACACTGGAGACCTGCACACTGGAGACCAGCACACTGGAGACCTTCACACTGGAGAACTTCACACTGGAGACCTGTACACTGGAGACCTTCACACTGGAGACCTTCACACTGGAAATCATCACACTGGAGACCTTCACACTGGAGACCTTCACACTGGAGACCTTCACACTGGAGATCATCACACTGGAGACCTGCACAGTGGAGACCTTCACACTGGAGAACTTCACACTGGAGAACTTCACACTGGAGAACTTCACACTGGAGACCTGCACACTGGAGACCTTCACACTGGAGACCTTCACACTGGAGATCATCACACTGGAGACCTTCACACTGGAGACCTTCACACTGGAGACCTGCACACTGGAGACCTTCATACTGGAGAACTTCACACTGGAGACCTTCACAGTGGAGACCTGCACACTGGAGACCTTCACACTGGAGAACTTCACAGTGGAGACCTTCACACTGGAGACCTTCACAGTGGAGACCTGCACACTGGAGACCTTCACACTGGAGAACTTCACACTGGAGACCTTCACACTGGAGACCTTCACACTGGAGACCTGCACACTGGAGACCTTCACACTGGAGACCATCACAGTGGAGACCTTCACACTGGAGACCTTCACACTGGAGACCTTCACACTGGAGACCTGCACACTGGAGACCTTCACACTGGAGACCTTCACACTGGAGACCTTCACACTGGAGACCAGCACACTGGGGACCTTCACACTGGAGACCTTCACACTGGAGACCTTCACACTGGAGACCTTCATACTGGAGACCATCACAGTGGAGACCTTCACTCTGGAGACCTTCACACTGGAGACCTTCACACTGGAGACCATCACAGTGGAGACCTTCACACTGGAGACCTTCACACTGGAGACCTGCACACTGGAGACCATCACACTGGAGACCTTCACACTGGAGACCAGCACACTGGGGACCTTCACACTGGAGACCTTCACACTGGAGACCTTCACACTGGAGACCATCACATTGGAGAACTTCACACTGGAGACCTTCACACTGGAGACCTTCACACTGGAGACCTTCATACTGGAGACCTTCACACTGGAGACCTTCACACTGGAGACCTTAACACTGGAGACCTTCACACTGGAGAACTTCACACTGGAGACCTTCACACTGGAGACCTTCACACTGGAGACCATCACATTGGAGAACTTCACACTGGAGACCTTCACACTGGAGACCTTCACACTGGAGACCTTCATACTGGAGACCAGCACACTGGGGACCTTCACACTGGAGACCTTCACACTGGAGACCTTCACACTGGAGACCATCACATTGGAGAACTTCACACTGGAGACCTTCGCACTGGAGAACTTCACACTGGAGACCTTCACACTGGAGACCATCACACTGGAGACCTTCACACTGGAGACCTTCACACTGGAGACCTTCACACTGGAGAACTTCACACTGGAGACCTTCACACTGGAGACCTTCACACTGGAGACCTTCGCACTGGAGACCTTCACACTGGAGACCTTCACACTGGAGACCATCACACTGGAGACCTTCACACTGGAGACCTTCACACTGGAGACCTTCACACTGGAGAACTTCATACTGGAGACCTTCACACTGGAGACCATCACACTGGAGAACTTCACACTGGAGACCTTCATAGTGGAGACCTTCACACTGGAGACCTTCATACTGGAGACCAGCACACTGGAAACCTTCACACTGGAGACCTTCGCACTGGAGAACTTCACACTGGAGACCTTCGCACTGGAGAACTTCACACTGGAGACCTTCACACTGGAGACCATCACACTGGAGACCTTCACACTGGAGACCTTCACACTGGAGACCTTCGCACTGGAGAACTTCACACTGGAGACCTTCACACTGGAGACCATCACACTGGAGACCTTCACACTGGAGACCTTCACACTGGAGACCTTCACACTGGAGAACTTCATACTGGAGACCTTCACACTGGAGACCATCACACTGGAGAACTTCACACTGGAGACCTTCATAGTGGAGACCTTCACACTGGAGACCTTCATACTGGAGACCAGCACACTGGAAACCTTCACACTGGAGACCTTCGCACTGGAGAACTTCACACTGGAGACCTTCGCACTGGAGAACTTCACACTGGAGACCTTCACACTGGAGACCATCACACTGGAGACCTTCACACTGGAGACCTTCACACTGGAGACCTTCACACTGGAGAACTTCACACTGGAGACCTTCACACTGGAGACCATCACACTGGAGAACTTCACACTGGAGACCTTCATAGTGGAGACCTTCACACTGGAGACCTTCATACTGGAGACCAGCACACTGGAGACCAGCACACTGGAGAACTTCACACTGGAGACCTTCGCACTGGAGAACTTCACACTGGAGACCTTCGCACTGGAGAACTTCACACTGGAGACCTTCACACTGGAGACCTTCACACTGGAGACCTTCATAGTGGAGACCTTCACACTGGAGACCTTCATACTGGGGACCTTCACACTGGAGACCAGCACACTGGAGAACTTCACACTGGAGACCTTCGCACTGGAGAACTTCACACTGGAGACCTTCGCACTGGAGAACTTCACACTGGAGACCTTCACACTGGAGACCATCACACTGGAGACCTTCACACTGGAGACCTTCACACTGGAGACCTTCACACTGGAGAACTTCACACTGGAGACCTTCACACTGGAGACCTTCACACTGGAGACCTTCACACTGGAGACCTTCACACTGGAGACCTTCACACTGGAGACCTTCACACTGGAGACCTTCACACTGGAGAACTTCACACTGGAGACCTTCACACTGGAGACCTTCACACTGGAGACCTTCACACTGGAGACCATCACACTGGAGACCTTCACACTGGAGACCTTCATAGTGGAGACCTTCACACTGGAGACCTTCATACTGGAGACCAGCACACTGGAGACCTTCACACTGGAGACCAGCACACTGGAGACCTTCACACTGGAGACCTTCACACTGGAGACCTTCCTGCTGTGTCATTGCACACTGTCTGCATTCATTATTAGTTAGCTTTTTCCTGATAATGTAACTGCTAAACAGATATAGTACAATGCTGTCAATGCTATTTTGTTAAAAACAACAATTATGTTTAATAGGGAATAGCTCATATTCTCAAATATTTGTGTGCACATTATTATGCAATTTTATTCTAAAATATGTATCTCTGCCTCAACAAGAATGTTTAAAAAAATAACTAAAAACATTATACAAATTAATCCCTTTTTAGCCTTTAAAGATATTCATCGTCCCTTCTTTTAAACGACTTTCACAAGCCGCCCATCCATAGAATCAGTCAGTGACTTGATTTGTTCTTGACCAGTTTTATCTGAAGCAGCAACCACAGCCCCCCCGATGCTATTCAAAGATGAGTATTGATTTCCCTCACTGTAAATCTCACACTTGAGAAAGATCCACAAGTTCTTATTTAGGTTTAAATCAGTTAGTGAAGGGGGTCAGGTCATTACACTTGAAGGCTTCTTTTTTTTCTTTTTTTTTTAGCTATTCAAGCAATAGAGTGCTTGGTATATTGGCCTACATAAAGTTCATGCTCTTCTTGAATGCTACTGACTTCTTATATGACTATTTGAAAAAGTATCTTCCAGGAAATGGCAGTAGTTTGGGAGTTCCTTTTCAGCCGATCAGGTACCTTGAAATATCCAAACAACTCATTATTTTTAGCGGGCTCACACCATGACTCCAGTCTGTCCTCCTCTTTCTCCCTCTACAGTCACTCTCAACTCCTTACATTCATTCTACAAACCACTTGTCCTCTGTAAGATTGCGGTCTCCCTTATTTCTCATAATAAATTATTATACTAAATTATTAAGACTGATGTGGTTTGGAATTGGTAAAAAGTGCTTGGAAAAAATATTTGATCAAAATCTTGACTTGTCAGAATGCATCATCTCTGTGTGATCAAAAAGGTCTGGTGGCTGAAGCGATGAATCTGAAGAGAAATTAGTTAAACACTGGTCAAGTAGAAGTTTCTGTTACGTCATTGCACTAAAACCATCAGTCATAGAAACAGCAAAGAGGAGTCCTTGTTTTTCACTTGTGAGCATCGTAGATTGATGACGAAATGATTGGCCAGTGAAATTACTGTTTTGTGTCATGTACAGTTTGCTGAATGTGTGTCATGTACAGTATTCTGAATGTGTGTCATGTACAGTATGTTGAATGTGTGTCAGATACAGTATGTTGAATGTGTGTCAGATACAGTATTCTGAATGTGTGTCATGTACAGTTTGTTGAATGTGTGTCATTTACAGTTTGCTGAATGTGTGTCATGTACAGTTTGCTGAATGTGTGTCATATACAGTTTGCTGAATGTGTCATATACAGTTTGCTGAATGTGTGTCATATACAGTTTGCTGAATGTGTGTCATATACAGTTTGCTGAATGTGTGTCATATACAGTTTGCTGAATGTGTCATGTACAGTTTGCTGAATGTGTGTCATGTACAGTATTCTGAATGTGTGTCATGTACAGTATTCTGAATTTGTGTCATGTGCAGTATGTTGAATGTGTGTCATGTACAGTTTGCTGAATGTGTGTCATGTACAGTATTCTGAATGTGTGTCATGTACAGTATTCTGAATGTGTGTCATGTACAGTATTCTGAATTTGTGTCATGTGCAGTATGTTGAATGTGTGTCATGTACAGTATTCTGAATGTGTGTCATGTACAGTATTCTGAATTTGTGTCATGTGCAGTATGTTGAATGTGTGTCATGTACAGTTTGCTGAATGTGTGTCATGTACAGTATTCTGAATGTGTGTCATGTACAGTATTCTGAATTTGTGTCATGTGCAGTATGTTGAATGTGTTTCATGTACAGTTTGCTGAATGTGTGTCATATACAGTTTGCTGAATGTGTGTCATGTGCAGTATGTTGAATGTGTGTCATGTACGGTATGCTGAATCTGTGTCATGTACAGTATGGTGAATGTGTGTCATGTACAGTATGCTGAATCTGTGTCATGTACAGTATGGTGAATGTGTGTCATGTACAGTGTGGTGAATGTGTGTCATGTACAGTATGCTGAATGTGTGTCATGTACAGTATGTTGAATGCTGAATGTGTGTCATGTACAGTTTGCTGAATGTGTGTCATGTACAGTATGGGGAATGTGTGTCATGTATAGTATGCTGAATGTGTGTCATGTACAGTATGTTGAATGCTGAATGTGTGTCATATACAGTTTGCTGAATGTGTGTCATGTACAGTATGCTGAATGTGTGTCATGTACAGTATGGGGAAGACCTGCTTTTCTAAGTCTACGGAGGGAGTGAAGTTGTTTTTTAACGACTGCTGTGGTGTTAGAGGTGGAGATCAGCTCATCAGACAAGTAAACTCCCAGGAATTTGATGTATCTGACTGGTTCCACAGTAGCACCATCTTCAGCGGTGTTTGGAGGTGATTGTTAACCCTCATAACATCTATCACCATCTTTTTTGTTTTGTCCACATTGAGGGCGAGGTTGTGAAATCTGAAATACCTCCAACCTGTATGCGGACTTTTCGTTGTCACTAACAAGGCCACCACTGTTAAGTTGTCGGCATAAGTAATGATGTGGTTGGTGCTGAGTCTAGCAGTCGTGGCTACAGCAGGGGCCCGTACTCACTGTGATGGTTCTTAATGTTTGGCTGCCCACCTTCACCATCTGAGTCAGAAAGTTGAGTACCCAGTTACAGGTGCACCAGGTACACCTCCATCAACATCAGTTTTTCCACCAACTGTTGTGGAAGGATCGTATTAAAAGCAGAGCTGAAGTCAAGTCGAGTCAAGTAGTATATTTATATAGCGCTTTTCACAACATAGATTGCATCAAAGCAGCTTCACAGTATCAATCAAAACAACATAATTTTTGTTTCTTAGTGTAAAAACATCCACGTTTGGTAGAGCTGATCAATGGTATTAATGATTGGTTAATTCATTTGAATATCCCCAACTGAGCAAACCAAAGGCAACAGTGGCAAGGAACCGAAAAACTCCATCAAGTGACCCAATGGTGTCCAAAACTCCATCAGGTGACCCAATGGAGAAAAAAAAAAACCTTGGGAGAACTCAGTCTAATATGGTCATACTTCCTGGTTCTGGTAAGAAATCGAGCTGCTGCGTTTTGTACTAGCTGTAGTTTGTTTATTAAGCGTGCAGGGCAACCACCCAGTAGAGCATTACAATAATCTAGTCTTGATGTCATGAATGCATGAACTAATTGTTCCGCATTTGTCAATGAGAGCATATGACGTAATTCAGATATATTTTTAAGATGGAAAAGTCAATGAAGAGGATCCGGGCGTAGGTGTTCTTGCTCTGTCGGTGTGTCAGCGTGAGGTGGAGTGTAGTGGAGAGAGCATCCTCAGTGGATCGGATGGCTCTATAAGAGAACTGTAGGTGATCCAGATTAGCAGGGAGACTGTTCTTAATACTGCATGACCAGCCGCTCAAAGCATTTCATTACAATTACAGCCACAGGGAGGAAATCATTTAGGCAGGCTGGGTTTGGCTTCTTCGGGACAGGAATGATGGTGGCACATTTGAGGCATGCAAGCACTACTGCCTGACTGAGAGAAATATAAAAAATGTCTGCAACAACATCCTTCAGTTGCTCTGTATAGTCTTTTAAAACACGTCCATGGATGCCGTCCGGCCTTGCAGCTTTACGTGTGTTAACTTTGGCAAGGGCCTTTTTCACGTCAGTTGTTGACTGCTGTGCCTGGTCACTGGGTAGAGAAGGGAGCATCCGTGCCTAAATGGTGTTGTTGGCCTCAAGACGTGCGCAACAGTTCATGTCAGTGATAGTCTGAAATCCCTGCCACAACCCACATGAGTCTCTGTCATTTGTGAAGTGGGTGTTTAGTTTTTGAGCATACAGCCTCTTTGCCTTCCTGATCCCCTGGGACAGATGTTTCCTTCTAGGCTGTATGCTGCAGTATCACCAGATTTAAGGGTGCTCCGATCAGGATTTTTGGGGCCGATCACGGATTACAATCACTGGAAGCAGTATTGGCCAATACCAATATCGACCACCAAAATAAATAATACGCCAACTATTCTTAACAACAATGTAGTTTAAATTAAGAGATGATAAAGTATCATGAATTGACAACTCTTCATTTATTGGCAAGAAACATGTGCAACATATTCCAGAGGTGATTAGGAACAGTTTAGAGCTTAACAAATATAGAACAGAATATTTCAATAGATATAAAATATATAAAAAAACAGAACAGTCTTTATCTTTAACAGATGGTACTCAAATGTTAATGTCTTCCAAATCAAATGTCTTCACTGTAAAAATTACATATAGATGAATCCTACTAAATATACGAAAGAGCAATGAGCGATTTTATCTAAGTCTTTTATTGTTTGATTAACATTATTGACACAACAGGAATATTATACTGCTATCACTTTCAAGACCGAATGCACTGCTCCAATATAATGTTACACACACACACAACTTATTTCCAAACTGTTTATGTTCACTTAAGACATAATACGATGGTGTTTAAGGGAATACTCATCAAGCCGGGAATTTTGACATATTTCTGTGTGTATTTAACCATTTAAGCTGGGGACACACTTAACGACTGGCCGATTATGAATGTAATTAATCACGACTGATCATGCCCAAACGCGGCGAGTCAGAGACAGTTGCGTTCAGTCAGTGTTCAGATTTAGTGTTTAAAGTCTTCTACAGTCGTTGGAAACAGTCTGTAAGTGAGTCTGAGAATTTTTCAGCGAGTCATTACGTGTGTCCCCAGTGTTAGGCATGAACCCGAAACTCAAAATTTACATTACATATCAGTGTTCCACTCCATCTCAGAGCCCACGCACAGTTTATCAAGCGACGAGAATATTTTTTGTGCGCGAAAAAAACTAAAATATTGACTTTATTTCAACTATTCATTTCCTTCTCTGTTGGCCTCTAGTCAGTGAGCGCAGTGTGATAGCACAGGGCTACGTCACACGTAGGGTCCCTATTGGCCGACGCTGGTCATGTGTGTGATGCGTGTGACGTCCACCACAGAAGCGATACGCAGTTTTACTACCAGAACTCACTCGAGGCCGTCCGAGAAATAAATGAATAGTTGAATAAAGTCTATATTTTTGTGTTTTTTTGCGCACAAAAAGTATTCTCGTCGCTTGATAAACTGAAGATTGAGCCACTGTAGTCACTTGGACTATTTTCACGATGTCTTTAATAACTTTTCAGGAGAACAAGTTTCAATCCCTTAGAAGCCTATGGAGGAGTGATCCAGCTCTCAGATTTAATCACAAATATCTTAATTCATGTTCCGAAGATGAACGAAAGTCTTACGGGGTTGGACCAACATGAGGGAGAGTAATTACTGACAGAGTTTTCATTTTGGGGTGAACTATCCCTTTAAGTGTGTCCCCAGCGTTAGGCATGAACCCGAAACTCAAATTTTACATTACATATCAGTGTTCCACTCCGTCTCAGAGCCCACACACAGAAAGCCGCTCGGAGAACAGTGGCTCTTTCACGGCTTAATCCAGTGTTAATAACTATTTCTGTCAGGATCATCCACTATCGTCAAATATGATTGACAATTAGCATACAGTTTGGGTAACACTTTGTAATAACTGCACGCTGTTAATCATTAGTTAAGCATGAGTAAACAGTTAATTTATCATTTATAAAGCATTAATAGACATTAATAAGCAGTTTATAAATACAGCTATAAATGCTTTTTTCTTGATTTATAAGCATATCTATAATGTGTTTAATAATTGTAATTTCATACTTTGTTAATGATCAATTAATAATTTCTAAATGAAGTATAGCATTATTTACAAACCAGTTAATTAAGAGTTGTCAGTGATTCATAAGATCACTTAGAAAGTGTAAGTAAATGCAGGTAGTTATAAAGCATTTAGTAGTGGTCAGTTAACTATTTTTGAGAGCTCATTTAAAGTGAGGACTATTCATGCCTTGTAAAGCATTTACAAAGGAGATTTAAAGGCTCATTTATCTTCTAAACAGAAAAAATTAAACAAACACAACACAGTGATACAGAACATAGAAATATTGAATGCTTTACAAAGCATGAATAGTCCTCACTTTAGATGAGCTCCCAAAAATAGTTAACTGACCACTACTGAATGCTTTTTAACTATCTGAATTAACCCTGAATTACAGTATAAATACATGTTAATAAAGCATTTATTAACACACTAAGTAACTATTACTATATTTCTGAATAATAAGATGTATGAAAGTACATATAAATAGTTTATTAATAATTTACTTACACTTTCTAAGTAATCTTATGAATCACTGACAACTCCTAAATAACTGGTTTATAAGTAATGCAATACTTAATTTAGAAATGATAAATTGATCATTAATAAAGTATGAAAATACAATTATTAAACACATTACAGATATGCTTTTAAATAAAAAATAAAGCATTTATAGCTGTATTTATAAACTGCTTATTAATGTATATTAATGCCTTATAAATGATGAATTAACTGTTTACTAATGCTTAACTAATGATTAATAGCGTGCAGTTATTATAAAGTGTTACCACAGTTGGATTAGGCAAGGCAAGTTTATTTATATTGCACATGTCATACACAATGGTTATTCAAAGTGCTTTCCATAGAAGAAATTAAAAATACTGCTAAAAATACAATAGCAGCAAAAGTGTTTTACAATACAACATGAACACAGTAAGTACATTGTACTTATTTTTTTTGTATATTATTTGCCTACTGGTGATGGTGGGTGCTGACAATATTCAGGGACTATACAACAGAAATGTAGGAAATATTTTGTATTTTGTATTATATTAAATAAAAGTCATGTAATTTCCTTTTTTTCCAGTGATACTTTTGTTTTTAAAATAACCCTTTAGACAGGATATAGACATTGATTCTACCTTAAAGTATTACATTGTTTAAATTAATACATGTTTACATTAACTTTGTGATTTGTATATGTACTTATACCTCTGACAACAGATCACTGTATATTGTAATGTGGACTCATGCATTTTCTGTAAAGCTGCTTTGAAACGATGTGTATTGTGAAAAACTCTATACAATGTGAATTGAATAACAACATACAGTATAACATGCCAACATTGTATAAGGATTTAAAATGGACAAATACACAGATAATCTTAAGAGTTTCTTTAGTTCACACTTTCATAAATTCAATAAGCTGTCTTCCCAGCAAATCAGTTTCATTAGGGATCATTAACTTGATTTTTTTTATCATTAACTGTATTCCTTCATGTTTTCTAATTATCTCAGAGGTGGCCACAAATTAATTACCATCTCTTAGCCTCTGTGTAACTGCAGTCTGTTTATGTGTTCTACCAATGATTAGTATAACCACCAATTAACACCATTTAAAAACAATTAAGAAAACTATTAGTATTTAACCAGAACTTTGTGCTACAAGTCAGAACCAGATTTCACTCTCGACTTCACCTAATGATATATGCCTATCTGCAAGATATGCTGCTGATGTTTGATAACCACAGTGCCATAACCTTAGACAGCTTATTCAGCTTGGCTGGAAAGACATTATAACACCATTATTATATGGTTCAGCAAAAGAGGCAATTAAAGTATTATTAAAATAGTCCACCGAGACTCCCCTGCATAAATAACATGCGCTCTTGAGTTGGGCATAGTTGATATAATTCCTCCAGCTGAGACGTCTAGTCCAAGGCTTCCCTTAAAGCCACATTTGATATTCTGATCCACTGTCCTCTGTCCAGTTGTCAGTGTAAATGGTTACCTCTTTCTGGCTCGTCTATCTAGCCACCCATGACAGTAAGATCATTTAGCATCCGAGACTTTGGGTCATGTAAATCTCTCTTTTTTTTTTGGCTTCCTGTCATGTTAATTGACCGTTTGCCCAGACGATTCCTGTCGCTATGCTCTCACGCCACACCGTGTTCTGGTGTTCAGGACACTGACAACATGCTGACAGACACGACAGAACAGCTTACTTTTGATATTAAACATATTAAACAAAGTCTCACCTTTCAAATTTGGTCATTTTTTTTACGCCTGAATTTATTTACAATTATATTAAAAACAAATTATTATGTGTGTTTCTGGCTCCAAGCTGATGCTAAATTATTTGTCTATAGCATATAGATTTGATATAAATTTAGGTATGATGCAAATTAGCGACAACAGGCAGTTATGGTAAAAAAAAAATTCAAAATGGTAAAATTAATAAAACACATTTCCCATCTCAGGTATGTAGATTTTATTCATGTCACAAAGTTGTTAGAACTTCTAAACTTTAATTGACAAATTAATGAATCTTGACAACAGCAATAAACAAAACCCTCTCCTACTCCCTAACATTGACAGTAGTTTTTATACATTCCATGTTACACTCTGTTTAACTCTTTCCTTGTATCGCCAGTGCATAATAATATATTCTTATAGTGTTATGTCCTAACATGGCATTTTTTGCCTGAAATCCATCTAAATACAGCAGTATTACAGATAGCCATTATAGCCGAATCCAGCCGTTATGGACGGATGTCGCGAATTCGCGACAAACAGAAATCTACAAAGTACGTAAAAAATATTCGTCACATGAAGTCTATTTGAATAACATAGCTATAGAAACAATCAATAAGCTGGTACATATTTTTATCTTAGCACAACTTAACTAATTTTGGCCAATTTCTCCACATTTGCGGCCTTGATATCTGGATTTTGCTAACCAAAATATTAGCTTCCATGAACCGGATGTAGTTCCCACTCCGAACGGTCCTACGACAAACCAGTGTGTGCAAAAGGTTCCTGTATCGAATGTGCACAAACAGGCATTGGGGGAATACACACGCTATCTCGCCTGCAGTCTGAATGGAAGGGGTTTGATGCGAATTCGCGACAGTCTGCGTCAAGGGGTTTAAGAAATTTAAACAATAAATTCCGTTTTGTGGCTCTTTAATGTGTCTGACAGATCGCTGTAGAGCATCAGTTAAAGCTGCTCGTGAACCGATCATCTCTTCCCTCTAGTTCATTTATAGCATCAAATAAACATGAATGAACATCAGAAGGAATGTTGTTTAATCGCGGAAAGGCATCAGTATATTAAGTTTTTCAAGTTCAAATCCTCCCATGGTAATCTACTAACTCTCCTGACTGCTTTGTGGCGGATGGCAAAGTCTGATTGGTCAGATCACCTGTCAATCAAGCTCCCGGTGAAGGGTCGATCGTGCTTCCCTATCTCTGCTTTCTCTGTGTGTACACATGTCTAGAGTCTAGATTCAATAATGGATGTACAGGTATTGCTGATGATCTATTGGTTCAGTTTGTATAATACATGGTTAGGTTAGCTACAAGCTACATAACTAACTAACATTATAAGAGGGGCATTCCTTGTGTGTTCTTGATGGCTTCCACTCCTCATTCTACAAACTAACACTTGCCCTTCCATCTATCTTCTTTTCTGCGTTGTATGCTTTGGTACATCATGGTGTTGTATTTACATGAGCCACTGGAAGGGAATCCGCCTCATTAGAGCATTGATTCATTAATGCAGCGAACACAACCGTGACAAAACCAGGCAATAGTGATGATAAGTGCGACGTGGCTCTGGTTTGTGTTAAAGTGCAGGGGGGCCTATCACCTCTGATGAAGAAACCCATTTATACACTGTCGCACACAAGAGGTCATTCCTCTCCGTATTCCTCTATTGACCCAGGTTGTTCGTTTATTATGGGCAGTTTTTTTATTGAAGGATGATTACCCTGAGTGATGTCAGGCTGGAGGAGAAAAGATCGACCCGAATAATGGCATTCCAGAGCGGGGGAGTCAATGCACGCTCTTTTCTTCTGTGCTGCTCACAAATTGAGTCACATCCTCCCCTCATCCATTATTTACAGCTGATCAGCCTTTCCTGGCATCTATGGATTTGATAATCATCCCCATGTCCATATTAAATATGTGACATAAATTTCACCACAGGGGCCTGTCAATAGAAGGCCACAGGAGAACAAAGGCCACAGGAGAAAGATTAAAGCAGAGAACATGTTTCATATGTATGGAAATGACAGCGTGATTTGGTGATGTAAATAAATACGGTTTAAGTGGGTAAAAAAGGGAGGGGTGAAAAATAAATAAACCATAACTATGCAGGTGTATAAGAATGAATGCGGGGTTGACCGGTGCCTTATGAATACTAGGTCATGCAAGCCAAAATTACAGTGATACCAGATATGATAACTCAAATACCCTGTGATACCTTACGGTTACTGGCCGCTGGAGGCCTACAGGGATGTGGCTCCACTTGGACGGGAAGCCTCCAGGGCGAAGCTGGCTGCGGGCGTGGCCAGGGCGGAGCTGTAGGACCCTCGGGCGTCCAGGGTGGAGCTGTGGGACCCTCGGGCGTCCAGGGCGGAGCTGTAGGACCCTCGGGCGGCCATGGCAGTGAGGACCCTTCGGGCGGCCATGGTGGTGAGGCCCCTGTCGCTACCACTGCCATGGTCCTCTTACAGGGCGTACTGCACCCCCCCAAAATTTTAAGGGGAATCTTGACAGGTTCAAGAATGGGAACAGACACTGGCGCAGGAACGGGAACAGACACCGGCTCAGGAACGGGAACAGACACCGGCTCAGGAACGAGAACAGACACCGGCTCAGGAACGGGAACGGATCAGCGGGCTCTGGTGCAGGATCAGCGGGCTCTGGCGCAGGATCAGCGGGCTCTGGCGCAGGATCAGCGGGCTCTGGCGCAGGATCAGCGGGCTCTGGCGCAGGATCAGCGGGCTCTGGCGCAGGATCAGCGGCCACTAGAACAGAAACGGCCACAAGGACAGACACAAACACAGAAACGAACATGGGCTCAGGATCAGCGGGCTCTGGCGCAGGATCATTGGCCACTAGAACAGAAACGGCCACAAGGACAGACACAAACACAGAAACAAACATGGGCTCAGGAACAGCAGGCACTGGCTCCGGCTCTGGAACAGCAGACACTGGCTCCGGCTCTGGAACAGCAGACACTGGCTCCGGCTCTGGAACAGCAGACACTGGCTCCGGCTCTGGAACAGCAGACACTGGCTCCGGCTCTGGAACAGCAGACACTGGCTCCGGCTCTGGAACAGCAGACACTGGCTCCGCTCTGGAACAGCAGACACTGGCTCCGGCTCTGGAACAGCAGACACTGGCTCCGGCTCTGGAACAGCAGACACTGGCTCCGGCTCTGGAACAGCAGACACTGGCTCCGGCTCTGGAACAGCAGACACTGGCTCCGGCTCTGGAACAGCAGACACTGGCTCCGGCTCTGGAACAGCAGGCACTGGCTCCACTCTGGAACAGCAGACACTGGCTCCGGCTCTGGAACAGCAGACACTGGCTCCGGCTCTGGAACAGCAGACACTGGCTCCGGCTCTGGAACAGCAGACACTGGCTCCGGCTCTGGAACAGCAGACACTGGCTCCGGCTCTGGAACAGCAGACACTGGCTCCGGCTCTGGAACAGCAGGCACTGGCTCCACTCTGGAACAGCAGACACTGGCTCCGGCTCTGGAACAGCAGACACTGGCTCCGGCTCTGGAACAGCAGACACTGGCTCCGGCTCAGGAACAGCAGACACTGGCTCCGGCTCTGGAACAGCAGACACTGGCTCCGGCTCTGGAACAGCAGACACTGGCTCCGGCTCTGGAACAGCAGACACTGGCTCCGGCTCTGGAACAGCAGACACTGGCTCCGGCTCTGGAACAGCAGACACTGGCTCCGGCTCAGGAACAGCAGACACTGGCTCCGGCTCTGGAACAGCAGACACTGGCTCCGGCTCTGGAACAGCAGACACTGGCTCCGGCTCTGGCAAGCAGGCGATGGGCTCTTTTTTTTATGGTTGGTCGTTCTGTCAGGTTGAGTGCAGGTAGCTGAAGACGAGGACACGGTAGCTGCAGTTTAGGAGATTTATTTTTACAAACTTAAACTTTCCAAAAACAAACAGGAACAAAAGATAAGACTCCAGGACTTCTAGACAAACACAACCATACATCGACGACGACCAACAAACACTGAGGGAAAACACAGGGCTTAAATGAACTGGGGCTAATGGAATAACGAACTGAACACAGATGATGAAACTGAACACAAACGAGGAGCAGGAAAAACTAACAGGACTAAACCAAAAATCACAATAGACAGGGGGAGACAAGATCACAAAACAGAATACATCAAAACGTGACAGTATGTACAAAGAATGTAATTACAAGCAACAGGATGAATAAATATAATTTAAAAGACACAAATTAAATTTGTGTTAGTCTAGCTTTCTAACAGGAGAAAAACTATAGAAATTAAATTAAATAAAACATAAAAATAAAACACTGCATTGTGTTCATGGTATGAATTAAATATACTGTACACTGATTCTAATTAAAGTTACAAAACTTATTCTGTCAAGAGCTGTGAGAGATTTTCTCTTGTTCTTTTTCTCTTAGATGAACATGAATGGCCTATACTGCATTAGGCTGCTGTCACTTTAAGACCTAATGGGAAGATCTAATGATTCTGTTCTCTTAAGATATAACCGACTGTGTTTACGTGAATACGCGCCAAGAAGGGCATTTTGACAATTGTGTGTATTTGAGTGTTTATAAACCTTGAAAGTAACTCTTTTTGCGCCAGAATGCCCTCACCACACTCCAGCTTATTGGTGGAGAGGAGACAGAGTGATGAAGCCAATCAGTATATATATATATATATATATATATATATTAGGGCTGTCAAATGATTAATCGCGATTAATCGCATCCAAAATAAAAGTTTGTGTTTACATAATAAATGTGTGTGTACTGTGTATAATTATTTTATATATATAAATACATACACATGCTTGTATATATTTAAGAAATATTTGCATGTATATACTATATATAGATTTATATATAATTTATATTATATATAAATATAAATATTTTATATATATAAATAACACATTTTTCTTAAATATATAAATGCACGTGTGTGTACTTATATATACAAAATAATTTTACACAGTACAAACACATTTATTATGTTAACACAAACTTTTATTTTGGATGCGATTAATCGTGATTAATCATTTGACAGCCCTAATTTATATATATATATATATATATATATATGGGGATGATTAGGAGGCCATGATGGACAGAGGCCAGTGGGCAAATTTGGCCAGGACACCGGGCTTATACCCCTACTCTTTTTCGAAAGACATCCTCACATTTTTTTATGACCACAGAAGAGTCAGGCCCTCGGTTTAACGTCTCATCCGAAGTATAGAGTCCCTACACTGGGGCGTCAGGACCCACACAGAGCACAGGGAGAGCGCCCCCTGCTGGCCTCATAACACCTCTTCGGGCACCAACCTGGCTTTCTACAGAAGTCTCCCATCCAGGAATTAACCAGCCTCAGCCCTGCTTAGCTTCAGTGGGCGACCAGTCTAGGGCTACAGGGTGTGTTAGCTGCCGGCACAAAACATACAAAACCCTGTCTGTTCGTCCACCCAATTTCCACTGCCGGTGAGTCATATTCCAATATTCTAGCACAGTGGTTCTCAAAGTGGAGTCCGCGACCAATAGCCAGGGGGTCAACAAAATAATTTCTCAGAGAGGCACAAAATCACTCTCCAGAACATTTTCGTTCACTGTTCCTTTCTGGTGAAAGATCTCCCCACTTTGTAGAATTGTAGAATCATCCGGAATGTAGCATCTCTGACAACATTCAAAAGAAAGCTGAATACTCTCTTCTGTGAGCACTGAACCTCATCATAAAAAAAACCTATGCTTTCACTTTCCTTTAATCCCCCCCGTCGGTGGGGAAAGTATATGATGAGTTTCGGTTAATTTTTGTGGCGCTCTTTAGAAAGCAGTTCACAGAAACAGAGACGGCAGAAAGTGCATTCTGTTTGCTTTATTTTACAAAAGCAAAACTGTGGTATCTCTCAGGAGTTATTATATAATAAAGTACACGAGACAGGAGTAGCGAACTTCATCAATCTTTTTTACTCTCCACTTCCATTCTCACACACATTATGTCAGAACACAGCAGTTCAGACTTCTTGTTTTAAATAGTAGTCACAATACAATTCACTCATGAACACAACATTTTCCCCTTTTTTATAAAACAGAATAGAACATTAGAGCCGCACCAACAATGCAGAAACATTCACACATATCCAGAACAGCACATCCAAGTGATAGTCCTTCAACCAACTATGTTTCCGAACATCACGTTTAGGTCTAGTGCATGAATGTGGGTGTGTAGTGACCAGTGTTCTCAGCTGGAGTGGTTGGTGTGCATAGAAATGCAGTGAGATGGGAAGCATTCCACGTCTTTCCATCACTAAGAAAGTATGTACCCACCCCAAGTCTTTTGGCAACTTAAGAGGATTGGTAAACTTTCTATGTCCCTTAGGAACATGCATGTACTTTCACTTTATCCCCATCCGGGAAACAAGGAGTGCGAGCATCGGTGTACTTGTACACTTTGTGTTGTAGTCAGGTAACCATTCGGTGAACAGTCATGTCATTGGCAGGTGCACAGGAGAAGATGGCATAATAGACAGCCTTGCCTGCCATGGGTTAGGGTTAGGGTAGGGTAGGGTTAGATGTACCAGTTGTATCATGTGCAGTGGCACGGTACACCTGCAAGGAGTCTGTTACCACAGGTTTCCATGGCTGATGTTGAACCACATGGTTGAACTTCTCCATAGCACAATTAGCTGACAGGTAGTAGAGAGAGGAACGATGGAGACAAATATTCCATCCAAAAAAGCAGAGATAGCAGCAGAGGTAAACTGAACACTGTTATCAGTAACAATACTCCTGTTGTTTCTATGGCAGCTGAAGACTGATGACAGAAACAAAGCCAGCGTTATAGCAAACCTGCATTCGGATACAGCAGTGTCAAATGCCCCGACTATATCCACAGCCACTTACTGCCTGGGTCCATCTGGCAGCTGTACAGCAGGAATGTACAGCATCATGAACCTGAGCATCCATCCCTGGCCACCAACAGAGATCAGAAAAGCATTGTTTGGTCCTCACTTCTCCTTGATGTCCGAGTTCAGATCAAAGAGTAGGAGGTGAAATCAGCCGTGAGGAACAACTCAACGTCCAGTCCCTTAGGTGAAGGAAGCCAACCATTAGAAATCTGTGTACGAAGCAGGACAAGAAGCACATGCGGCATCAACATCACTAGCAGAGGATTACAGGCGGCAGATAGGAAAGCATCAAACTCCTCATCAACATCATCAACAGGAGCTGGAGCAACAGCATTATCTGCAGGAGAAGCAGGTGAGGGCAAGGTGACAGATTATTAGCAGGAGCATTTTAAGAACTTGGGTGGTAAACCACATCAATATTGAATGACACGAGACGTGCAGACTAGCTTGCTAAACAAAGTCCAGCACGGCCAACACCCTTGGAGGTAATCAGGGTTGTCAGAGCCGGATGATCTGTACGGAGAGTGAAACGGCGGCCCCACAGATATACGTACTACCTATCATGACCCACATTCATGCTAGCGCTTCCTTTTCCACCATGGCATATTTACACTCCGCAGTGGACAGCGTACGTGATTGAAAGGCCACAATTAATTCAATGCCATCTTGGCTGACCTGAGAAAGTATTGCTCCCAGCCCATAGTCAGAATAAACTGTGGAGACAATTGTAGTGTGGGGTCGAATAATGCCAAATGATTGTTTTCGATCCTCACATGCAGTGCAGGCATCAGGTCCCTCCCCATGAGGGGTGTATCATTGTCCACAATGAAGAGTGTAGCAGGAACTGAGTTGTCATGTAGGGAAACGTTTGCTGACAAACATCCAACCACCGCAATTTGGGCTTTTGAATACATCACAAGACTGGCTGTGGGTTACTGAAATGGCATACATAAGTGCTATAGCGCAGGACAGATACAGAAGACCCACTGTCAACCCCTGGAGGTGATCCTAATGACGTTGTAGCTTGGGATCATAATCACACTGTGTTGTTTTGTTGGGCCAGAAGAGAACTGAGCAGACTGACCCTTGTTCCTCCCAAGTGGTGGAGTTTGGGTTGTTTCCCAGTCGCCTCTGGCTAGCTTAGTTGGGGACACTTAGGGCCAGATTTACTAAACAGGACAAATTAGCGTGAGAACGCAATTCCAATATAGCGCTGATGGGAGTGGAAAGTCCAACGCAATCTAACAGGTAGCGTCTGGTTTAAGACGTGCTTTTTTAGGGCGGTAAATAATGGCGCAAACATGGTAAATTGACGAACGCAAACTTTAGTAAATCACCTTGCATGATTCATTTAAATACTCTCCTCCCGTGAATTTTGCGTCTGAAAGGGAAACTCCTACAAATGCATATGACATAATATCAGCTGCAGAAATATCCCTGTCCTCGCGGTTTCAGTGCTCATGTTTTTAACGTCAAAAGGGGGTTTGCACTGGTGCAAGTTGTTAGTATATCTGGCCCTTAATATTCAACAATATCATTGTCCTGACATCACTGACACTATTGGATAAGAACGTCTCGGTTACGTATGTAACCCTAGTTCCCTGAAGGAACGAGACGCTGCGTGAAAACGCTGTGGGAACGCCCCCTGGCGTTGTGCTTCGTGAAGCGCGTATGGAATCAGCCCCAATGGCGAGACGGAACGTCATATGCGGGTGACGTCATCGACCAGGAAACTATAAAGCACCCCTAGATCACAGCCGCGATAGCTTCTGAAAAGTCTGAAGCAAGTCGCTCGCGGGAATGCCGGGAGTATGGCAACGCCACGCAGCGTCTCGTTCCTTCAGGGAACTAGGGTTACATACGTAACCGAGACGTTCCCTATCAGGAACTCGAGCTGCGTGAAAACGCTGTGGGAACGCTAATACCCACGTCGCCATAAGAGCAAGTGACCGACTGTGTGAATTAGGAAGCACATTCAGACGAGAGCACCTGCGCCCCAGGAGTGGAGCTAAGGTCAAGGTTGTAAAACCGGACAAATGTATGCGGTGAGGACCAGCCAGCCGCATCACAGACATCATGGAGAGAAACTCCAGACAACAAGGCTTTGGAAGCCGCCATACTCCTAGTAGAGTGAGCCCGAACAGCCAAAGGTGAAGGCTGACCAGCCGACTCATAAGCAAGTGAGATAGCCTCGACCACCCACTTGCTCATTCTCTGCTTAGACACTGGAGACCCCTTCTTAGGTGGTCCAAAACAAACAAACAACTGTTCAGATTTCCTCCACAGGGCAGCTCTGTGGACATAAGCGTCTAGAGCCCGAACAGGGCAGAGCAGATTGAGTTTTTCCTGATCCGATGACGTGAACGGAGGAGGACAGAAGGCCTGCAAGACTATAGGTCTGACCACATTAGTAGGAACCTTAGGGACATAACCTGGCCTAGGATGGAGAAAAGCTTTTACCATCCCAGGTGAAAATTCCAAACACGAGGGAGAAACCGACAGAGCCTGAATATCTCCAATCCTTTTGAGAGATGAAATAGCGAGGAGAAAAATAGTTTTCAGAGTGACAAACTTGTCAGGAACTTCCTCAATAGGCTCGAAAGGAGCAAGGGAAAGACCCTCTAATACAATGGTCAAATCCCAAGTCGGCACCCTCGTGCGGACTACAGGCCTCAGCCTCAAAGTACCACGAAGAAATCTAGTTATGAGTGGGTGTCTCCCCAGAGATACTCCACTGAAAGGGACATGGTAAGCAGCAAGTGCCGCCACGTACACCTTTAGTGTGGAGGGGGATAACCCTGTAGAGAAACGCTCCTGCAGAAACTCTAGCACTGCACCCACTGGGCAGTTAACTGGGTCTAGCTGGTGTTCTCCACACCAAGAAGTGAAAAGTCTCCACTTCAGGGCATATAATTTCCTCGTGGACGGAGCTCTGGAGTGAAGGATGGTCTCAACAACCTCAGTTGAGAGACCAGCACCTACGAGCTGGGCCCCCTCAGAGGCCAAGCCCATAGTTTCCATAGTTCTGGGCGGGGTGAAGGATCGACCCACTCGCCTGAGAGAGAAGGTCCCTCCTGATCGGAATCTCCAGAGGAGAGCCGTCGAGGAGAGATATAAGGTCCGCAAACCATACTCGGGCCGGCCAGTACGGGGCTACCAATAGTAGACTGACCCCGTCCCGGCGAACCCTCTCCAGAACTCCTGGGAGCAGAGCAATCGGGGGAAAAGCATACAGACGTGACCTCGGCCACGGCTGTACCATAGCGTCCAACCCCAACGGGGCTGGATGACTGAGAGAGAACCACAGTGGACAGTGTGATGTCTCCCTGGACGCAAATAGGTCTACCTCGGCATGACCGTACTGCATCCACAGGAGCTCCACCACCTCGGGGTGGAGTCTCCATTCCCCGGGCCTCGGCCCCTGCCTCGACAGGATGTCCGCTCCCTGATTTAAATACCCCGGGAGATAAATCGCCCTCAAAGAGAGGAGCTTCCCCTGGGACCATAGAAGGATCTGGCGAGCCAGCTTGTATAACGGGCGAGAGTGCAGACCCCCATGATGATTTATATAAGAGACCACCGATGTATTGTCGGACCGGACAAGAACATGATGACCTCTCAGGTCTGGGAGGAAGTGTTTCAGAGCCCGAAACACCGCCAACATCTCTAGACAATTTATGTGCCATAATCGATGATGGTCCTGCCACAGACCCCGGGCTGGGCGACCACTCATGATCGCCCCCCAGCCTGTGAGGGAAGCATCTGTCGTTAGAGTAACACGACGACAAAGAGCACCCAGCACAGGACCCTGGGACAGAAACCAAGGATCCCTCCACATGACCAGAGCATGGAGACAACGCCGTGTAACTTTGATCGTGCGGAGGGGGTTTCCCCTCGGGGAGAACCCCTTGGTCCTGAGCCACCACTGTAACGGTCTCATGTACAACAGGCCGCAAGGTATAACGTTGGACGCTGCCGCCATGAGACCCAGCAGTCTCTGGTACTGCTTTACAGTGAGCAGCTGGCCTAGCTTTACATGATTTACTGCTGAGAGAATCGAGGTGATGCGGACAGGAGACAGGCGAGCCCGCATCACCACTGAATCCCATAATACCCCCAGAAAAGATGTCTTCTGTGATGGAGATAGAACACTTTTCTTGGCATTCAGCCTCAACCCCAATTTCTTGATGTGTGCGAGGACGACATCTCGATGCCGAACCGCTTGTTGCTCCGACTGAGCCAGAATCAACCAATCGTCGATATAATTCAGAACACGAATACCCTGGAGTCGCAGTGGAACCAGCGCTGCATCCATGCATTTCGTGAACGTGCGGGGAGATAAAGCTAGGCCGAACGGAAGAACCCGATATTGGTACGCTTCGCCCCCGAAAGCGAACCTCAGGAACTTCCTGTGTTGCGGAAGGATGGAAATGTGGAAGTATGCGTCCTTCAGATCTATCGTGACAAACCAGTCCTCGGATCTGATTTGTGACACGATCTGCTTCAGAGTGAGCATCTTGAACTTGAGCTTTGCTACTGAGCGATTTAACAGGCGCAGATCTAAAATTGGACGCAACCCCCCATCCTTCTTTGGAACGATGAAATATCGGCTGTAATAACCTGACTCCATACTGGGAGGAGGAACCCGTTCTATAGCCTCCTTTTGAAGGAGTGTTTTCACCTCTTGTTCCATTACCAGAGCCTGCTCGGGGCCCACCACGGTGGGCAGGACCCCGCTGAATCGAGGAGGACGAGACCTGAACTGAATGGCATAACCTCTCTCTACCGACTGCAGGACCCAGTGAGATACTTCTGGAAGACTCTTCCACTCTGCCAGAAAATCTACTAAGGGTACCAGCCTCTCGAGGCTGGCCTCTGGAATATTTTGAGCAGCAGACACAGCGCCCTGTAACGGCGCACCGGCAGGGAACGACTGGTCTGACTGTTCTAAACCCCTCCTCAGAGGGGGCGAGCGTCCCTCGGGAACACACTCGCTGGGCCCGTCTACGCCCCGACACGAAGGCGGGGTTGGCAGATGGGACCCCTGAGGGCACCGAGAGAGAACAGGCACCGTCTGAAGCGGTGGACACCCTCCTCCCACGGTGGGGACTACCCTCAGTACCCTGACACCAGTGGCATCAGGACTTTTTCTTGGACGAAGCCTTCTTGGCCATAATAACTGTCCTCAGATCTGTTTTAGCGCCAGAAGGCTTCGCCTGAGAGTGCCGCGTCTGCTCCCATTGTTTAGGAGGAGCGCGAGACGCGACACTCTGCTTTTGTTGCGCCCGGTGTGAGGAGCTTGTCGACGGCTTGGTCTGCCCCCGCCCAGCAGACCCAGAGATGTGCACTTTTAGTGGGAGGAATTTCTGAAAGGCCGCAGCCTGTTTTTTTTCTTCCTGAAATTTATCAATGACCGTATTTACTGCGTCACCAAATAAACCCAAAGAAGAAAGCGGAGCATCGATAAGAAAAGCTTTCTCTTTATCTTTCATGCCAGATAGATTTAACCATAAGTGCCTCTCTGCGGCCACCAGGGCTGCCATAGTACGGCCCATTAGTTTGGCCGACTCCTTGGTGGCACGCAGAGAAAGATCCGCAGCCTGACGAAGTTCGCGAACTACATCAGAGCTAACCTCCTCACTCTCACTAATATCTTTTAATAAATCAGCCTGGTATGCCTGCAGTAGGACATAGTGTGCAGACATGACGCAGCCTGACCAGCCGCCGAATAAGCTTTGCCCACCAGAGCCGAGGTATTTCTTAAAGGCTTAGAGGTCAATGCAGGTGCTTTAAGGGACGAAGCAGACTCAGCAGAAAGATGGCTAGCTAGAGTCTCTTCTGCTCTGGGCATCGCCCCATAACCATATAATTTAGCCCCCGAAATATTAGAATATGTAGAAGTCTGAGGGCTAAACACACGATATGATGCAGGCTTCTTCCACGATCTCGACACCTCGGTGTGGAGATCAGGAAAAAATGGTAAGCACCTGCGAGGAGGCTGAACTCGTGAAGGCAGAAATCTCTCATCAAGCTTACTTTTAGAAATATACTCCTGCCTACCAGCTGGCCACTCAATGCTTAACTTTGCAACAGCACGAGTGAGCACCTCCACAAGCTCCTCATGTTCCGGGGAATGAGGTGACGAGTCCTCAGAACCCCCTGTCTCAATACTAACAACATCCAGCTCCTCGGAACTGGATAACTGCAGCATTGGTGCCTCAGCCTGGGGGGAAGAAACCGCAGCGCGTGCTTCCACACCCGGGACAAAGGCACTGGAACTGACAGGTAAAGGCTGAGATAAGGCAGAGCCCGTCTCAAGCCCCGCTGTCAGATCCATTTGCGATCCCCACGACAGGCGCCGCCGCTCTGCCTCGACAGAAGCGGGACCCGAGCCGCGGGGAGCGCAAACCGAACCACTCTCCTCGAAGAGTGATCGGCGGGAGCGGACCGTTCTGATCAGAAAACGCTCGCAATGCTCACAATCAGCCCCCTCGAGAGCTGACTGGGCATGCTGCACTCCCAAACAAACAACACACAGATCGTGTGTATCCCCACCCGTGAGATAGCGAGTACAGGGGGGAGCACACTTTCTGAAATGCTGCTCGCTCGTCATAATGATATATATATATATAGTTTTTTAAATGTGAAAAAGTCCTGCCTAGCAATCACTAAAGACAGACAAAAACACTTGAGACAGATTCACACACAGAGCGCTTTGCTGAAGACAACAGAAGCTATCGCGGCTGTGATCTAGGGGTGCTTTATAGTTTCCTGGTCGATGACGTCACCCGCATATGACGTTCCGTCTCGCCATTGGGGCTGATTCCATACGCGCTTCACGAAGCACAACGCCAGGGGGCGTTCCCACAGCGTTTTCACGCAGCTCGAGTTCCTGATAGGGAACTGAGCTGGATAATGACATCATGGTTTTCTGCAGAGCTGCTTTAACAATACTGTCACGGATAGACGAGGCAGACAGAGAATCCACATGCACGCATGACTTTTAGGGATGGCAATTTCAAAACAATGCTCCATGAAGTTTCTGTTAGGAAACGACTGGAAGCAAAATGCAGTAAAGTGTGTTTATTTGAAATAAACAGAAGCACTGGTCAGAACAGAGAACACTGGTCAGAACTGGGCGAGTGACGCAGGGACTTCAACAGGCAACCGGGTGGTGGTGATGATCAGTGGTGGTAATCCAGTATCCGGGAATGATGAGAGTGAAACGGCAGTGCAGACACGATGAACAAATCCAGGAAACGAAGACCACGAAGAAGACAAACAGAACAGGAACCAACACAGGAACATACCAAAACGATCTGACAACAAGAGATACCAGTCAGTGTGCCCCCACCTGGAGCAGAGTCTCACAGGCTCTTGGAGCAGAGTCTCACAGGCTCTTGGAGCAGAGTCTCACGGGCTCTTGGAGCAGAGTCTCACGGGCTCTTGGACCAGAGTCTCACGGGCTCTTGGAGCAGAGTCTAACGGGCTCTTGGAGCAGAGTCTCACGGGCTCTTGGAGCAGAGTCTCACGGGCTCTTGGAGCAGAGTCTCACGGGCTCTTGGAGCAGAGTCTCACGGGCTCCTGGAGCAGAGTCTCACGGGCTCTTGGAGCAGAGTCTCACGGGCTCCTGGAGCAGAGTCTCACGGGCTCTTGGAGCAGAGTCTCACGGGCTCTTGGAGCAGAGTCTCACGGGCTCTTGGAGCAGAGTCTCACGGGCTCTTGGAGCAGAGTCTCACGGGCTCTTGGAGCAGAGTCTCACAGGCTCCTGGAGCAGAGTCTCACGGGCTCCTGGAGCAGAGACTCACGGGCTCTTGGAGCAGAGTCTCACGGGCTCCTGGAGCAGAGTCTCACGGCTCTGGTCCATGTGCGGTGGTTCCTCTGGACAAAGGCGTGAGTTGAGGGGACCGCGACTTTGGATTCTAGACTCTGAAAAACTGGTGGCTGGTACCCTGAGCTACTCTCAAACGGACATAGGCCCGTGGATGACACTGGTAACGAATTGTGGGCGTACTCCACCATTGAAAGTTGCTGACTCCAGGAGGAAGGATTATTGGACACCAAACATCGTAACACTCTCTCCAAATCTTGGTTGGCTCTCTCGGTTTGACCATTGTTCTGGGGATGAAAACCAGAGGACAGACTGACAGTTGCCCCCAATAATCTACAAAATTCTCGCCAAAATTTGGACACAAGCTGGGGTCCCCTGTCGGAAACCGCGTCTGTCGGGACGCCATGTAATCGAAACACGTGATCAACAACAGACACCGCTGTCTCCTTGGCAGAGGGTAATTTGGGCAAGGGGATAAAGTGAGGCGCCTTTGAGAACCGGTCCACTACGGTCAAACCGACCGTCATACCCTGAGAGGGTGGAAGGGCGGTGATAAAATCTAGCACTATGTGGGACCAGGGTCTCGAAGGGACAGACAGTGGCTGGAGTAACCCATCTAGGGGTCGATTGGAAGTCTTAGCAGTGGCACAAACCGAGCAAGCCAAAACAAAACTGCGGATGTCGCGAGCCATTAATGGCCACCAAAATCGTTGCTTGATAAAAAAACTGGTACGATTAACTCCTGGATGACATGCTACGTTGGAACAATGCCCCCACTGAATAACATCAGACCGTAACTCCTCCGGCACAAATAATCGGTTCGGTGGACCCCTGGGCCAATCCAAAAGTAAGCTATATTTTAAAGTAGCCGGAAAATGTCTTGGCACAGCTACTAGAAGACTTACAGCTGTCAGACAGGGTGCTCACGCACATCTACGTCATCAAGCTCAGTGTGAGCCGGCACAGTGCGCCTGTCGATCAGGAAGGGAGTGCTTCTAATGGGCTTCACTTTTCTCCGTTGAAATCAAGGGGGTCGCTGTGTCCATTTCTTTTACTGTCTCTGGAAGATACGCTGTCTATGAATCCAGCTGGAAGAGCATCGGGTTTAGTGCTGCCTCAGGGTCCACTCGCTATCACTGAACGGACAATTCATTCAAAAGTTTATGAAGACATTTTACAGGAGAACATCAGGACAGCGGGTCAAGCTTTAGGGAGGATGGGCGACGCAACAAGACAATGTATCAAGCTACATACACTAAAGAAGTGCTGAAACAGAAGAAAACATGTTTTTCCCGAGTTCTGACGCCAGTTCAGATGCTGTGGCATAACCTAAACAAACGTGCTATCAACACAAACCGGAAATATTGATAAACTCAAACAGATTTATGGGGAAGGATGGTCCAAAATCCGAAAAATTATCAATGGTGAAATATTGCTCAATGTATTTAATAAAATGCACTTAAAAGTAATAAAATGTTATAATAAAATGTTGTTCTTGGTTGTTAGTTGTTAGGATGTTCGTAACACAGATTGTGTTAAATAAAAATATGCAAATATACAAATGTTTTCATAGGGTAAACGTATTCTTGCCATTTTGTGTGTGAGTGTGTGTGCGTGCGTGCGTGCGTGCGTGCGTGTGTGTGTGTGGTCCTTATGGGGACACAAGGTTAGTAATACCAGACACGTCTGACCTTGTGGGGACCTTTTTCTTTTTTGTCCCCATGAGGAAAACAGCGTATGTGTGTGTGCACTCAGTATTTTGTACTTTTTTCCCCCAGTAGCATTTAATATAAATGTTACAATTTAATTGTCATAAAGTACACACATAACATACTGAACACTGGAAAATAAAAGTGGCAATTAAATGTAATAGAAATCCAACTGTAATGTATGCTGTCAGAGACATTAGCACAAGCTTAACACTCTCAATGAAGAACAGTGATGGCTATTCACATTTCTTAAAATAAAGTGTATTCCTTCTGTCTACCAGCTCTCTAAAAATGTTTTTTAAAAAATTTTGCATTACTTTTTTATTCTGTGCTCCAGTGTCTTGCATAATGAAAAATAAAAACACTGTATCCTACTGTAGACGTTTCTACAAAGGATCTTGCCGTTTCTCAGCACTAACATATCTGGCCTTCACAAAAAATGGTGTGTTTGTGTGTTTTGGAGCTTTCTGTGTGAATCAGGGCGTCTGGGCCAGGCCGGGCGACGGCTGTCAGACGCTGGTAAAGTAATATCAGGCCCGGCTCAGAGTTCCCTGTGCGCTGGCAGAAGCACTCAGGCTCAGGCGGCCCGGCTGATTGCACTGACACACTCTATCAACGCCAGAGCTGAGCGATGCACACACTCACGGCCGCACACACTCACGGGACGCACACACTCACGGCCGCACACACTCACGGGACTCTGCCTCTCAAACACACACAGCGGCTCCTGCATTTCCTCTTCCACTTTCTGGGCTGCACTCAGAACAAATGTGTACATTTAAGAAGAACACTGCCCGGGTTGGTTTGTTTTATATTCATTCTGATTTCCAGCACTCATGCAAGCATCTGCCAAAGCACACTGATAATATTATAGATATGCAGATGTTTGAACACAATGATAATATAGATATGCAGTTGTTGGAACACAACAGTTTTATTACATCCCTTGTGCAACATTAGCTGAAACTGCACCAAAACACATCAACTCAAGGCCCAAGGATGGTTTCTCTGCAGCATATGGCTCTCTACAGGTTCTGTATGGATTGCATATGTGATTGGAGGTATATAAGCATAAACTACATCATTTTATTTATCACAGAGCAGAAAGGTACAGATTAGTACAGGCCATAAAGAGCAGAATAACTTCACTCGAGCACCATCTGTTTACTGCTGTTGAGCGGACACTAATATTTCTGCTTTTTTTGTCATTTACCTTTTGTTTCCTACCGAGAAACATGTATGTGTTCAGCTTCTCCTGTCACTCACACACGTCTGTACACATCAACACACACGTCTGTACATATCAACACTGACACACAATCACAGGCATGTTTCGAGTGCTTCTGAAACGGCATAATTAAATCTGTGTGTTCTCGAGGGTCTCGTCTCCTCTTCCTCCAGCTTCATGCACTCGCTAATCTTCCACTCGCCATATGGGAATTTGAGCTCAGTCCTTTATGGGCACTTCCCCAATTATTGTCACTGCTATGCTTTTTTCTTTTTATTTTTTTTCTTCAATGAAGAATAATCAAATGTTGATAGCACAGTTCAAATGGACCATTAAATATTGAAGAGTGTTGTGTTGGGAAAGTTTCAGTGATGTGTCTGCGTGGAGGAGCCCGGCAGTCTGCCGCAGCCCAGCCATGTGCTGAAGCTCATTTGATTATAATATAGTCATCTAAGCTATTCAATTAAATATTCTAATTAACCTGAAGTATTCAGCAAATGATGCTAATTACAAATATTCTCTAGAGAGCTGATGTGATGAAAGCCAGAGCCGGAGAGTGATTCTTCAGCGCAGTGTTTCGTATCATGATGTCTATATCATAGCTTCCGCTAATATCAGATTGCCATCTCATTTGCCTAAACCTCATTTGTTTAATTCCATTAGCATTTTGTTTGAAATCATAATAAACACACATCTTGCTCTTTAGTGCACACTGGGGGTAGTTTAGTGCTTGTGTTTACTGAGGGAACGCAAAAAAACAATCTGCTCTCTTTATTTGCTCTTTATCTCTCCTGCTCCTTCTATTACCGTAGATTGTGTTTACTTATAATAAAAAAAAATAATTGTACATATGCAATGACTGTTTTATTGAACAAATTGCTGTTTTTTTTTTTTTTTTTTTAGAACCGGGGGTAAAAAACAATTCAATCTCAAAATCTCCCATGCATTTTAATATATATATTTTTTTTTTTCATCAACAAACTCTTCAAATAATCATAATTCATTAAAACTTTAATGCGTAAGAGATGGTGCCTGTGAAGAACATAAATCTTGTATTAGCCCAGAACAATTACTTTATATTTATAGTTTTCCTGAAGACATCATGGGCGTAATGTCTGAACCGTGTGTTTCAATCAGGTCCTTTTCTCAGCCAGGCTACGACACTTTTTAAACATGCATTTGCAAAACATATCTGTCACGGGTAGTGAGTGCAGGCGGATGAAGATGAAGAGGCTGAAGGCTCCAGTGCAAGAGTTTAATCACAAAATACCATAGGTACAGACAGGCAGGGTATCACTCAAAACACGAGTATATGACAACAACTACAGACCAAGAAGACTAACTGAACTGAAGGGAACTAAATACAAACACAGATGAACAGAAACAGGTGAAACAGATGATGATAATTAACAGGACACAGGTGATATAACTGAACTGATAACGACAGGCGGGAAAACTGAACAATACAGACATGTGACAGGTGAAAACTGTGACATTACACCGGATATTACCTCGCGCCGAAGAACATCAATGGGGGGTGGGCGTCCTGGAGGCTGACGAGGGCGGAGCAGGAATCCTCCAGGGCGGAGCAGGAAGCCTCCAGGGGGGAGCAGGAAGCCTCCAGGCGGAGCAGGAAGCCTCCAGGGGGGAGCAGGAAGCCTCCAGGGCGGAGCAGGAAGCCTCCAGGCGGGGCAGAGCAGGAAGCATCCAGGGCGGAGCAGGAAGCATCCACGGCAGAGCAAGAAGCCTCCAGGGCAGAGCAGGAAGCATCCAGGGCGGAGCAGGAAGCCTCTTGGGCGAGCAAGCATCATCCAGGGTGTAGCAGGAAGTCTCCAGGGCGGAGCAGGAAGTGTCCAGGGCGGAGCAGGAAGCCTCCAGGGCGGAGCAGGAAGCCTCCAGGGCGGAGCAGGAAGCATCCAGGAATGAGCAGGAAGCCTCCAGGGCAGAGCAGGAAGCCTCCAGGGCGGAGCAGGAAGCATCCAGGGCGGAGCAGGAAGCCTCTGGGGCGAGCAGGAAGCATCCAGGGTGGAGCAGGAAGCCTCAAGGGCTGAGCAGACTGCCAGGGCGAAGCAGGAAGCCTCCAGGAAGGAGCAGGAAGCCTCCAGGGCGGATCAGGAAGCCTCCAGGGCTGAGCAGACTGCCAGGGCGGAGCAGGAAGCCTCCAGGAAGAAGCAGGAAGCCTCCAAGGCGGAGCAGGAAGCCTCCAGGGTGGAGCAGGAAGCCTCCAGGAAGGACCAGGAAGCCTCCAGGAAGAAGCAGGAAGCCTCCAAGGCGGAGCAGGAAGCCCCCAGGGTGGATCAGGAAGCCTCCAGGGCAGAGCAGGAAGCCTCCAGGGCAGAGAAAGAAGCCTCCAGGGCAGACCAGGAAGCATCCAGGGCGGAGCAGGAAGCCTCCGGGGCGAGCAGGAAGCATCCAGGGTGGAGCAGGAAGTCTCCAGGGCGGAGCAGGAAGCGTCCAGGGTGGAGCAGGAAGCCTCCAGGGCTGAGCAGACTGCCAGGGCGGAACAGGAAGCCTCCAGGGCGGAGCAGGAAACCTCCAGGAAGGAGCAGGAAGCCTCCAGGGTGGAGCAGACTGCCAGGGCGGAGCAGGAAGCTACCAGGAAGGAGCAGGAAGCCTCCAGGAAGAAGCAGGAAGCCTCCAGGAAGAAGCAGGAAGCCTCCAAGGCGAAGCAGGAAGCCTCCAGAGTGGAGCAGCTAGCCTCCAGGAAGGAGCAGGAAGCCTCCAGAGCAGAGCAGGAAGCCTCCAGGAAGGAGCAGGAAGCCTCCAGGGCGGAGCAGGAAGCCTCCAGGAAGGAGCAGGAAGCCTCCAGGGCGGATCAGGAAGGAGCAGGAAGCCTCCGGGGCTGAGCAGACTGCCAGGGCGGTGTAGGAAGCCTCCAAGGAGGAGCAGGAAGCCTACAGGGCTGAGCAGACTGCCGGGGTGGAGCAGGAAGCCTCCAGGAAGGAGCAGACTGCCAGGGCGGAGCAGGAAGCCTCCAGGGTGGAGCAGGAAGCCTCCAGGAAGGAGCAGGCTGCCAGGGCGGAACTGGCAGTTCAGGCGGCCAGGGCGGAGCAGGAAGCCTCCAGGGCGGAGCAGGAAGCCTCCAGGAAGGAGCAGGAAGCCTCCAGGGCGGATCAGATAGCCTCCAGGAAGGAGCAGGAAGCCTCCGGGGCGGATCAGGAAGCGTCCAGGGCAGAGCAGGAAGCTTCCAGGGCAGAGCAGGAAGCATCTAGGGCGGAGCAGGAAGCGTCCAGGGTGGAACAGGAAGCCTCCAGGGCAGAGCAGGAAGAATCCAGGAAGGAGCAGGAAGCCTCCAGGGCGGAGCAGGAAGTCTCCTTGAAGGAGCAGGAAGCTTCCAGGGCTGAGCAGACTGCCAGAGTGGAGCAGGAAGCCTCCAGGAAAGAGCCGGAAGCCTCCAGGGCAGAGCAGGAAGCCTCCAGGGTGGAGCAGGAAGCCTCCAGGGTGGAGCAGGAAGCCTCCAGGGCTGAGCAGACTGCCAGGGCTGAGCAGGAAGCCTCCAGGAAGGAGCCGGAAGCCTCCAGGGCTGAGCAGGAAGCCTCCAGGGCAGAGCAGGAAGCCTCCAGGGTGGAGCAGGAAGCCTCCAGGGCTGAGCAGACTGCCAGAGTGGAGCAGGAAGCCTCCAGGAAGGAGCCGGAAGCCTCCAGGGCAGAGCAGGAAGCATCCAGGGCGGAGCAGGAAGCGTCCAGGGCAGAGCAGGAAGCTTCCAGGGTGGAGCAGGAAGCCTCCAGAGCGGAGCAGGAAGCCTCTAGGGCAGAGCAGGAAGCCTCCAGCGCGAAACAGGAAGCATCTAGGGCGGAGCAGGAAGCGTCCAGGGTGGAACAGGAAGCCCCCAGGGCAGAGCAGGAAGAATCCAGGAAGGAGCAGGAAGCCTCCAGGGCGGAGCAGGAAGTCTCCTGGAAGGAGCAGGAAGCCTCCAGGGCTGAGCAGACTGCCAGAGTGGAGCAGGAAGCCTCCAGGAAGGAGCCTGAAGCCTCCAGGGCGGAGCAGGACGCCTCCAGGGCAAAGCAGGAAGCCTCCAGGGTGGAGCAGGAAGCCTCCAGGGCTGAGCAGACTGCCAGGGCTGAGCAGGAAGCCTCCAGGGTGGAGCAGACTGCCAGGGTGGAGCAGGAAGCCTCCAGGGTGGAGCAGGAAGCCACCAGGAAGGAGCAGACTGCCAGGAAGGAGCAGGAAGCCTCCAGGAAGGAGCAGGCTGCCAGGGCGGAACTGGCAGTTCAGGTGGCCAGGGCGGAGAAGACCCTACGGGCGGCCATGGTGGAGAGGACTCATCCAATATCTATATTTCATTTAAGGACAAAAGAATTTCAAAATTTTAATAATTAGTTCCTTAACAGTAAATTCAAACAAAAACAAACAAAAAAAGATATTATTATTGGGCTTTCATTAAACAATGGACCTAAAATTCCATTAAATATAATGACAATATGTTAGACTAAAAAATGCTGGGTTATTTCTGCCCATATTTGGGTCAAATACTGGATACATTTTATTATTAAATTTTTAAACCCAACGGTTGGGTTTGTCCATATATTTAACCCAAACATGGGTGGAAACAACCCAGCATGTTTATAGTGTATAAATAATTATATTGTTAATAACAATACAGAGCCAACTACAGTAATGGCTTAAAGTTTATATTTGGCTTAGTAATGGCTTAGTATATTTAAACAAAAATTCTTCTCAGGAATAATGTTCCAGCTATGAAGCAGAATTACTGATATTGTAAATTCATATGGTATTATCAAGGGATGGTCACAATAAAACAAATGAGGTTTCATATCAATATAGTGTTCAAGAGATGTCAGATTCTTTCCATTAACTTTGATGGACTCTTCAACCCATCGTCTGGGAAAGTGTGATTATGAACATCTCTCTCTACACTGGAGGCTCATCCGCTGGTCAACGCTCGAGTGCAGCGCTGTAGATCCTCATCCTTCTAGAGATACTCATCCTTCTAGACATCCTCCTCCTTCTGGAGACGCTCATCCTCCCGGAGACGCTCATCCTTCTTGAGACGCTCATCCTTCTGGAGACGCTCATCCTTCTGGAGACAACTCATCCTTCTGGAGATGCTCATCCTTCTGGAGACGCTCATTCTTCTGGAGATCCTCCTCCTTCTGGAGACGCTCATCCTTCTGGAGATCCTCATCCTTCTGGAGATCCTTCTCCTTCTGGACACACTCATCCTTCTGGAGATCCTCCTTCTTCTGGAGACGCTCATCCTTCTGGAGACGCTCATCCTTCTGGAGACCCTCATCCTTCTGGAGATCCTCAACCTTCTGGAGATCCTCAACCTTCTGGAGATCCTCATCCTTCTGGAGACCCTCATCCTTCTGGAGACCCTCATCCTTCTGGAGACCCCCATTCTTCTGGAGACGCTCATCCTTCTGGAGACGCTCATCCTTCTGGAGATCCTCATCCTTCTTGAGATGCTCATCCTTCTGGAGATCCTCATCCTTCTGGAGACCCTCGTCCTTCTGGAGATCCTCAACCTTCTGGAGATCCTCAACCTTCTGGAGATCCTCATCCTTCTGTAGACGTTCATCCTTCTGGAGACGCTCATCCTTCTGGAGATGCTCATCCTTCTGGAGATCCTCATCCTTCTGGAGATCCTCAACCTTCTGGAGATCCTCAACCTTCTGGAGATCCTCATCCTTCTGGAGACCCTCATCCTCCTGGAGATCCTCAACCTTCTGGAGATCCTCATCCTTCTGGAGACCCTCATCCTTCTGGAGATCCTCATCCTTCTGGAGACCCTCATCCTTCTGGAGATCCTCAACCTTCTGGAGATCCTCATCCTTCTGGAGACACTAATCCTTCTGGAGACGCTCATCCTTCTGGAAACGCTCATCCTTTTGGAGATCCTCATCCTTCTGGAGATCCTCATCCTTCTGGAGATCCTCCTCCTTCTGGAGATCCTCATCCTTCTGTAGACGTTCATCCTTCTGGAGACGCTCATCCTTCTGGAGACGCTCATCCTTCTGGAGATCCTCATCCTTCTGGAGATCCTCATCCTTCTGGAGATCCTCATCCTTCTGTAGACGTTCATCCTTCTGGAGACGCTCATCCTTCTGGAGACGCTCATCCTTCTGGAGATCCTCATCCTTCTGGAGATCCTCAACCTTCTGGAGATCCTCATCCTTCTGGAGACCCTCATCCTTCTGGAGACCCTCATCCTTCTGGAGATCCTCAACCTTCTGGAGATCCTCATCCTTCTGGAGACCCTCATCCTTCTGGAGATCCTCATCCTTCTGGAGACCCTCATCCTTCTGGAGATCCTCAACCTTCTGGAGATCCTCATCCTTCTGGAGACACTAATCCTTCTGGAGACGCTCATCCTTCTGGAGACGCTCTTCCTTCTGGAAACGCTCATCCTTTTGGAGATCCTCATCCTTCTGGAGATCCTCATCCTTCTGGAGATCCTCCTCCTTCTGGAGACGCTCATCCTTCTGGAGATCCTCATCCTTCTGGACACGCTCATCCTTCTGGAGATCCTCCTTCTTCTGGAGATCCTCAACCTTCCAGAGATCCTCATCCTTCTGGAGACCCTCATCCTTCTGGAGATCCTCATCCTTCTGGAGACCCTCATCCTTCTAGAGACGCTCATCCTTCTGGAGACCCTCATCCTTCTGGAGATCCTCAACCTTCTGGAGATCCTCATCCTTCTGGAGACCCTCATCCTTCTGGAGATCCTCAACCTTCTGGAGACCCTCATCCTTCTGGAGATCCTCAACCTTCTGGAGACCCTCATCCTTCTAGAGACCCTCATCCTTCTGGAGACCCTCATCCTTCTGGAGATCTTCAACCTTCTGGAGATCCTCATCCTTCTGGAGACCCTCATCCTTCTGGAGATCCTCATCCTTCTGGAGACCCTCATCCTTCTTGAGACGCTCATCCTTCTGGAGACCCTCATCCTTCTGGAGATCCTCAACCTTCTGGAGATCCTCAACCTTCTGGAGACCCTCATCCTTCTGGAGATCCTCAACCTTCTGGAGACCCTCATCCTTCTAGAGACCCTCATCCTTCTGGAGATCTTCAACCTTCTGGAGATCCTCATCCTTCTGGAGACCCTCATCCTTCTGGAGACCCTCATCCTTCTGGAGATCCTCATCCTTCTGGAGACCCTCATCCTTCTGGAGACCCTCATCCTTCTGGAGACCCTCGTCCTTCTAGAGACCCTCATCCTTCTGGAGATCTTCAACCTTCTGGAGACCCTCATCCTTCTGGAGACCCTCATCCTTCTGGAGACCCTCATCCTTCTGGAGATCCTCATCCTTCTGGAGACCCTCATCCTTCTGGAGATCCTCATCCTTCTGGAGACCCTCGTCCTTCTTCTGCCCCACGTGTCTGCAGTCCTGCATCTGAATATCACACTTTCAGTGTGTTCAGTCCTCAGTGTGCAAGAAAATACAAAGATGTAATGAAATTCTATGGACTTTCTATTGTCACTGTTTAATAGACTATAGTGGTGTGTGTGTTTCTCTTCACTGTTGAGTGAATGCAAATATTACTCTAGTACATAAACACTTGAACACTTTAAAATGCCTCATGAATAATCACTCTGGCTGCGTTCACTGAAACTGATTTCCCCAAATCAAAACACAGTGAAAGTGGATGAGTCCTTCTCGCTGAAGCACAGATATAAATCAGCACATGTACCTGTTCCTAAAACATACCTAGTGTTTCCAGTTCAGCGTGAGCATTCAGCACACGTCTGCGTATACCCGTACACTACTGAGGGTGATTAAACTTCACCTGTAGATGTAAGCAGAATACTGCAATTATGGGTAACACTCTATTTTGATGGTCCCTTTTGAACGTGCTATTGACTATAAATAACTTTGCAACTATATGTCAACTAACTCTCATTGGAGTATTAGTAGACTGTCTGCTTAATATCTGCATATACTTTATTGTGATGCTCCACCAACAGACACTCTACTGACTATAAGTAATTTTGCAACTACATGTCAACTTAATCTAACTCTAATCCTACCAGTCTACTAATACTCTACTAACACTCTAATGAGAGATAGTAGACATGTAGGAGCAACGTTACTTATAGTCAACAGAATGTGTTAAAGGGAAATAAAGTGAAACCCAATTATGTTCATGTAACTATGCTCATAACATGAGTAAACAAACACACAATTGTACTCACATTATACGGCATGTATACGCTATAATCGCTATAATCGCCCGCTGACCGGAGTGAACATGTGCCAGTGCTGCACAGATGATAGACGAGCGCTCAGACACTCTTTCCCACTCGGAACCGCTGAACTATTTAATAGTGGCCCAATTTCAGACTTCATGATGCATTTTAATCATAAGATAAAACAATCATATTAGAATCACAGTGAGAACAAAATGTTACACATCTAATTGTCATCCATCGGCGATTTATATTAAACAAGCTCATCAACGGTCCAATCATTCGACTATAAAGATCTGAGGAAGCCGAGAGTATGTTAAACGTCTTCAAGAGACCAAACACACTTCAGATGGTTTTTTGTGGTTTTTTTTGTTTTTTTGTGGAGGGATTCAAATGCCAAATAGCCTACTCAAACATTGAAATGAAAGTAAGAATTTCAAGCATGCTTTCAAATAAAAATGCATTAGAAAATTCACAATTGAATTCAAAATTCCAATGGGGTCAATATCGCCAGAACTCCCCAACACCACCAGACTCGCTCCAATTCCCTGTCTTCTCTTACTCCTGCTGCAAATGTCCTCTGAAACGCTAAAACTGTAATTTGTGGACATGTCTGGCTGATATCCTCCGTCACTGTGTGTTCAGTGCAGGTTCGGGCCCCGGGGACACGAGCCCGGCTCTGATTAGGCCCTCACACTGACTCCAATGATCTCCGACAGCTCAGAAATCAGATTATTAACTCTGATACCACACACACCACTCCTCCTCATGATTAGCATGAAAATTTTGATACGGATCAATAAGCAATCTTTCCCTCTCCTGTCATATATAGACGCCCTCCATTAATCTATTGTTTATTTCAGGGAATTAAGACACACTATTTTCCTTTTGAGAAGCCAAAATTTCACAAGCGGCTTTCACACATTTCACACACTTGCAAACCAGCATTTGGAGATCATATGTGGACAGGAGCTTCTTCATATACAGATAGTGTAAAATGGGAGACTGCAGGATATATATATTTCACATTTCTAGCACATTTATGCTGCCTTTAAATGCTTTTGGAAATGTCCTACTTCCCACTCCTGACACCAGGTTTATTCTTGCCTATTTATTAGGAACATATTATTAAAGGCAAAATTATATGTATAGTCCCATTCATTGACAACCACATAAACATTAACCGCAGATAGTCTAGATAGGCAGTTTGATGAATATTGTGGAATTTCTGTATGACTTGAAAAGGCATTAATGTCCAATTTGTAACTAGGAAACTTGTATTCACAATAGTTCTGGCAGCACGATAAGGCAGCATTAATTCCCAAGCAATATCCCAACAAACACGTCTCATCCGATCAGGAGCCTCTCCTTACAATGAGGCGATCGCTGATTAACTAATACACTGGCAGGAGGATCGTTTTCTGACAGGCAGTAAACGGGCAGTAAACGGGGCACCTCTGTCCTGTGAGCTGTTGTTACTGACGTCACGCGCAGGAGGACCACTAATAACTTCTGCTAATTCATATCTTCCAGATCTCAGAGAAGCTGCTGTAACGAACATGACACTAATGACGACTCGTTGGATTCATCGCAGGCTCATACATCACACTCCAGAGTTCTCGAGCGCATGTTACACACATGTGCACTGTTAAAAAATTATTTGACTCACTAAAATACAGTATATATATAGAGAGAGAGAGAGTGAGAAAGAGAGAGAGAATGAAAGATATAGAATGTCCTGTACCGGTATGTTAGTTTGCTATTGAGCAACAGAGCTTGGTCTATTTAAGTCCCTTTCATTTCAACCAGAAACTGTGTAACAGCAGGCCGAGAGCCGGCGTTGCAAACACACACACACACACACGTTTGCAAGACCCGACGCTGCAAACACACACACACACACACACACACACACACACACACACACACACACACACACACGTTTGCAAGAGCCGGCACTGCAAACACACACACACACACACACACGTTTGCAAGAGCCGGCGCTGCAAACACACACACACACACACACGTTTGCAAGAGCCGGCGCTGCAAACACACACACACACACACACACACGTTTGCAAGAGCCGGCGCTGCAAACACACACACACACGTTTGCAAGACCCGACGCTGCAAACACACACACACACACACACGTTTGCAGGAGCCGGCGCTGCAAACACACACACACACACGTTTGCAAGACCCGACGCTGCAAACACACACACACACACACACACGTTTGCAAGAGCCGGCGCTACACACACACACGTTTGCAAGAGCCGGCGCTACACACACACACACACACACACGTTTGCAATGCTGGTTATGAATGTTCGCTGGAAACTGTGGTTTGGTAAAAACGCCAGATCCCTGAACTATGTTGTTAATGATGGATTGTGGCCATATAATGATGGAAACACACCTCTTTCTGGAAACACACCTCTGATTGTTGGAACTGATTTATAATACAACAAGTCATTACACTGCAATCAATGTTCAGTGCAATCAGCTGGAAGAGTACAGCATCATAGCTAAAAGAAAATGAAAAGAAAAAGCACTTGCTGTTACTTGAGTCACAGTTTTAGGTGCAAGTTAATCTTAAACCTCTTAAAGAACAGGGTCCAGATGAAGAGGTCATACACATTTATGAAGAAGCTTATAACAGATCTTTGAACAATGTAGGCCAGTATTACATCAGATTATCATATAATCTGTGTTATAGATTTAACTTAAAATAAGGTATTAACGATACATTACACGCTGTGTGCACATTAATATTTCATTAGTCTGGGATCAGACCAGACCGGAAAAACTAAACTACTACTTTGTCTCGTTTCCAGAAATGGGTGAAAATAAAGAAGTTAATACGCGCCTGAATGCACCACAATGACATATATGTACATTGATTTATGAGCTGAGAACCAGATCATGGTGAGTGCATGGATAATTATGACTTGTTCAAGTATAATTAATCTAGCCTGTGTCATTATGGGAACTTGAGTCCCCACAAATCATTATATTCCTCTAACTCGTCCGCTCTCTCACCTACAGCCTCTCTCACCGAGACGGAGATCTTACGGGAGTCTGGGAGCAATGCCTTTCAGTGACTGTGTATATTAGTATTGACTAATGCTGGGATATAAATTCATACTCATGTTTTATACAGCTATACTAACTGAGGCTCGTCACTCGCATGTTGTTGTACCTGTAAACAAAGTGTTCTATTCTATTCTATTCTATTCTATTCTATTCTATTCTATTCATTCAGGTATTCTTGCGGCAAACAATTTATTAGAGAAAATATATTTTACGGTTTTTTGTCACTAATAACTGAATGTTATTAACTCGATGGATTTGCACAAATAAAGACACTGGTTAGTTTTATTTTTAAAGACACGGAGTCTCACCAACTAGCGGACGGCTGGTGTACACGTCTGTGTCCACAACCCTAGACCTGTCCATCAGCCCGTAAACGGATCCAGATGACCGATGGCTGTGGTTTGGGAAAGAGGGCTTTTATGTTTTTACATGTGTAAGTATTGGACTTTGGATCAGGTTCAAATTAATTAAAGCTCCATAACTGTAAGTGCTTTCTAATGACCACAGCTTTACCAGCCCAGTATTTAATATTTTGTCATTAAGTGACCTAATATGATCCCAATACAGACACCATTAAGCTGCATTGATCAAAGCAACATTTTCCTACTTGGAGAATCTGAAGGATCAGTTTTGGATGATGTGTTTCAGTGTCACTCATTACAGACGGAAACTCAGAGAGGGAAACATGATCTTAACACTCTGAATCTACATGAACCCATGCTAAATCTTCTTCATATCCTAATCATTTTAACAACATGTATTCATTTATTCAATTAGATCACTGTTTCTGCCTTAAATTAATACATTGTTTAAATTAATATATTGTTTGCTAACTGCGTGATGTACATTTCTGAAATACATAACTCGACACAGTCACCTCTGATAGATCGTTATTGTAACGTAGACATGGATTTTCTGTAAAGCTGCTTTGAAACGATGTGTATTGTGAAAAACACTATACAAATATATGTGAACTGAACCGGTCTCGATGTCTGCTCAGCTGCTGATGCGACTGCTTTCAACTGCTTGATTTTGTTAAATAACAGCATCACTTAAAGCACAGGACAGCAGCCAACAGAAACATTTAACTGGTATTTTGACTATTTGCAAATAGTCTGTAACTCTTTGTATTTGATCTTGAAATGATTTTGATTGCTTCATTTGCATAACCAAGCATTATCAAAATGTGCTCTTTAAATCATAAGTTAAGTTCATGATTGCATGAATCCTCCACCTCATCATCTCTGTGTATTTCGGTCCTCTGTTTCTGGGCGTTGGTTGTCAGCTGGTGTTTGTGTATGCTATGCTATGCACATTGCATAACACACTGCCTTTTTGTTTTATTAAATCACATTTATATTTGTATCTTCTTATATAAATATATTCTTTGTACAGTCTTTATCTTCCTGTGACACAAACGTACAAAAGTCATGAACATTTGTTTTAAGATAGAGTGCCAGAAGGAAAAATCAATTTTAGATTTCAAAACATCCTTTTTGCAAATAATTATGCATTAGCTAGCTAGCATACGGTAGGCTTGCACATTAGCATGCTAAGCATAAAAGCTCCTTGAATAAAGCAGCAAAGATATCAGCAAATTACTAAGGAAACAAGTTTAGAAAAGAAACACAATTTTGTTGTGTAGACCAGAAATAATATGACAGAGTAAAGCAAACAATCCTTTTTTTTTTCATCTTTTTTTCATCTTTTTTTTTTCAGTGTCCGGCTCACACAGAGGTCTGATCTCACAGCTTATATCTATCACAAATCTGGCATTACATGAAGACATCCTAAAAACGTTTCTGTTTTAACTCTGAAAATGGACACTGAGAACAGAAATCAGAAATCTGTCCCTTGTCAGACAAGATGTCACTCTTATCCACAATCCCCTGTAAACATTTGTATTTATGTTCAGTGTATCAAAATATGTACAATTCCATCCAAATATAAAAGCACAGTACGAAACTACATGCAGCATTTACTGTAGGCAGGTGCAAGAGTTTTTTTCCAATTTCTCAAATATCAGGAAAAAAAAGAGCAGAATAACTTAAATCTTTAATCTGACAGGCAGAACTCTGTTTTGTACATTTTCTCCATATTGTCCCCAGTGTATTTCTGTCTTTGATGGTAAAACAGTGTTGTTAGACTCACGGTTGCTCTAGTTTCTGTGTTCTTTATTGAACAGGAACCATCAGCTTTGAGGTGAAAGAGCTGACTACCTCATCACTTTCATGACAGCACTGCAGAAATCAGGCATGGCAGTTTAATATGAGCTCAAATACTGCAATCTTAAATGTCTTTGAGCCAGTTACCATTTCATACAGTCCACAAATTCACCATGACACCTGGTTAAGGCAGCTGTGTCCCTGCTGATGGATGTGTGCTTCTGTGTGAGCCTCACTCAGCCTCAACCCTTCATACAACAAGCCTGCAGAAATATAGATGTTTACTGGGTGGCTATGAAGAATAGATTTCATTTAAGTGTACTTTTTTAAGGTTTAAGGCTCCAGCATCCCTGCAACACTACATAGGACAAGTGATTTAAAAAAAATGGACGGATGAATAATGAATGTTTATACATAATAACAAATGGTACTAATATAAATAAGGTGGTTCCAGAATTTTTAATTTTTCAGCAATTAACCCACACAGATTCTAAATAACAGAACAGTACAACTCCTAAAACGCATAGAGTATATTCATTTGTAAAGATATCTTTGTCATTACAACTCTCTGAGTGTTCGGTATGGTAATGGGTATGACAGTGTTCATATGTCTGTGCTTGGCAGAATAGATCTGCTACACCGCTGTTATTGCTGCTGCTGTGAGCAAGCACGACGTGCTGCTGCTGTACAATATAGTAGTGACGTTACATATGACCCTGAATTAGTATATATAAGCCTATGGCCTTTATTACATGATCATGTATTCTTCATAAACAGTATAAAACCCATAAATTAATTAGAGCACGATTTACTTCCATCAAAACAACTCTGTTGGTATTATTATAATTAGTATTATTTTAATTGTTACATTTAATTTATTGCCACACTTTAATATGTGAATTCATTTTTAGAAAATTTAACATTTAGCATTGTCAGGCTTTAATTTATTTTGTGCTTAATACAAAAAACAACGGCACCACACACTCGGGTTTATGTTGAATGTTGGAAAGAGACTCAGGCTTGGAAGGCATGTCGGGAAGAGACTCAGGCTTGGCACGGATGTCGTGAAGAGACATAGGCTTGGAAGGCATGTTGGGAAGAGACTCAGGCTTGGGAGGCATGTTGGGAAGAGACTCAGGCTTGGGAGGCATGTCCTGAAGAGACATAGGCTTGGCAGGCATGTCATGAAGAGACTCAGGCTTGGAAGGCATGTCGGGTAGAGACTCAGGCTTGGAAGGCATGTTGGGAAGAGACTCAGGCTTGGGAGGCATGTCATGAAGAGACTCAGGCTTGGAAGGCATGTCGGGTAGAGACTCAGGCTTGGAAGGCATGTCGGGTAGAGACTCAGGCTTGGAAGGCATGTCGTGAAGAGACATAGGCTTGGAAGGCATGTTGGGAAGAGACTCAGGCTTGGGAGGCATGTCCTGAAGAGACATAGGCTTGGCAGGCATGTCATGAAGAGACTCAGGCTTGGAAGGCATGTCGGGTAGAGACTCAGGCTTGGAAGGCATGTCGTGAAGAGACATAGGCTTGGAAGGCATGTTGGGAAGAGACTCAGGCTTGGGAGGCATGTCCTGAAGAGACATAGGCTTGGCAGGCATGTCATGAAGAGACTCAGGCTTGGAAGGCATGTCGGGTAGAGACTCAGGCTTGGAAGGCATGTCCTGAAGAGACTCAGGCTTGGAAGGCATGTCGAGAAGAGACTCAGGCTTGGAAGGCATGTCGGGATGAAACTCAGGCTTGGCACGGATGTCCTGAAGAGACATAGGCTTGGCAGGCATGTCATGAAGAGACTCAGGCTTGGAAGGCATGTCGAGAAGAGACATAGGCTTGGAAGGCATGTCGGGTAGAGACTCAGGCTTGGAAGGCATGTCCTGAAGAGACTCAGGCTTGGAAGGCATGTCGAGAAGAGACATAGGCTTGGAAGGCATGTTGGGAAGAGACTCAGGCTTGGAAGGCATGTCGAGAAGAGACTCAGGCTTGGAAGGCATGTCCTGAAGAGACTCAGGCTTGGAAGGCATGTCGAGAAGAGACTCAGGCTTGGAAGGCATGTCGGGATGAAACTCAGGCTTAGAAGGCATGTCAGGAAGAGACTCAGGCTTGGAAGGCATGTCGTGAAGAGACTCAGGCTTGGCAGACATGCCGTGAAGAGACTCAGGCTTGGAAGGCATGTCGGGATGAAACTCAGGCTTAGAAGGCATGTGAGGAAGAGACTCAGGCTTGGAAGACATGTCGTGAAGAGACTCAGGCTTGGCAGACATGCCGTGAAGAGACTCAGGCTTGGCAGACATGTCATGAAGAGACTCAGGCTTGGCACGGATGTCCTGAAGAGACATAGGCTTGGCAGGCATGTCATGAAGAGACTCAGGCTTGGAAGGCATGTCGGGTAGAGACTCAGGCTTGGAAGGCATGTCCTGAAGAGACTCAGGCTTGGAAGGCATGTCGAGAAGAGACTCAGGCTTGGAAGGCATGTCGGGATGAAACTCAGGCTTAGAAGGCATGTCAGGAAGAGACTCAGGCTTGGAAGGCATGTCGTGAAGAGACTCAGGCTTGGCAGACATGCCGTGAAGAGACTCAGGCTTGGAAGGCATGTCGGGATGAAACTCAGGCTTAGAAGGCATGTGAGGAAGAGACTCAGGCTTGGAAGACATGTCGTGAAGAGACTCAGGCTTGGCAGACATGCCGTGAAGAGACTCAGGCTTGGCAGACATGTCATGAAGAGACTCAGGCTTGGAAGGCATGTCGGGAAGAGACTCAGGCTTGGAAGGCATGTCGTGAAGAGACTCAGGCTTGGAAGGCATGTCGTGAAGAGACTCAGGCTTGGAAGGCATGTCGTGAAGAGACTCAGGCTTGGCAGGCATGTCGGGAAGAGACTCAGGCTTGGAAGGCATGTCGGGAAGAGACTCAGGCTTGGAAGGCATGTCGTGAAGAGACTCAGGCTTGGAAGGCATGTCGTGAAGAGACTCAGGCTTGGCAGGCATGTCGGGAAGAGACTCAGGCTTGGCAGGCATGTCGGGAAGAGACTCAGGCTTGGAAGGCATGTCGGGAAGAGACTCAGGCTTGGAAGGCATGTCGTGAAGAGACTCAGGCTTGGAAGGCATGTCGTGAAGAGACTCAGGCTTGGAAGGCATGTCGTGAAGAGACTCAGTTTTGGAAGGCATGTCGGGAAGAGACTCAGGCTTGGAAGGCATGTCGTGAAGAGACTCAGGCTTGGCAGGCATGTCGGGAAGAGACTCAGGCTTGGAAGGCATGTCGGGAAGAGACTCAGGCTTGGAAGGCATGTCGGGAAGAGACTCAGGCTTGGAAGGCATGTCGTGAAGAGACTCAGGCTTGGAAGGCATGTCGTGAAGAGACTCAGGCTTGGCAGGCATGTCGGGAAGAGACTCAGGCTTGGCAGGCATGTCGGGAAGAGACTCAGGCTTGGAAGGCATGTCGGGAAGAGACTCAGGCTTGGAAGGCATGTCGTGAAGAGACTCAGGCTTGGAAGGCATGTCGTGAAGAGACTCAGGCTTGGAAGGCATGTCGTGAAGAGACTCAGTTTTGGAAGGCATGTCGGGAAGAGACTCAGGCTTGGAAGGCATGTCGTGAAGAGACTCAGGCTTGGCAGGCATGTCGGGAAGAGACTCAGGCTTGGAAGGCATGTCGGGAAGAGACTCAGGCTTGGAAGGCATGTCGGGAAGAGACTCAGGCTTGGAAGGCATGTTGGGAAGAGACTCAGGCTTGGAAGGCATGTCGGGAAGAGACTCAGCCCACCTTGGCAAGGCAAGATGGCGCCTTTGTTTGGCATGGCCGTTGCTGCGTCACATTTATGTTGTTTTTATTTGTTTGTGTATGTTTCTTTTATGGTCACATTAACCTTGCCTTTAAACCACTGTGTCACCGCTGTTCTGACATACGATCATGTCACCCTGATGAACATTGGAGTGTATATGGAAGGACTCTGTAACAGCTGGGAGAGTTATAGTCAAACTTTTCCACCTCCGTTGGTGTGTGTACTCAGCCTATTTGATTACCGATTTTTGCTTCGGGGTCATGGAAATCCCAAGAAGAGACGAAGGAGAAGGGGTTGCAGAGCTGGCGTTCGGGTCGTGATGAGGCTGTCTTTGGCGATGGGGGTGCTCGGGCTTCTCTGCGGGCGGCGGCCGCGGTGGCTGCTGCCAGTTTTTCCTCGGGATATAGGTGCCGGGGGCGCTCTGTCGCAGGGTCGCCTTCAGCTCGTCCTGCCCGCTGGACGGGACCCCCTTTGGTCATCGTGGGGCGGTGGTGGACTTGCAGTTGGGAAACTGCAGTTTGTGTCCGACCTGCCTGACCAGTGATTGGCCGCACGGCACCGCTGGAAATCACGTGACTGTACTAGGTGTTTGCGGCCACTACAACTTGCTATTAAGGAGACCGGTCTGCCATCATCGCTCCGTTTAGCGCTGCTCAATGCTCATTCTATCACAAATAAGGTGCATGCCATCAACGATCTTATCACCACGGAAAAGATGGATTTTATGTTCCTCACAGAAACATGGCAAAAGGATAAGGAAGCCGTACACTTAAATAAGCTCTGCCCTGCAGGCTGCTCAGTGATTGGGACACCTCGAACGGCTCGCCGAGGCGGCGGCCTTGCTGTTGTGTTTCGTGACAGATTTTTATGCAGAGGATTTCACTCTGAAACCTTTTCCTCTTTTGAGTCACAGATGATTAAGGTCGGTTCTGTTAACCCTCTGGGGTCTGAGATCACGCCGGCGTGATCTGGTCGCTTTTTTTCTTATCAGTGCAAAAGAGACTTAAAATACTCGGTTGATTTTGATCGTACATATAAGTGTTGTACATCATTAGATCGTGTTAAGTGTCTATTTTTTTTTGTGGATACTCACAATAAAAACAAAGTGTTGTGCTTTTCACCAAATAAAGAAAAACAAACATGATGCGAGTTCTGCGTTCTCTCTGTCTGTGAAGTCCATTCTGAAACGCGTCCTAAGATTAACTGTAACTCCGCGATTACTTGTCACACAGGCACGAGATATTTTTCTTTATGAAGCTTGAATTCTCTTCTTTTAAATGAAGTAATTTATATAAAAAACAAATATTCTCAGTTTATGCAATCCGTTTGAAACCAAGGAGAGGTCCTGTTTTTTCTTTCTCCCCTCATTATTTTTAATGAGTTGAGGCCGCCACGCCCCCGGCGCTATTCACATGTAAATAGTTTAGGTGATCGCACACGCCCCCGATCAATGCCATAAAAACACAAAGATTCTTCATGAGATTCACTGATAGTTCATCGCGTTTTGAGGATGGCACGCTACTCCGGTGAAGAAGCCCGTCAGATGATTCTGGACAGCGAGGAAGAATTCACCTTTTCCTCAGAGTGCAACACAGACGACAAACGGCTGCATTTTGAAGAGCGAATTGATCCCGCCGAGGATACAAGTTCAGAGTAAGTTGTTTAGTGTTATATACTTCTTTTTCTGATAATATAGAACTCATATGAATTTTCTGACTATATTTTGCTTCGTTTTGGCTAGCTTTTGACATACTACGTGAAAGATTGCCTTACAATATCCCTAACATTCGTGTATGCTCAAGTGTAAACTTTCAATGTGATAACGTTACTCTCTAAACATTTGTATATTAAATATATTTCACTCAGTTTTGATTAGCTTATGCATAATGTAGCTTATTTGCGAATATCTGCTTAGGTGTAAATATAATGTGATTTAGTGCAAATATATTTCAGCCTCCGGTAAAATACTGTCTAAATACTAGACATTATATGTTTATATATAAATGTTCTGTTTTGGTTAGCCTATGACACTGCTTATCTTGCTAAAATACTGCCTTATGCACAGATGATTGTGAATACAGTGTAAATGTTTGAAATGCTCTAAATGTGTGCGGTCTATATGGCCCATCAACACTCGCGGTGTATAGATATTTCGCGGTGTATAGATATAGATATTTCTCCGTCCTATGGCCCATCAACAGATATACATTGTGCGTCCATACCCATTAATTGCCCATCAGTTTACTTTGGATTATGTATGCTAACAGTTTTGTTGTTGTTGTTGTTGTTTTATAGAAATGTGTCTGCATCACGCACTCCTTCTCCAGCACCTCGCAGAGGGGAACGCAGGCGTCGTTCAGTTCTCCGTGCGATCGAGAATCATACTGAGTAAGTGCACAGACGTAATATTTACATTAGTGATCAGTGTTGTGCTAGTTACTAAGAAATTAAGTTTTTACTACATGAATGAATATTTGAGCAATACAATTGTACCTCGATCATTCTTGTTAGTTCATAGTAGGCCTACATTATCTAAGGTAATAACAGATACAATAAAAAAATTAAACTCAATTTAAAATGTTTAAGTAAATGTTGAAATTAAAAAACTAACAATGAATGATACTTCTACAACATTTATTAACCCTTTAGAACCTGAAGCTAAAATAGGTGTTTTTCACATATTTAGATTTTTGGACTGTAAAATTCTAAAACCAAGTGCTATCTTCATGTGCAAGGTGTCATTTTTTTCAGAAACAGATTAGCTTTCAGCAAATTACAGTTATTGACCATTATTGTGTGTGGTGAGTTTGTAAATAGAATTTAAATAGACAAAAATAAAAAAAACGAGAATACATTTTCTGATTTTTATTTAGAAAAAAAATGAAAAAAAATCACGAACGAAAGACACTTCATACACATGCACCACATGCACACTCCGTGCAGCTTGTAATCTCCGTGCTCGTGCTGCCTCACGTGTTAACGTAAACAACTCAGCCAGTGAGTTTGTTATGTGTCCTCTCGCTCTGTATAATGCTAGCAGTCTCTTCAGTGCTCTTGTACTGTGTAACAGCGCACACTTGTTTTTTACAGATGTGACAATGAACATGTCCAGGCACCTGTCCCGAAGAGAGCCAAGGCAAACAAGCAGGCAAGCAACAGGCAGTCCACTCTGTCATGGAAAACAGAGACTGATGTTGACATGGTTCCACAGACTGTGCGATTCCTTCCTGCACGGGAAGCTGGACCGCAACTGAGTTCTGTAGACTCGCATTCGCCCATGAGTCTATTCAAACTATTTTTTTCAGAAAGTGCTGTGTCGACTCTGTGCCACAACACCAATGCTCAGGCTGCTAAGGCAGCTGCAAAAGGCTGCAAATATAAATGGACAGATGTCATTCAACGGGGCATAAGCATTTACTGTGAGATACCTGCCTTTACTTTTGTTTATTTATCGCTCACAATTGCTTTGTTTATAGCTGACTGATTATTTATTTATTTTACTCACATTTGATTTGCTTAGAGCAAATTTAGAACATTTAGTTTCTCCACACAGAGGAATTACAATAAAACAGATTGAAAAACAAAACCTTTGAATCTCCTCTCATTCTTTGTTCAGGCTGCTTCACCCTAATGGGCCATTGGGGGAGTGTCTGTCACACCCCTGGTCTGAATCTCATTAATATTCATGGGCTATTACCACTCCCACGCATAAACCTCTTCAGACAAAAAAACTGTCATACAAAGTATAAATTAGTGTTTCGTTTTATGTGAACGATTAGATGGGATGATTTTCACATCATTTTGAAGCCAGAACTCGAAGCTACAACATCCATTTGTCAAAAGTCTTGTGGACACATATTTAGTATTTGTTTTGTGGTCTTATTTCAGCAAGTTTCATTTTTATTTTTTTCAATAACCACGCATAAACATTATTCTCTTAAAAATACAAACATGTACGTAGATGTTAATCACATATTATCGTAACCCCGATTGTGCTATATAGAGTGAATTTACACCTTTGCCATTAACATGTTTATAAATAACTGAAAAAAGCACAAATGTCAGAGCATGTCAGAACATCCCAATAGCCCCAAAAACACCGCAGACCCCAGAGGGTTAACATATTTCATTGTGTGTTAATTTACAATGTCCTCCTGGTCCTGCAGGTATCTTCATTACTGATTTTACTGATTTATTAACCTCTATGATCAAGCTGGAGAAAGTTTTAATTATTGGAGATTTTAATCTTCATATTGATGATATGTCTTGATGATATGTCATATCATATTGATGATATGTATTGCAGCTACAGATCTCCTATCCATCACTGACTCTTTTAATTTTACGCAAAATGTCTCAGGAGCTACACACTTAAAGGGGCATACCCTGGACCTTGTTTTCTCATTAGGTCTTGAGATAGTAAATGTGTGTGTGGATGATGTCCATGTGAGTGATCATAGTTGTGTTTTCTTTAACCTAAACTTACCTCGGGACCCCCCGCCTCTGAGAATTAAGACTCAAAGGAGAGTTTTTAACCAGGATGTTGCTGGGAAGTTTTCAATTTTGTTTGATCCATGCCAGCTAAGGGGTTGTAGGGATGTAAATGTGTATGTTGAGTCTTTTAACAGCCAATGTTTAGCAATTCTAGATGAAGTGGCTCCTATGAAATCAAACATTGTGTCTATTAAAAAGCCCTGCCCGTGGATTAATTCATCTATTCAGAGCCTTAGAAGTAAATGTCGGAAAATAGAGCGCTTATGGAAAACAACTAAACTCGAAGTTCACAGGCTCTATCTTAGGGAATTAACTGCTTCTCTAAATGAACTCCTGAAGAGTGATAGAACTAACTACTTCTCTCAGCTAATATCCTCTAACAAGAAAATCCCCAAATTCTTGTTTGATTCTACAGGTCCTTCTCAAAAAATGTGCATATTGTGATAAAGTTCATTATTTTCCATAATGTAATGATAAAAATTAAACTTTCATATATTTTAGATTCATTGCACACCAACTGAAATATTTCAGGTCTTTTATTGTTTTAATACTGATGATTTTGGCATACAGCTCATGAAAACCCCAAATTCCTCAAAAAAATCTAAAATAATTAGCATATCATGAAAAGGTTCTCTAAACGAGCTATTAACCTAATCATCTGAATCAACTAATTAACTCTAAACACCTGCAAAAGATTCCTGAGGCTTTTAAAAACTCCCAGCCTGTTTCATTATTCAAACCCGCAATCATGGGTAAGACTGCCGACCTGACTGCTGTCCAGAAGGCCATCATTGACACCCTCAAGCAAGAGGGTAAGACACAGAAAGAAATTTCTGAACAAATAGGCTGTTCCCAGAGTGCTGTATCAAGGCACCTCAGTGGGAAGTCTGTGGGAAGGAAAAAGTGTGGCAAAAAACGCTGCACAACGAGAAGAGGTGACCGGACCCTGAGGAAGATTGTGGAGAAGGACCGATTCCAGACCTTGGGGGACCTGTGGAAGCAGTGACTGAGTCTGGAGTAGAAACATCCAGAGCCACCGTGCACAGGCGTGTGCAGGAAATGGGCTACAGGTGCCGCATTCCCCAGGTCAAGACACTTTTGAACCAGAAACAGCGGCAGAAGCGCCTGACCTGGGCTACAGAGAAGCAACACTGGACTGTTGCTCAGTGGTCCAAAGTACTTTTTTCGGATGAAAGTAAATTTTGCATGTCATTCGGAAATCAAGGTGCCAGAGTCTGGAGGAAGACTGGGGAGAAGGAAATGCCAAAATCCAGTCCAGTGTCAAGTACCCACAGTCAGTGATGGTCTGGGGTGCCATGTCAGCTGCTGGTGTTGGTCCACTGTGTTTTATCAAGGGCAGGGTCAATGCAGCTAGCTATCAGGAGATTTTGGAGCACTTCATGCTTCCATCTGCTGAAAAGCTTTATGGAGATGAAGATTTCCTTTTTCAGCACGACCTGGCACCTGCTCACAGTGCCAAAACCACTGGTAAATGGTTTACTGTGCTCAATTGGCCTGCCAACTCTCCTGACCTGAACCCCATAGAGAATCTGTGGGATATTGTGAAGAGAAAGTTGAGAGACGCAAGACCCAACACTCTGGATGAGCTTAAGGCAGCTATCGAAGCATCCTGGGCCTCCATAACACCTCAGCAGTGCCACAGGCTGATCGCCTCCATGCCACACCGCATTGAAGCAGTCATTTCTGCAAAAGGATTCCCGACCAAGTATTGAGTGCATAATTGAACATAATTGTTTGAAGGTTGACTTTTTTTGCATTAACCCTCTGGGGTCTGCTATCGCGCCGGCGCGATTGTCTCGCTTTTTTTCTTATCAGTGCAAAATAGACTCAAATAACTCATTCAAGTGTTTTACATCATTCAAAACTGTTAAATGTCTTCTTTTATTTGTGTACACTCATAATAAAAACAAAATGTTGTGTTTTTCGTAAAATAATGAAAATTTCGGCTTTCTGCCGTCTCTCTCAATGTGAAGCTCATTCTGAAACGCGACAGAACATTATCTGTAACTCAGTAAATGTTTGTCACACAGACCTGAAACGTATGTCTTTACAACGCTTTGAGTCTCTATTTTTAAATGATGTAAATCATATAAAAAACAAATATTCTCTGTTTAAGTAATTCGTATGAAAGCAACGACATGTAGTTTCTCCAGCCTGACCTCATTAATGTTAATGTGACCACGCCCACGCATAACAGCTGCTCGCATACTAATAAACCACATGGAGGAACGCAAACTGTTAACGACCTCAAAACAGATAATCCGCGACTTCAGTCTTCAGTCCTGCTCTGCTTTTCACGAGTGTGGAAAACTGTGCTGTTTATCTTGGATTTACCTCAGAAGAGTTAGAAGAACACGATTTGATTATGAGAACGATGTTTAAGGTAAGACATGTTATTGTTTGTAGCTTGTTAGCAGCATGTTATTGTTGCATAAACTTGTAGCTACTAGTTAAACTGGTGCCAGACTAAAATGTAGGTTATAAAATGTGATTGGAGTAAAACATGAAGCCTAATGCTAAATGTATATACATAAAAACATTCTCGTGTCACAGGCTACAAATGTTTTTATGTTCGATAATTAAACACAGCACGATATAACAGAAGGCTCGTATGATTGTGAATATTATAATGCTTAGACCTGTGTTTATTGTTAAATACTATGTTAGTGGAATGTGGATATCTGCTCACACGTAGATATTAGGGGTGGCACGGTTCACAAAACCCACGGTTCGGTTCGTATCACGGTTTTAGGGTCACGGTTTTCGGTTCTGTACGGTTCTTGTTGTTATTTTTTCTTTTAATCTTTAACACTCCAGAAATGTACTTCAGCATATGATATATGCTATAGCTTAATTATCCACAATTCAGGATACAGTATTTAAAAAAAAATTTATATCATGTAATCATGCACAAACTGAATTTGACTTTAAGCACATTATTGAGACCATCTCTGAGGAAAGCTAGGTGACATTTTGATACAGCAAGAGAGGAGACATTTATTTGGCAAAAAAGGAGAATGTGTGTTGCTATCTCTACAGGAACTTATGTGCATTTTTAGCACACAAAGATTAAAATTAACTTGCATTTATAAAACTGTCAACTTCAGTGTAGCTCTTACAAAATGTTTATCTTTTAAAAGAAAAAGAGAGGAACTCTTAAAGCACTATCTTTTAAATAAGTCAAAATACGTTACAAATAATTGCCTATAATGAGGCTATAACAATAGCAAAGGCCATAATCATAAAGTGAAACATAAGTTCAACCTCAACACAAAAACAGTATCACAATGCTTCTATTCCCTGAGAGTGAGGATACATTTTTTTTCACTTGAAATTAAAGTGCAGTATTTGGAAACACGACTGGAGTTCTTATCTAAACTTACTGTCACTGTATATATTTAAATATCATAGGTAACATGAAATCCAAAATGTTCCCACACACCGGACTTATACGACGCTGGTGCATCCTCCAACTCCTGTTAGCCTTCCTTATCTCTCCCACTAGCCATTTCTATACGTGACGTGACCTGCAGCGCTGCACAGACCAATCGGTTTATGACATCAAAGTACTGCGACTGCGAGAGTGATTGAAAAGCATACGGAGCCGTTGCTATCGCGGTACTTTTATGTTATTCGTCGATCGGTCTGTGCAGCGCCGGTTCAAGTCGAACAAGCCTCATATGTATGTCCACAAATCTCTTATTTCGCGCGAAAAGTAAACGCACTGTCTGAGGTAACGGGCACGAGGTTACATTGCGCATGCGTCGAACGAACCGTGCGACGCACACACGTACCGAACCGAGACAAGCGAACCGAACGGTTCGGATGTTTTTTCATGTACCGTGCCACCCCTAGTAGATATGTATAATTATGTAAGAAAAGTGTTTCATAGTTTGGTCCGGCTCGATCGCATTCAGTAAATGTTTGCACGCGCTGAGTTTGAGCAGAGGTTCCCACATAGCAATTTTTTTCTGGCCCAGCTCCGGCCCACACAATCACTTTTCCCTCGGCCCAAGTATCGCAAAGAATGACGGTGCTGAAGTGGCCCAGAACTGGATTAAAGACAAGGGTCACACATGGGCCATAACTGGCCCGAATCTCAGCCAGTTAATCACCCTTAACTGGCCCTGAACTGGGCCAAAACAGGTTTTATTATTGGTACCAATTCTCAGCCATAAGTTAACCATATCGACACCACCCTTTAACCAGAAACCCCAAAACGTCCCGGGTTACGTATGTAACCCTAGTTCCCTGAAGGAACGAGACGCTGCGTGAAAACGCTGCGGGAACGCTTCCAGCGTTGTGCATCTTGAAGCTAGTATGGAATCAGCCAAAGGCGAGACGGAACGTCACGAGTGACGTCATCGACCAGGAAACTATTAAGCACACCCATGAACAACAACCTCGGTTGAGAGACCAGCACCTACGGGCTGGGTGACCACTCATGATCGCCCCCCAGCCTGTGAGGGAAGCATCTGTCGTTAGCGTTACACGACGACAAAGAGCTCCCAGCACAGGTCCCTGGGACAGAAACCAAGGATCCCTCCAAATGACCAGAGCACGGAGGCAACGCCATGTAACTTTGATCATGCGGAGGGGGTTTCCCCTCAGGGAGAACCCCTAGGTTCTGAGCCACCACTGTAATAGTCTCGTGTACAGCAGATTGCAAGGTATAACCTTAGACGCTGCTGCCATGAGACCCAGCAATCTCTGGAACTGCTTTACAGTGAGCAACTGGCCTAGCTTCACTTGTTTTGTGGCTGACCCCAGAAAGAGGTTCTCTGAGATGGAGATAACACACTCTTCTTGGCATTCAGCCTCAACCCCAATTTCTTGAAGTGCGCGAGGACGACATCTCGATGCCGAGCCGCCACTTCGTGAACGTGCGGGGACATAAAGCTAGACCGAACGGAGGAACATAATATTGGTACGCTTCGCCCCCGAAAGCGAACCTCAGGACTTCCTGTGTTGCGAATTTTTTTCTTTCTTTTCTTTTTTTTTCTTTCTTTTTTCTTTCTAAAATTGGACGCAACCCCACCATCCTTCTTTGGAACGATGAAATATCGGCTGTAATAACCAGACTCCTTGCTGGGAGGAGGAACCCGTTCTATAGCCTCCTTTTGAAGGAGCGTTTTCACCTCTTGTCCCATTACCAGAGCCTGCTCGGGGCCCACCACGGTGGGCAGGACCCCGCTGAATCGAGGAGGATGAGACCTAATATCATAACCTTTCTCTATCGAATGCAGGACCCACTGAGATACTTTTGGACACTCCGCCAGAAAATCTACAAAGGGTACCAGCCTCTCGAGGCTGGCCTCTGGAATATTCTGAGCAGCAAACACAGCACCCTGTAACGGCACACCGGCAGGAAACAACTGGTTTGACTGCTCTAAACCCCTCCTCAGAGGGGGCGAGGGTCCCTCGGGAAGCGCTCGCTGGGCCCGTCTACGCCTCGACACGAAGGCGGGGTTGGCAGAAGGGACCCCTGAGGGTACCGGGAGAGAATGGGCACCGTCTGATGAGGTGAACACCTTTCTCTCACGGTGGGGACCACCCTCAGCATCCTGACGCCGGTGGCATCAGAACTACTTTTTAGATGAAGCCACTTGGCTATAATATAGAGGTCGACCGATTCATCGTTTTTGCCGATTAATCGGCACCGATAGTTGATTGGTGGAACTATCGTTATCGGCAAAAATCCATACCGATAGTTTTTCCTGGTTGCGTCCGTTGCTGGAGCGGCTGAGAAGTGCGCGCTGTCATTCATTACAGTACGAGAGTCCTCCTGATAAGGGTCTGCTGGCATCATGCAGTACAAGAGCGGCCTCTAGAGGTGTAAGAGAAACTATCACTGATGCCTCGTGTTGTTTATTTTAACACGTGACGCTGCGCGCTGCACTGAGAGCACACGCTGCGTGGAGAGGGCTGACATCAGATGCGCGTTTAAAGCACCGACAGCGAAAAGGTATTCATACAGTACATTTTGTCATATCATTATAAAGTGATTCATTTGTTGACTATAGATGCTGCATTAGTAGAGAAAGAAACGCATGTTTGTTTGCCTTCGAGGCTGAGAGGACGCTAACATTTAGTACCCTACCTAAAGCGGTTAAAACACTGACAAAGTCCGACCCGAATGTTTAATGTTTAATTAATTGTTGCCATCTATTTGCATTAGATTATAACGTTATACAACTGGTCAGTTTTATGCATTAATTATGCAGCGAAGTTGCATATTTAAAGCTAGACGTAAAATAGTAAACTGCATCATACAGCCGACAGAAACATATAAACAAATCAGAAAAGCATTCGATTCGTGTTCAGAAAGAACTGATGAAAACATTTCAATGTTTGAGCTTGTTTGAACAGTGGAACATTTTTTTAAAGCAAGATTCTGTGGCATTTCCTTCCTTATAATACCGTCATCAATTGCAACGCGCAGCCCATGTCTATCACAACGGACGCGCGCTCAACTTTCATTCAAATACAGTCTTGCGTCTCCGTTTTTGATTGTATTTAACATGAAATCAGAGTTGATTTATTGTTTACAGAGTTTGATCATATTGTTGTAATCATCTTGTATTGGATGAGTTTTGTACGTTGCAAAATGGATGTAACATTTAGGCTAAACAGTGGTTTTATTTAGAGTATTACTTTGTTTCAGTTTGAATTAATGTCTTTATTGACTTCAATATTTATTTATATATTTATTTCATTTAGCATGTTTTCATGGTTCATACAGGTTTATATATATATATTTTTTATTATTATTTATTTTAATTTATATAAATATAAGTTCAGCACTGTTTTACTTGGAGTGTTATGTTTAAGCAATAAGGTTCCATAGGCTGTGCTGTATCGTGAATAATTGTTTTTATCCAGTATCAATTTTAAAAACTATCGGTTGATTAATCGGTTATCGGCAAGTACGGCCCAACCTAGCTATCGTTATCGGTAAAATCCACTATCGGTCGACCTCTACTATAATAACTGTCCTCAGATCAGTTTAACCCCCGAAAACTTCATCTGAGAGTTTCGCGTCTGGTTATTTTGCAGGGGGAGCACAAGACGCGACGCTCTGATTTTATTGCGCCCATGCGAGGAGCTTATCGACAGCCAGGACTGACCCGCCCATCAGTCCCTGTCTTTAAACGCCGGTGCCTTAAAAGACGAATTCGTTTCAGCGGAGAGATGGTAGTAGGCGTCTCTCCAGATTTTCTAGGCATCGCCTCATAACCGTAAATAAGCCTCAGCAATATTAAAATATTTTTTGTAGAGATCTGAGGGCTAAAAATACAGTATTAAATCGTTTTCTTCCAGGACTTCGACACCTCGGTGTGGAGATCCGGAAAAACGGCAGGCACCGTCGTGGAGGTTGCACTCGGGAAAGCAAACATAGTTTATACAATATTTTTATATAAAAAACTCCTGCCAAACTGCTGACCACTCAATGTTTAATTTTTCTACAGCATTAGTAAGCACCTCCATAAGCTCCTCATTTATTTCTGTTCAGGGGAATGAGTCCTCATTATCCCCTTATTTTATAATAATTTATATAATATTATTATTATATTTTTAATACCAACAACATTCAGCTCCTCAGAACTGGATAGTTGCAATATTAATGCCACAGCCTGGGCAGAAGAAACCGCAGAACGTGCTTCCAACCCTAAACTGAGGCACTGAATCTAACAGTTAAAGGCTGAGATAGGGCGAGGCCCGTCTCAAACCCCGCTGTCAGATTCACCCGCGATCCCCGCGACACGCGCCGCCGCCCTGCCTCGACAGACGCGGGACCCGAGCCGCGGGGAGCGCGAGCCGAACCACTCTCCTCAAAGAGTGATCGGCGGGAGCAGAGCGTTCTTATTGGAAAACGCTCGCAATGCACACAATCAGCCCCCACGAGAGCTGACCGGGCATGTTGTACTCCCAAACAAACAACACACAGATCGTGTGAATCCCCACCCGTGAAATAACGAGTACAGGGGGGAACACACACTTTCTGTAATGCTGCTCGTTTAGATATGTGAATATATATATATATAGGCTTTTTTTTTTTTTTTTTTGAAAAACTCCTGCCTAGCAATCACTAAAGACAGACAAAAACACTGGGACAGATTCACACACAGAGCGCTTGCTGAAGACAACAGAAGCTGTCGCCATTGTGTTCATGGGTGTGCTTTATAGTTTCCTGGTCGATGACGTCACTCGTGACGTTCCGTCTCGCCTTTGGCTGATTCCATACTAGCTTCAAGATGCACAACGCTGGAAGCGTTCCCGCAGCGTTTTCACGCAGCTCGACGTTCCTGATAGGGAACTGAGCCATGACCCAGCCTAATCGAACCCAAACCATGTGAACCCAAACCTAAACCATTTAACATTTAATTTTGAATTTAACAATACAATTACAACATTGTTTTCCTGTTATCTCTGTAAAGCTGCTTTGAAACAATTTGTATTGTAAAAAGCGCTATATAAATAAAGGTGACTTGACTTGACTTGACTCGGCCCAAGTACCGCAAAGAATGACGGCCCTGATGTGGCCCAGAACTGGATTAAAGATAAGGTTTACACATGGGCCATAACTGGCCCGAATCTCAGCCAGTTAATCACCCTTAACTGGCCCTGAATTAGGCCAAAACAGGTTTTATTATTGGTACCAATTCTAAGTTAACCATTTCAACACCACCCTTTCAAACCCCAAAACTGAGCCATAACCCAGCCTAATCTTACCCAAACCATGTGAGCAAATAAGTCACAGAAAAATTCTATATTTTATTCAATTTAAATTTTATTTAACAATAATACAAAAAATAAATCTTACACATAGAATTTTGTAACAATGTGAAGGCTATTTTATTTTGTACATTCCAAGTGTAACATCTTGTAAAAGCCCTTCCTCTCACATTGCTCCTCTCATTGTAACTCCAATTGCCAGCCATACCAACAGGCCCAAGCACAGTCCTGTAAAAAAAACACACAAAAAAACGTCTCCGGTTACGTATGTAACCTTAGTTCCCTGAAGGAACGAGACGCTGCGTGGAAAACGCTGCGGGAACGCTTCTTGCGTTGTGCTTCGTGAAACCAGTATGAAATCAGTCCAATGGCGAGACGGAGCGTCATAGGCGGGTGACGTCATCGACCAGGAAACTATAAAGCACCCCTAAATCACACACGCGTCAGCTTCTGGAAAAAGTCTGAAGCAAGTGATCTCGGGCACGTAGGGAGTATGGCAAAGACACGCAGCGTCTCGTTCCTTCAGGGAACTAAGGTTACATACGTAACCGGAGACGTTCCCTATCAGGAACTCGAGCTGCGTGGAAAACGCTGCGGGAACGCAAATACCCACGTCGCCATACGAGCAAGTGTTCGCAGTGTGAAATCAGAGCGCACAAGCTGACGAAAGCACCTGCGCCCCTGGAGTGGAGCCAAAGTCAAGTTGGTAAAACTTTACGAAAGTATGCGGCGAGGACCAGCCTGCCGCATCACAAACATCTTGGAGTGAAACTCCTGACAAGAGAGCTTTAGAAGCAGCCATACTCCGAGTAGAGTGAGCTCGTGCAGCCAAGGGTGAAGGCTGACCAGCCGACTCATAAGCAAGTGAAATGGCCTCAACCACCCACTTGCTCATCCTCTGCTTAGACACTGGAGACCCCTTATTAGGGGGTCCAAAACAAACGAACAACTGTTCAGACTTCCTCCACAGGGCAGCTCTGTGGACATAAGCGTCTAGGGCCCTAACAGGGCAGAGCAGATTTAGTTTCTCTTGGTCTGACGTCAGAAAAGGAGGAGGACAGAAAGCTTGCAGCACAACAGGCCTAACAGGATTAGTTGGGACCTTAGGAACGTAACCCGGTCTAGGGTGAAGGAAAGCTTTTACCATGCCGGGTGAAAATTCCAAGCACGAGGGAGAAACCGAGAGAGCTTGAATATCCCCAATTCTTTTCAACGAGGAAATAGCAAGCAAAAAGATGGTTTTGAGAGTAATAAATTTCTCAGAAACTTCTTCAATGGGCTCGAATGGAGCAAGGGAGAGGCCCTGTAATATTATGGCCAGGTCCCAAGTCGGCACCCTCGTGCGAGCTGCTGGCCTCAGCCTCAAAGTGCCACGGAGGAAACGTGATATCAGTGGGTGTCTCCCTAAAGAGGCTCCACTTAAGGGGACATGGTAAGCAGATAAGGCCGCCACGTACACCTTCAGTGTGGAGTGGGATAACCCCGTAGAGAAACGCTCCTGCAGGAATTCCAGCACTGCACCCACCGGGCAGTTAACTGGGTCCAACAGATGTTCTCTACACCAAGAAGTGAAAAGATTCCACTTCAAGGCATATAATTTCCTAGTGGCCGGAGCTCTGGAGTGAAGGATGGTCTCAACGACCTCAGTCGAGAGACCAGCTTCTATAAGCTGGGCCCCCTCAGGGGCCAAGCCCATAACTTCCACAACTCTGGGCGGGGGTGAAGAATCGACCCGCTCGCCTGAGAGAGAAGGTCCGTCCTGATCGGAATCTCCAGAGGAGAGCCGTCGAGGAGATATATCAGGTCCGCAAACCATACTCGGGCCGGCCAGTACGGGGCTACCAAGAGTAGACTGACCCCGTCCCGGCGAACCCTCTCCAGAACTCCTGGGAGCAGAGCAATCGGGGGAAATGCGTACAGACGTGACCTCGGCCACGGCTGCACCATAGCGTCCAACCCCAACGGGGCTGGATGACTCAGAGAAAACCACAGTGGACAGTGTGTTGTCTCCCTGGATGCAAATAGGTCTACTTCGGCACGACCGAAATGACTCCAAAGGAGCTCCACCACCTCGGGGTGGAGTCTCCACTCCCCGGGCCTCGGCCCCTGCCTCGACAGGAAGTCTGCCCCCTGATTTAAGTACCCCGGGATATAAATCGCCCTCAATGAAAGAAGCTTCCCCTGGGACCACAGGAGGATCTGGCGAACCAGCTTGTATAGCGGGCGCGAACGCAGCCCTCCCTGGTGATTTATGTAGGAGACCACCGATGTGTTGTCTGACCAGGCAAGAACATGATGGCCTCTCAGGTCTGGGAGAAAGTGTTTCAGAGCCTGAAACACTGCCAACATTTCTAAGCAATTTATATGCCATGAGAGATGGTGATCCTGCCACAGACCCTGAGCTGGGCGACCACTCATGATCGCCCCCCAGCCCGTGAGGGATGCGTCCGTCGTTAGCGTTACACGACAACAAGGAGCTCCCAACACGGGACCCTGGGACAGGAACCAAGGTTCTTTCCACATGGCCAAGGCGCGAAGACACCGTCGCGTAACCTTGATCATGCGGAGCGGGTTTCCCCTCGGGGAAAACCCCTTGGTCCTGAGCCACCACTGCAACGGTCTCATGTACAACAGGCCGCAAGGTATAACGTTGGACGCTGCTGCCATCAGACCTAACAGTCTCTGAAACTGTTTCACAGTGAGCGACTGGCCTAGCTTCACTTGTTTGACGGCCGTGAGAATCGAAGCGATACGAGCAGGAGACAGGCGAGCCCGCATCGTCGTTGACTCCCAAATTACACCCAGAAAGGTGGTACTCTGTAGTGGAGATAGCACACTTTTCTTGGTATTGAGCCTCAACCCCAGTCTCTTGATATGAGCGAGAACGACATCTCGATGTCGAACCGCCTGAAGCTCCGATTGAGCAAGAATCAACCAATCGTCGATATAATTTAAAATGCGGATGCCCTGGAGTCGCAGCGGAGCCAGAGCTGCATCCATGCATTTCGTAAACGTTCTGGGAGAGAGAGCTAGGCCGAACGGAAGAACCCGATATTGGTAAGCTTCGCCCCCGAAAGCGAACCTCAGGAACTTCCTGTGTTGTGGAAGGATGGACACGTGGAAGTAAGCATCCTTTAGATCTATCGTGACAAACCAGTCCTCGGATCTGATTTGTGACACGATCTGTTTGAGTGTAAGCATTTTGAACTTGAGCTTCCCTACTGTTCGATTTAGCAGGCGCAGATCTAAAATTGGACGCAACCCCCCATCCTTCTTCGGAACTATGAAGTACCGGCTGTAATAACCTGACTCCCTGCTGGGAGGGAGAACTCGTTCTATAGCCTCCTTGAGCAAAAGAGTTTTTACCTCCTGTTCCAATACCAGAGCCTGCTCGGGGCCCACCACTGTGGGTAGGACCCCCCTGAATCGAGGTGGACGAGACCTGAACTGTATAGCGTAACCTTTTTCGACTGTCTGCAGGACCCACTGAGATACATTTGGAAGGCTTTTCCACTCTGCCAAAAAATCTACTAAGGGAACCAGCCTCTCGAGGCTGGCCTCTGGAATAGTTGGTGCTGCAGACACAGTGCCCTGTAACAGCGCACCGGCGGGGAACAACTGGTCTGACAGCTTTTGACCCCTCCTCGGAGGGAGCGAGCGCCCCTCGGGAAAACGCTCGCTGGGACCGTCCACGCCCCGGCACGAAGGCGGGGTTGGCAGAACGGGCCCCAGAGGGCACCGAGAGAGAATGGGCGCCGTAGAAAGAGGCGAACACCTTTCCCTCATGGTGGGGACGACCCTCAGCATTTCTTCGACGAAGCCTTTCTGGCGATAATCACTGTCCTCAGATCAGCCTTACCCCTAGAAGACTTCGCCTGAGAGCGCCGCGTCCCCTGCCAGCCTTGCTGAGGAGGAGCACGAGACGCGACACTCTGTTTTTGTTGCGCCCTATGTGAGGAGCTAGTCGTCGGCTGGGGCTGCCCCCGCCCAGCAGCCCCAGAGACATGAACACGGAGAGGGAGGAATTTTTGGAGCGCCGCTGCCTGCTTTTTCTCTTCCTGAAACCTCTCGATGACCGAATTTACAGAGTCACCAAAGAGGCCAGCAGATGACAGCGGGGCGTCAAGCAGGAAATTTTTCTCTTTATCCTTCATATTAGAGAGATTTAACCATAAATGTCTCTCCGTGGCCACCAGGGCTGCCATAGAACGGCCCACTGATTTGGCCGTCTCCTTGGTGACACGGAGAGATAAATCTGCTGCCTGACGAAGCTCCCTGATAACATCAGAACTAATTTCCTCCCCTTCGCTCACATCTTTAAGCAGATCAGCCTGATAAGCCTGTAAAATGGACATAGTGTGCAAACATGCTGCTGCTTGACCTGCCGACGAATAAGCTTTGCCCACCAGCGCCGAAGTATTTCTTAAAGGCTTGGTGGGCAAAGCCGGTGTCTTAAATGACGATGCTGACTCAGGAGAGAGATGACTAGCGATCGTTTCTTCAGCTTTAGGCATTGCACCATAACCATGAGATCTAGCACCAGCAATATTGGAATATGTGGATGTTTGCTGACTAAACACACGGGAAGACACAGGTCTCTTCCAGGACCTTGACACCTCAGTGTGGAGGTCTGGGAAAAAAGGCAGACACCGGCGTGGAGGCATAGAACGGGAAGGCAAAAATCTTTCATCTAGTTTACTTTTAGATCTAGACTCCTGCCTATCAACTGGCCACTCAATGCTTAGTTTTTGAACAGCTCGAGTGAGCACCTCCATAAGCTCCTCAGTAGCAGGAGACTGAAGTGACGAGTCCCCAGTCTCTAGTGTATCGACACTTTCAACATCCAGCTCCTCAGAACTGGATAGTTGAAGCACTGGTGCCTCAATCTGGTCGGAAGAAACCGCAGCGCGTGCTTCCGAAACCAGATCTGAGGCACTGGATCTAACAGGTAAAGGCTGAGATAAGGACGAGCCCGTCTCAAACCCCGCTGTTAGATCCATTTGCGATCCCCACGACAAGCGTCGGCGCTCTGCCTCGACAGAAGCGGGACCCGAGCCGCGGGGAGCGCGCACCGAACCACTCTCCTCGAAGAGTGATCGGCGGGAGCGGAGCGTTCTAAGGGGAAAACGCTCGCAATGCACACAATCAGCCCCCTCGAGAGCTGACTGGGCATGCTGCACTCCCAAACAAACAACACATAAGTCGTGTGTATCCCCGCCAGTAAGATAACGAGTGCAGGGAGGAACACACTTCTTATATTGCTGTTCGCTCGCCATGATATAGATAATATATATATATATATATATATGTGAAATATAGTTTTGAATATAGTGAAAAACTCCTGCCTAGTAGCAACTAAGGACAGACAAAAACACTTTCAGACAATGATTTCACAGAGAGCGCTTGCTGAAGACAACAGAAGCTGACGCGTGTGTGATTTAGGGGTGCTTTATAGTTTCCTGGTCGATGACGTCACCCGCCTATGACGCTCCGTCTCGCCATTGGACTGATTTCATACTGGTTTCACGAAGCACAACGCAAGAAGCGTTCCCGCAGCGTTTTCCACGCAGCGTCTCGTTCCTGATAGGGAACAAAGATTAACATTGAATATGCCTCAACTATTCCAGATTTACCAATATAGAATACTAATGTAGCTCTAAAACTCATTTGTATTAATCATTTTGTTAGATCATGGAAAGTGAGTGCCTTTAGGCCAGAGTTTCCCATCTTTATAAGTAATTTTAATGTCATTGTTTTTATCAATCAATTTATATCCGCATCTAAATATTTTATATTTAATTATTTTAACCATAATTATTACATTCCCTTTAATTTCATAGGATAATACTAGCCACTTCTCCTGGATCAGTTTTTTTTTTTTTTGTGATGTGATCAACTCCTTATTGTCTTTAGAAATAAAATAACATCAACTCAAACAAAAAGACAGGGAAGGGGGAGCAACAGACATATCATCAATAATTAAACAATATTAAAGGAGGGGAAAAACTATATCTTTATATAATCATTTCTTTATATAGCCCAATATGTTGGAAGAAAAACATTGCCATGCATCAATGGTACTAGGTTTAGCTCCTGGTTCAGTTTTGCCATAAGTGACCAATTGTTTATTGCATTTAGATGTGACCTCTAAATATTACCCAGGTTGAGGTTGAAACTATTGTTTTAGACAGCAACAAAAAAAAAGTATGTGATCAATTTCATTCTTTCAATGTAGATATTTTAATAGTACAGTAGTAATTTTCTCTCAATCGCCTACGAATATGGCACACATGGGAATGAAATGACTACGAGCAATAACGTTACATGACTAGCAAAAAGAAATAAGCAGGCCTCTGTGAACACAAATAAAAAACATGGATCATGTCCTTTTCATGTGAAACAATGATTAATCCAGATTTAATTCAACATGACTGATGCAAAATGCTAAAAGAATAAATAAAACGGCTTTCTTATTGTTTTAAGAATGTTTAGCTAAAACAAAAGTATTCTTTAAGTCAAAGATTAGATTTAGATATCATACAATCTGATTATACAACCACTGAATCACTTTCAGCTTTATAAGTCAATTGCGGTTGCTGAATTTGCTGTGATCATTTTAACAGCATTAAGATTACATTGTTCCGCACACATGAAGCACCGCGCCTCGGACATCCCGCAGGCCGGTCTATCGCACCCCATTCGCGTCTGTACTGGCATTCTCATGTTCAGGGGCAGCTGAATCAGCTACCATAGGCAAAAGTGCACTTCAATAAAGAGACAAATGGCATCCGAGTTTGAAATCAGGTATTAAAAAAGCGCCAAAAAAGAGAGTGAACTTCACTTACCTGTACAGCGGTTGTCTGACATGTCTTCTTCAACCTTCAGCGGGAGAAATTTCAAATGACGCATCACGTGAACCAACCAGAAAAGCTGCTGTTACCGTGGAGATCGCGCCAAAAGCAAAAAAAATAAATAATAGATATTAGAACAGAAAAAAATATATAGATATTACATGATTTTGTGGTACTTAAAATAAAAACTATTGAAAACTTAGACTTAGATGTGGATTTTTTATTTATTTTTTTTACAAATTTATAAAAACAAATTCAAATAAATAATAATACTTAAAAAAACTAAATTATCATGTTAGTAAATGTATTTTTTTTTAATGATTACTGAATTTTGTGAACATTGCTGAAAACTAAATACTATATTTATTCATTATTAATCATTTTTTAAACAATTGGACATTTTTTTCACTGACTCATTTATAAGTCAATTAATATTATTAATATATTGGGGGTGATAATCTTGCCTTGAAAATATAGCAGGCTTATAATTGTCCAGTACAAAGAGTATGGCCCATAATCGCTACACTGATCTGGGCCACACACCTCCCATGCACAATCGGCCCAAATGTTGTGCCATCATGCAGTGCCATCATTGCCACATTTGGCCCACACCTGGCTGACATGATCTTGGCCACACACCTCCAATCCACAATCGGCCCAAAAGTTGTCTGCCGTCATGCACGCAGTGCCATCATTGCCACACTTGGCCCACAGTTGGCTGACATGATGCATGCCAGTGCCGGCAACACGCCAGCAGTGCCATGATGAGGCCACATTTGGGCCAAGTCTGTTTGCTATGTGGGTTTGAGTCACGTGCGCTGTGGGTTTGAAAAGCAAAACAAACATTAGGCTTCATGTTTTTACTCCAGCAATCTCATTTCATATCGTCGTAACGAATGGAAACATTTGAAGTAACATGATCATCCATATAGTTTTCTCTAATGTAGTGTTACTGAACTTTTTAGTGATTAAGGCTGCCTGCTACAGGCTATTATTATTATTTCATGCAGCCCTGTATGCCTACAAGGCACAACACACTTGGGAGTTCATATATATAGTGTATGTATGTATGTATGTATGTATGTATCTATGTATTTAGTACATTTAATAATTTGAACCAGAAAAATCTAAAATAGTTTCTCCTGATATCAGCATGTTCACAGCTGTTTTGTTTTGTTTTTCTAAAAAAATGTTTTTACAGGGACCAGCACTGAGTCCAGCTGACATTCACGTTAGTCTCTGTACATGATCATGGTGAAAAATCAAACACATTGGAGATGACAGGTATGTAACCTATATGTTTTAGGAATGGCACAAATGTGTGTGACTGTCCAAGTCTCTGTCTAAGGATCAGTGTGTTTTACTAATGTGCTTTTTTGTCTTTGGTTGTGTATCTTTTTGGTTGTGTTGTAAATAACTTGGTTGTGTTGTAAATAAATCCAAACAATCTAAAAGCCATTCTTTAAGTCTCTCCTGATTCTTTGTGCAAGGCTTCTCACAATGACAGCACCTGATAGCACCTTATAGGGCCATTAGGGGAGGGCCTTTGTCTTTCTCAGGTGTGAAAACACTATATATTCATGGGTTGTTAACGCCCCTCCGCATAAAGCTTTCTTACACAAAACACGTCTTACGAATTTTAAGTCAATATATTGTCTAATCTGAATAAGTAGTCAGGATGATTTTCACATAGTTTTGAAGCAAATATTCTAGGCCACGTGATACAATTTTCAAAAGTCTTGTGAAGAAATAATTAGTATGGGTTTTATGACCTTATTTCAGTGACAATGTTTTTTTGTTTTTTCACAAACCACGTATAAACGTCATTATCTCAAAACAAAAATCTTTTACATACATGCTGCTGACATATTACTGTAGCAGAGTTTGTGCTGAATACAGTGTAATCAGACTTTAGCAATGAAAATGTCACAAGTATCAGAAATAAGCACAAATGTCAGAGCATGTCAGAACACCTCCAGGACCCAGAAAACACCTCGGACCCCAGAGGGTTAAAAACACTTCTTTTATTGGTCGGATGAAATATGCTAATTTTTTGAGATAGGAATTTTGGGTTTTCATGAGCTGTATGCCAAAATCATCAGTATTAAAACAATAAAAGACCTGAAATATTTCAGTTGGTGTGCAATGAATCTAAAATATATGAAAGTTAAATTTTTATCATTACATTATGGAAAATAATGAACTTTATCACTATATGCAAATTTTTTGAGAAGGACCTGTATTAACTCTATTGTTTCGCCATCTGTTTCTCCAATTGCGGTGCTTTCTCTGTCAAACAGTAATGTATTCCTTAACTTCTTTGTTGTGAAAATTAAGGATATCAGAGCTAGCATTTTACCTCCTTCTTCATACAAGGCTTGCACTTTGGCTCTTTCCTATCCGTGTTTCTCTTTTAAACTTGTGACAGTATTCGATGTTACTACTCTACTAGATAAGTTGAAGTCCTCTTATGGCCACAGTGATGTTCCCCCGACTATGCTGTTTAAGCAGGTTTTTGATAGTATTTGGCCCCTGTGTTGTAGAAATGATCAATACTTCTCTTTTAAATGGTGTCATTCCTGACTTTTTTAAACATGCTATTGTTGAACCTGTTCTTAAAAAGCCCAGTTTAGACCCATTGCAACCTTTGAATTATAGGCCTATATCTAAACTCCCTTTCATGGCAAAGATTATAGAGAAAGTGGTAGCAGAGCAGCTTACTACTTTCCTAGAGATAAATGATATTTTTGATAAATATCAGTCAGGTTTTCGTAAAAGACATTCTACGGAAACTGCACTGGTGAAAGTTTCAAGTGATATCTTGATGTCAGCTGATTCTGGGAACCATACAGTGTTAGTTTTGTTGGACCTTACATCTGCCTTTGACACTATTGATCACAATATTATGCTTAATAAACTTCAGGATCTATTAGGGATATCTGGATCAGCTCTGAAATGGTTTTCATCTTACCTTACTGGTAGAAGTTTTAGTGTTTTTATAAATCAGAACATGTCAGATACTGCAGGTTTATCGAGTGGTGTTCCTCAGGGTTCTGTCCTGGGGCCGATTCTTTTCCTTCTGTATATACTCCCTCTAGGACAGATAATAAGCCAGTTTCAGGATGTCTCTTATCACTTGTATGCAGATGACATTCAGTTATACTGTTCCTTTAAGCGTACTGAGTTATTTAAACTGTCATCTTTAATCAACTGTCTGAGTAGGATCAAGCAGTGGCTAAATGACAACTTTTTAATGCTGAACTCAGCCAAGACTGAAACTTTAATTATTGTCACTGAGCAGAGCATCCCTCAGATAAAACAACATATCGGTGCCTTAGGTTCGTCTGTTCAGCCGAGTCTCAGGAGCTTAGGTGTTGTTTTTGATGCGGCCATGTCTCTGGAGAAACACTCAAAACAACTTATTAAAAACTGTTTCTTTCAATTAAGGAACATTTCTAATATAAGAGCCGTGGTGTCAAAAGCCGAGTTGGAGATGATCATTCATGCTTTCACCTCGTCTCTTTTAGACTATTGTAACAGTCTTTTTATTTGCCTTAATAAGAAGGATCTTTGTCGTCTCCAGACTATCCAAAATTCTGCAGCTAGGCTTTTAACCCACACGAGTAAAAGGGCACATATTACTCCAGTTTTAGCTTCACTCCATTGGTTCCCAGTGATATTTAGAACGCACTTCAAAATTTTGGTTCTAACTTTTAGAGCCCTACAAGGACAGGCACCCCCATACATCTCTGACCTGATACAGCTGCGTACATCCTCACGTAATCTGAGATCAACAGGCCAGAGACTATTAGTTGCCCCCCTTACACATTTTAAAACTAGGGGGGACCATTCATTTCAAGTTGTTGCACCCAGGTTGTGGAACGCTTTGCCTCCTTCCATACGCTGCTTGGATTGTGTGGAAAATTTTAAAACTCAGTTGAAAACACTCCTTTTTAAGAGGTTTTTAACTAGACTGTAGGGTGGTTAGGCTGGTCTAATGTGTACGTGTGTTTAATTTGATTATGTGCTGTAATGTATTTTATAAGAGTTGTGAATTCTTCCCTTTGTTGTGAAGCACTTTGTGATCTTTATCTGAGAAATGTGCTATACAAATAAATTTTACTTACTTACTTACTTACTTACTTACTCAGGCTTGGAAGGCATGTCGGGAAGAGACTAAGGCTTGGAAGGCATGTCATGAAGAGACTCAGGCTTGGAAGGCATGTCGGGAAGAGACTCAGTCAAGTCAAGTCAAGTCAAGTCAAGTCACCCTTATTGTGTTATCATCCACCTTAACCCTCTGGGGTCTGCTATCCTGTTTTTTTTCTTATCAGTGCAAAAGAGACTCAAAATACTCGGTTGATTTTGATATTACATACAAGTGTTGTACATTGATCTTACATGTACAAGTGTAAGTTAATCCTTCACTTTGAAATCCTTCACATTCTGTTAAGTGTCTATTTTTTTGTGGATACTCACAATAAAAACAAAGTGTTGTGCTTTTGGCCAAATAAAGAAAAACAAACATGATGCGAGTTCTGCATTCTCTCTGTCAGTGAAGTTAATTCTGAAACGCGTCCGTAAATTAACTGTAACTCTGCAAATTCTTGTCACACAGGCACGAGACATATGTCTTTATGAAGCTTGCATTCCCTTCTTTTACATGAAGTAATTTATAATAAAAAAAACAAATATTTTCAGCTTATGTAATCTGTATGAAAAGAGAGTGATGTCAGTATTTTTTTTCCAGCTCATTATACCCAATTATGCGTTAATGTGACCACGCCCACGGAGAGCGCGCGCTGTTCAAACGCAAATGTTGAGGCAAGCCATGACAACGTCCACATCAGCTGGATAAAACATCCAGTTCAATAAGAATCTTGTACTTTACCTCGTCTTGCTGCGCTGTGAGGAATAATACTAAAATGGTAAATGGTAAATGGACTGCATTTATATAGTGCTTTCACAGACCCAATGGCCACCAAAGCGCTTTACATAGCCTCACATTCACCCATTCACACACCGACGGCGGTGTCAGCCATGCAAGGCGCCATTCAGCTCGTCGGGAGCAGCCGGGGTTAGGTGTCTTGCTCATGGACACCTCGACACTCAGATTGAACCACCAACCTTCCGGTTTGTAGACAACCTACATGAACCACTGAACCACTGCCGATTATTACTATCGTAATAATCCTGGAAAAGTTACCTCAGAAGTGCTGGTAGATTCATTTCAGGAGCATGGATTCAGCTGATGAAGCAAGTTATTTATTCTTAAGTGCTTGTTCTAATCGCGTTATTGAATAGTGTCTGGAAACTGAACAAAGACTGTTTAAATATGAATTGCGTGTCTGTGTGTGAATGAATCAATGGCACAGACATGCGTTACTACAGCTGTCCATCGCATCTGTGTCATTCATTCACTCGCTCCTACATTAGTAAACGTTATTTTTATATGAACACATCCAAACTATTTTGCTATAGCCTACTGAGATTTGTTCTAATCACGATAGGGAATAGTGTCTGTAATGACAACATTTCGTTGACTAGTTTTGGTTAGATTATAAAGTTTTTACTATAAAATAGACATCAAATAAGATTTTGTTCAACAGTTTCTGCTCATATGTTAAATATATAGTATGTTTTGTCACAAATAATCTAATCAACTGTTATAGTGTTTGTTCCAATGCAAGCTATATCAAAATAATGAATCCTTCACTGTGAAATATGTATGATAAAATGTATTGGCCTACTTTAAAAAAATAATACTTTACAAGTAATTTATGGAAAAAGACAATTTTCTTTTCAAGATGTTTCCAACTCTAACTTTGAACCAATTCTGTAGAATGGCCCATATAGCCTATATATTTGACCAGGATTTGTTTCTAGGTATGACTAGAAATGTGCTTTTGACTTTCATTTATATTTTGATTGTATGTATATACAGTATATATATATATATATACATATATATTTATATATTGTCCTTGCATTCTTTCTTGTGTGACACACCTGAATGAAAGGCTCATTAGTATGCAAGGTCATTGTCTTCTCAGGTGAGAACTACCTAATTATTCATGAGGGGGTTGGGCTGTTCAGGCCCATCTGCATATTGCCTTTCTAAACAAAAAAATGTTTTTCACAATTTAAAACGTCTCGGGTGATGTCACTTTGGGGAATGCCCCAGCGTATCGCATCTGAAGCATGAATGAAATCTGTCCAATCCTGATTGGTGCTGCGTCATGACGTAGTAGATGATGGCATAACCGGAAGATACAAAGGGACGCCCAGTACGCACAAACATTAGCTCTTTGCGATGAAGCAAGCGCTCTGTCCGTGATAGGTGTGGCGACGAGACGCAGTGTCTAGTTCCCTTCTCGGGGAACAAGGGTTACAGTCGTAACCCGAGACGTTCCCCACCGAGGGAACTCCCACTGCGTCGTCGTCGTGACGACACTTTGGGGAACGTAATGCCCACTATGCCACACCTAAATCACGCCCGCCCCAGTGTGAAGCTGCGAGACCAGGCACACTTAGGATGCGAGTACTCTGGCACCAGGCGTCACGGGGAGTTGCAGACTGTAGAAACGTATGAAGGTGTGCGGGATGGCCCACCCGGCCGCCTCGCAGATCTCCTGAAGCGAGACGCCAGAAAGGAGGGCCACCGAGCAGGCCATACCCCTGGTGGAATGAGCCCTCACGGCCATAGGTGAAGGCAAATTGCGCACCTGATAAGCCGCGGCTATAGCCTGGACAATCCAATTTCTGATTGTCTGTTTAGATGCAGGCAGCCCTTTCTTGGGTGAACCAAAGCACATCAACAACTGGTCTGACTTCCTCTACTGAGAAGACTTCTCCAAGTAAACACTTAGGGCTCTGACTGGGCAGAGCAGGTGAAGTCTCCCCTCTTCCGCCGTCCCATGAGGTGGAGGATGGAAGGCCTGAAGAACCACTGACCGTGGCGTACTAGACGGAACCTTGGGAACAAGGCCTGGAGATCCCCCACTCTCCTCAGAGAGGTGATGCTAAGGAGAAAGGCCACCTTGAAGGTCAGGTTCTTTGCCTCAGCCGACTCCAGTGGCTCAAAGGGGGTCTCAGCCAACCCTTCAAGAACCAACGCCAGGTCCCAAGTTGGGATTCTGGAGTGAGCCGCAGGACTCATCCTCCCAGCCCCATGGAGGAAACATACAACCATATGGTGCTTTCCCAAAGGCCCAACACCTACAGGCGAGTGGAAAGCCGCAATGGCAGCCACATACACCTTAAGTGTGGATGGGGAAAGACCGGCGGAGAAACGATCTTGGAGGAACTCCAGCACTGAAGCCACTGGGCAGTTAACTGGGTCCAGCTCACGCTCTCTACACAAAGTGAAAAACACATTCCACTTCAGGCTGTACAGTCTCCGGGTGGAAGGAGCCCTGGAGCTGAACAGGGTCTCGACAACATCTGCTGACAGGCCAGCCTCTAGGTACCGAGCCCCCTCAGGGGCCAGACCCAGAGGTTCCACAGCTCTGGCCGGGGGTGAAATATTGTACCCCCTGCCTGTGACAGCAGATCCCTCCTCAGAGGGACCTGCCACGGGAGGCCGTCCAGCAGTGCTACAATGTCCGAGAACCATACCTGGGTCGGCCAACGGGGTGCTACTAAAAGTAGGCTGATCCCCTCCCGGTGGACTCGCTCCAAGACTCCCGGGAGCAGAGCGATCGGGGGAAATGCGTACAGACGCAGCCTCGGTCACGTCTGCATCATGGCGTCCAGCCCCAATGGAGCTGGATACCTGAGAGAGAACCACAGTGGACAGTTGGACGTATCTTGAGATGCGAACAGATCCACTTCCACTGGCCCGATTCTCACACACATGGCCTCCACCACCTGGGGGTGGAGTCGCCACTCCCCAGGCCTCAGCCCCTGCCTCGACAGAACGTCTGCTCCCTGATTTTGGTCCCCAGGGACATACATCGCTCTGAGAGACGACAGTTTCCACTGGGACCACAGAAGGATCTGGTGTGCCAGTCTGCACAGAGGGTGCGACCTCAGACCCCCCTGATGATTCAGATACGCGACTACAGATGTGTTGTCTGAGCGTATCAGGACATGGTGGCCGTGGAGGTCCGGGAAAAAACTCCTCAGAGCTTTGTAGACCGCCAGCATTTCCAGGGAGTTGATGTGCCAAGAAGAATGCCGGGTCTCCAACAGACCTCTCGCAAAGCGGCCGTCCATGACCGCGCCCCAACCAGTGAGGGAGGCATCTGTTGAAACGGTTTTCCGGCAACATGATGCTCCCAGCACCGGTCCCTGGGACAGGAACCAAGGTTTCCTCCATATGACAAGGGAACAAAGGCATCTGCGCGTTACCCTGATCATACGGAATGGATTTCCCCTCTGGGAAAACCCCTTGGCTCTCAACCACCACTGCAGGGGTCTCATGTGTAGCAGGCCAAAAGGTATGATGTTGGACGCTGCTGCCATGAGCCCCAGCAGTCTCTGAAACTGCTTTACAGTGAGGTTGTGGCCTAGCTTCACTCTGGAGACCATTGCCCGTATGGATTACCACACGCGCAGGAGACAACTGTGCCCGCATCATCGTGGAGTCCCATACAACTCCCAGGAACATAGTCCTCTGGGAGGGCGTCAACACACTTTTTTTTGTGTTGAGTCTCAGTCCCAGGCACCTGATATGGGATAGAACGACATCTCGATGCCGAACTGCCATCTCGCGCGACTTGGCCAGTATTAGCCAGTCGTCGATATAATTGAGTATACGGATGCCCCGGAGTCTCAGTGGAGCCAGCGCTGCATCCATGCACTTGGTGAAGGTGCGAGGGGAGAGAGCTAGGCCGAAGGGAAGAACCCGATATTGGTACGCTTCGCCCCCGAAAGAGAACCTCAGGAACTTCCTGTGACATGGAAGGATGGAGATATGGAAGTACGCGTCCTTCAGATCTATCGTGATGAACCAGTCCTCGAACTGGATCTGACTCACGATGGCTGGAATTGTGAGCATCTTGAACCTGAATCTCCTCAGAGAACGATTCAAGTGCCTGAGATCTATTATTGGACGCAACCCCCCATCCTTCTTGGGAACTATGAAATACCGGCTGTAGAACCTGGACTCCCTGTCTGGCAGAGGAACATATTCTATGGCCTCCTTGACCAGCAGGGATTGAACTTCCTGTTCCATGACCCGAACCTGCTCTAGGCCGACCACAGTCCAGACCACCCCATTGAACTTCGGGGGAGGGGAACTGAACTGTAGTCTGTAACCCAGCTCTACAGTATGCAGGGGGCATGCAGATATATTCGGAAGGCATGACCATGCGCCAAGATAATCTACTAGGGGAACCAGCCTCTCGAGGCTGGCCTCGGGTGTTAACCGAGACTCAATCCTGACCCCCTGAAGCGGCTGGCCGGCAGGGAGCGGTTGGGAATGGTTTTCGCTGCCCAGCCACAGGTCTTACTAGAGGCAGCTGAGGCGGCGCGCATGCGCGGGAAATCAGTGAGGCCCGAAGCGTACTGGACGGCGGGAACACAGCACTGATTTCCCGAGAGCTCCTCGATCGCTTCACCCCGGGGGGGGCAGCTCTAAGCGGTCTGGCCACAACTAGGACCGCTTGGAGGAAGCCTTCTTTGCCTGCAGGACGGTCCTAAGATCGACCTTAGGCTCAGGCGGCTTGCCTCGAGATTGCCACCTCCTTTGCCAGGCTCCCACGGGAGGGGCGCGGGCGGCGACACTCTCTTTTTGTGTTTGACGGTGCGAGGAGCTGGCAGGCGGCCGAGGCTGCCCTCTTGTGGCAGCCTTCCCCGAGGAGCCAGAGCGGCGAGGGAGGTACTGATGGAAAGCCGCCGACTGCTTTTTTATCTCCTGAGACCTCTCGACTACGGAACCAACCGCGCCACCAAAGAGGCCAGAAGGCACAATTGGGGAGTCAAGAAGAAAATGCTTTTCTTTCTCCTTCATCCCCGACAAATTTAGCCAAAGATGTCTCTCCACACACACCATACCAGCCATGGAGCGGCCGATGGCACGGGCCGTCTCCTTGGTGATACGGAGAGACAGGTTGGTGGCTTTCCTCAGCTCCAAAATATCATTTGGAGAGGGACCCTCGCCCTTATCAAGCTCCTTAAGGAGGTCAGCCTGATTGGCCTGCAAGACCGCCATAGTGTGCAGGCAACTACCAGCCCTCCCAACCACCATGTAAGCTCTGCCCACCAGCGAAGATGTGTCGCGGCATGGCTTGGTGGGCAGTACTGGGGCCTTGAGGGAAGATGCAGCCTCGGGAGAAAGGTAGCTCGCGAGAGCCTCCTCCACCCGAGGTATTTTCCCAAAGCCATGCTCAGCCGCCCCCAGCACATTAGAAAAATCAAGCACTGGGGGGTTGGAGAGCCTGGCTGAAAATGTTTTTTCCCACGACTTGCACAACTCATTGTGCAAGTCAGGAAAAAACGGAAGGCCCCGGTGTGGAGGTTGAGACCGACGCCTAAAAAAAACGTTCATCCAGCTTACTGGGCGGCTGGATTTCTGGTTCTTCTTGTGGCCAATCTAAGTTTAACTTGGCCACAGCGCGGGTTAAAATCTCCACTAGCTCCTCTTGAGCGGGTATGTGAAGCGGTGGATTGAGCTCCACATCACCCGCCACGATGCTTAAAACATCTGATTCCTCGGAACCAGATAACAGAAGCATCTGTTCCCCCACCTTGTGGGAAGAAACCGCATCGCAGGCTTCCACACGGGGGCGGGAGAACATCTGAATCTTCAGACAAGGATCGGGAAGATGCCGAAGCAGTCCCGTGTCCCGCTGAAAGATCCATCTGTGAGCCCCACGATCTGCGGCGTCGTGTTGCCTCGGCAGACGCGGGTCCAGAACCGCGGGGCTTGCAAGCCTGGCTGCTTATATCATCAAACACGGCCAGCCGCAAGCACAACACTCTGCTTATCACACTCGCTACAAGCGGCTCCCTCGAGAGCCGCTATAGCGTGCTGCACACCCAGGCAATACACACACAGCTGGTGTGTGTCCGTGCCCGTTATATAGCGTGGACACGGATGCACACACCTTCTGAACTGCTTGCTAGACATGCTCTTTTTTTCTCTTTGACAGACAACAATAAATAAGACAGACAATTCACACAGAGCGCTTTAGCTGAAGAGCAAAAAAGCTAATGTGTGTGCATACTGGGCATCCCTTTGTATCTTCCGGTTATGCCGTCATCTACTACGTCATGACGCAGCACCAATCAGGATTGGACAGATTTCATTCATGGTTCAGATGCCCTACGCTGGGGCATTCCCCAAAGTGTCGTCACGACGACGACGACGCAGTGGGAGTTCCCTCGATGGGGAACAATCTATTGTTTTATGTGAATGATTAGGCAGGATGATTTTCAGATCATTTTGAAGAAAAAACTCTAGGCAACAACATCCATTTATTAAAAAGTCTTGTGGACAGATATTTAGTATGTGTTTTGTGGCCTTATTTCAGAAACTTTAGTTTTTAGTTTTTTCAATAACCATGCATAAACAATATTCTCTCAAAAATACAAACATGTACATACATGTTGCTCACATATTATGGTAGTCCTATTTGTGCTAAATAGAGTGTAATTTTACCTGTGCCATTAATATGTTTATAAGCAACTGAAAAAAGCACAAATGTCAGGGCATGTCAAAACGTCTCAAGGACCCCAAAAACACCTTAGACCCAGAGGGTTAAGTAAGGCAGATCAATAATATTGTTGAATATTTAAATGTCCCCAACTAAGCAAGCCAAAAGCCAAGGCAACAGTGGCAAAGAACCAAAACTCCATCAGGGACAGAATGGAGAAAAAAGCCTTGGTCTTGGCGAGCATGATGTGAGGAGGCTCAGGCTAGGAAGGCATGTCATGAGAAAACTCAAGCTTGGCAGGCTTGGCAGGCAAGACTGTAAACACCCTTCTTAAAACAAATAAGGCATAATTTGATGTTTCGTAGATTAAAAGAAAAGGTTTATGTTTAGACGTGAATGCTTAGCCCTGTTCCGGAATTTAGTGAGGGTGCTCTAATGCAGATGCTACTGTGTAAGCCATATCTCCATCATAAGAATTGAAATATCCTGTGAAACATTTAGATTTACAAGTCATCATCCAGGTGAAAAAGACGTACTATTAAATGTATTAAAAATGTACTTGAAATTTAAATAGTATGTTTATAGTACATTTGTATTCCCAACATGCTTATTTGAAGTGAATTAAAATATATTGTATTGTATTTTAATATAATTCTAAAAAGTATACTAGAAGTACATTGGTAACAAATATATGCTTAGTACATTTTTAAGAAATATGCTAAAACACAAAGTGAAATTTCAGTGTATTCATAGTAAACATTTATTTTACTCTTAAATTATATTGTATGTGTACTTTGTGTAAGAACATGGCAAAATGAGCTTTGTTCATCTTCAAAAGTCATCTTTTAGTGAAGTACAATTACCTTATTTATAACCATGTTGTCACGTGAATGTTCTGTTTAGTTCATTTTCTGCCATGTCTGCATTAGTTCTCATTAGTTGCTATGACGTTCTGAAATGTCAATCGCTGTAACCTCATTACATCCTATAACTTTTTGTGAATTGTTATTTACCTAACCATACGATTAAAGTTTATTTTAATCCATGCTGATGGCGCTCGTTGAAACAAACGGTTGAGGTATAATGGTTGCAATGTGGAGTGGAGTCTAAATGCAGAAGCAACCCAGATGCAGAGTCTATTGCATGTCGAATTGTGGTAAGAGAGATAATGATGTTGTCATAGAATTTTTTTAAATAAAACTTAAGTTAAATGCCTGAAAATGTTTGAAAGAATTCGGGTCTTCTCGGATCCATTCGGAAAAAGCTTTATGTTTTTTAATTACCTGAAACCCAAGGCCACAATACCGAACTCGACCCGTGTCTGAGGCACTTCTCGAAGTTTCAGGTCGGACCTCGGGTTTTCGGGTTCAAGTGGACCCGTGAAGACCTCTAGTTTAGCATCAGGACTGCATTGTTTCCTGGTGGATCATTACAGAACACGATACACGCGTCTCCCGTCCTGTAGAATTCAACCAATCAGATGACGACTTTGAAACTCCCAAAGTGTTTCTCATTTTTTGTGTTTCTCATTGGAGTTTGGGTTCCTTGCTGCTGTCACCTTTGGATTGCTAAGGTAGGGTCTAAAAGGAAAACCATATTCAATAATCAGGGCTTGACATTAACTTTTTTTGCTCACCAGCCACTGTGGCTAGTGGTTTTTCAAAGTTACTAGCCACTCCGCATTTTCACTGGCCACAATTTTGACATCGATACCATACCATATTATCTCATTATTTGGCAGCCGGTATATTAGGCTGCTGTTGCTTTAAGACATGACGCACGGACCCATGATAGTATTTTAAATAGCCAATATACTTGTCTTTATGTGCACGCACTTTGGGTGTGAGCACAAAATCTGCGGGAATGAGTACAATTATGCTCAATATGCGCAATCCCTCACCTTGTAACACCAACAATATATTAATCAATATTCCGGAGCAAATTAAACGAGTGAGTAAAGGGTTTGTGTGTCACCCATAGACTGTAAAGGGTGTCGACCATGGTGTCGACTCGCTGTCGGGCAGATTAAAGAGGGAGCGCTGCTGGTGCGTCCTGTGGAAGAGTTTCAGATAGTTCAGTATCGATATAGTATATCGAAAAATCTATATTTTTGACAACTCTAGATTGTGCTTAGTTTATTATTTCAGATGCCTTTTTAAAAGGACTACAATTTAAATAAATGTATTAGTCCTATATAATATTCAGCCCGCCAAAGTGGCTAGTAGGAGTGACTGCGTCACACGCCACAGCTGAAACACACTTGCATTTGGCGGGTTGGCGGGTGTTAATGTCAAGCCCTGTCAATAATATTATCCATTGAACTGCACTCACACTATCAGATGAGAACAGAATTTGACTGAATTGAGCTGAATAATGACACAAAATTTGAACACTTAACACTTTTATTGGACTGATTTGAAAAAACACTGAACTAAATTGAGCAAAATAATAACACTATCACCTCTATAGAGCAGCTTTACAGCTGAAATCGATTTGGTTTCATAATCAATGAATTTTACAACATTAACTCTATTATTTTCCTGTTTATTAATTTGAAGCAAAAAAAAATTGCTCTACAGCAGTTTGAAATATATACAATATACAATTATGAATGTTGAAGTTAATGGTTTAAAATAATCAGATTTGTATATGCCATGAGAATATATTTTATGTGTAACATCCAAATGCTGAGCTTTTCCTGTAATGGAGAGGAGATGGTTTGTGTCTCGCAGAAGAAATTAAATTGCAAATGTTATTTATATGAAGGGGCTAGGGAAGACAAAGAGTATTACTGGCATATGTAGCGGAGGCAGGTGAGTGAAGAGCTGTGTGAGTAAACCTCACTCCCCTGGCCTCGAGTAAACCTCACTCTCCTGGCCTCGAGAGACGCACTAGTGAAGGGTGGCTGGGGCTTTAGTGCTCTTGTTAGCGCACACATCTCCCATGCCGGAAGCGCCAGCTCGAATCGCTCTGAGTAGTGCGAGTAGAACCGGAGGGGATACACATACATCTGAAATAAAACAAGGATCAGTCCCTTTGTTTAGAATACCATAAACCGAATGTGGGCAGGCAGAAGGGTACACTGGGATGAAAGACTGAGAGGATTCACAGGACTGAAAAACAATGACTGCAGTTAAAATTCAAAATAAGCTCTTCAGCTGACAAAACTGAAAAAAAAATCATTTTAGGCTCTGCATATAGTACAAAGCAGGCTGGTCAGTTTACACTGCGATTATCAATACCTCACTGAAAAGGGAACTCTTGTTTTGATTTCACTCCTGTGGGGGGGCAGGGGTGGTGGAGAAGCTTCTCAGGTATCACATTAAGTGCTAATATTGAGCCTGTGAATTGGATGTGACATAATTATATGTGGCTTGTACTGAATTAGCACCAGTAAAAGGCGCCTTCTTTATTTTAAGATGTGCCGGAAACTGTTGCCAGTGAGCTGGCTTGCTCCATTGCCGAAATTAATTTCTTATTCAGCAATTCTTGTAACAGTGGTCAACAATATGTGTGTAAAGCGAGAAGTGCTGAGCACATTATAACACATATAACTAGAAACCGTATGGATGGGGAAAAAACAACAAACTAAAACTGCTAGATTGGACAATGTTGTCAAGCAGTGTAATGGTCTGAGCGATGGGGATGAACAGTTAATCAGAACAAGCACCACTTTGATTCTCTAAAACCCAGGGTTTCACACATATTCTCAGAAGAATTTCTAACTTAATTTTACACTTTTAACTAATCATTTTAGCATTTTATAATATATAATACAAAGTCATGTGTAAATTACCGAAGCATCCCCAATAAAATCTAGATTTTTATACTATATTCACTTCAAATTGCACTAAACCACTACAGGAATATTTGAACAAATGCATCTTATTTTTCCTGCTCTTGCTGACTTTAATCATGCCATCATTTCTAAATAAATGTAGACTCAGTCTAGGACAGAAGTTTAAGATTCTCAAAATAATTAAATGATTTGATTAATTAAGTGAATATAAAGAATTTGTAGACCTGGTTTCACAGACAGGGCTTAGATTAAACCAGGATTAGGCTTTAGTTCAATTAGGACATTGAAGTTGCTTTTATAAATGTGCCATAGAAACAAAAAAAGGTAACACTTTATTTCGATAGTCCACTTTAGACATTCTACTAACTACAAGTAACTTTTCAACTACATGTCAACTAACTGTCATTAGAGTATTAGTAAACTGTCAGCTTAATATCTCCAAACACTTTATTTTGTTGGTCCCCCAACAGACATTCAACTGACTATAAGTAACTTGACGACTACAAGTCAACTTATTCACCTAACCCGAACCCTAACACCTAACCATAACCTACCAGTCTACTGACAGTCTACTATAATATACCAATACTCTAATGAGAGTTAGTTGACATGTAGTTGAAAAGTTATTTATAATTAGTAGAACGTCTAAAGTGACTATCGAAATAAAGTGTAACCCAAAAAAAATACTGGTGTGTAAACTAACATGTTTTAAGATATGCTTTCAGTTTAAACAGCTCAAACATGCATTTTAGTCTGGGACTAGACTTAACCCTTGTCTGTGAAACTGAGGGTTAGTGTTTTCACATTTAAACAGCATACCGGCTAACCCTATACTGGTGTAAGTGTGTTAAACGTCAAAGATATTGGATGTTCCAGTTTGTGGCCCTGTGAAATTGACATCAGATCCCCCTAACCCCTCCGCACGGCCTCGGTCCTGCAGGAAGATGGTTAAAGGAGGGAACATGAAAGGCCAAATGAGTAGGCAGCGGTCACTCACCGACTTAACCTCTGTCAGCCGCCCTGTACCCCATGTCAACAAAGTATCAAATAAAGATGAATGAGCTTTATAGCAGGCACTAGAGGACCAGCTCATTGGGCCCAATTTCATCAGCTTGAGTAACCGTTCATACAGAGAGATTAACAGAGCATTGGAAATTGGAGAGAAACAGAGAGGCATATAAATAAATTCTAGCCAGCAGGCTCACATCATTAGTGTAAATAGAAGCACCTTATACTTTGAGTTTTTATTTACTGACACGTGAAATGTCCATTTTTACAATTATTGTATCTTTTATGTCACTAAATTCAAGCCTGCTGTTGTGATTGTGTAATTCTGGCCCTGTTAGACCCTGGTGTGTGTGTGTGTGTGTGTGTGTGTGTGTGTGTGTGTGTGTGTGTGTGTGACAGTCCGTCTGCTCCTGCACAGGTCAGTTTCGCAGGATAAACTGCCAAACACTAACCCTGTGGATTTTGCTCTAATTTCTTCTTCAAAATGTGTTAAATTGGGGGTGTCAATCTTAATTGAGGTCCCAGGCTAGATTGGACCGGGGGGATTGGGAATGCTATCACCGTTCAGCTGTCCTGATGCATATTGTGAGACATTTATTTTTTATATTTCAGCATGATCACACTAGGGCAGCAATCAAAATACGATTTGCCACTAGCGCTGTCGATAGAAAAAAACTAATTTAATCACAATTAATCCCAACTAAATATGTTAATATATGTAACCATAAACATATGTTCATGTCATGTCTTGTTTAATAGAAAAACAAGTAAAAATGTTTGGTATCAATATTTTAGATGAGGGTCAGTCCTCTTGATACAATGACCATTTACATATGTGTAGATATGGGAACTTGCGTCCTTGTGCACTGGTTCTACGTCAGTGGTTCTCGACCCTGGTCCTGTAGAACCTCATTACTGCACAGTTTATATCAGGGCTGTCCAGACCCGGTCCTGGAGAACCTCATTACTGCACAGTTTATATCAGGGGTGTCCAGACCCGGTCCTGGAGAACCTCATTACTGCACAGTTTATATCAGGGCTGTCCAGACCCGGTCCTGAAGATCCTCATTACTGCACAGTTTATATCAGGGCTGTCCAGACCCGGTCCTGGAGAACCTCATTACTGCACAGTTTATATCAGGGGTGTCCAGACCCGGTCCTGGAGAACCTCATTACTGCACAGTTTATATCAGGGGTGTCCAGACCCGGTCCTGGAGAACCTCATTACTGCACAGTGTATATCAGGGCTGTCCAGACCCGGTCCTGGAGAACCTCATTACTGCACAGTTTATATTAGGGGTGTCCAGACCCGGTCCTGGAGAACCTCATTACTGCACAGTTTATATCAGGGGTGTCCAGACCCGGTCCTGGAGAACCTCATTACTGCACAGTTTATATCAGGGGTGTCCAGACCCGGTCCTGGAGAACCTCATTACTGCACAGTTTATATCAGGGGTGTCCAGACCCGGTCCTGGAGAAGCTCATTACTGCACAGTTTATATCAGGGCTGTCCAGACCAGGTCCTGGAGAACCTCATTACTGCACAGTTTATATCAGGGCTGTCCAGCCCCGGTCCTGGAGAACCTCATTACTGCACAGTTTATATCAGCACTGTCCTGACCCGGTCCTGGAGATCCTCATTACTGCACAGTTTATATCAGGGGTGTCCAGACCCGGTCCTGGAGATCCTCATTACTGCACAGTTAATATCAGGGGTGTCCAGACCCGGTCCTGGAGAACCTCATTACTGCACAGTTTATATCAGCACTGTCCAGACCCTGTCCTGGAGAACCTCATTACTGCACAGTTTATACCAGGGGTGTCCAGAACCGGTCCTGGAGATCCTCATTACTGCACAGTTTATATCAGGGCTGTCCAGACCCGGTCCTGGAGAACCTCATTACTGCACCGTTTATATAAGGGCTGTCCAGACCCGGTCCTGGAGAACCTCATTACTGCACAGTTTATATCAGGACTGTCCAGACCCGGTCCTGGAGAACCTCATTACTGCACAGTTTATATCAGGGGTGTCCAGACCCGGTCCTGGAGATCCTCATTACTGCACAGTTTATATCAGGGGTGTCCAGACCCTGTGCTGGAGATCCTCATTACTGCACAGTTTATATCAGGGCTGTCCAGACCCGGTCCTGGAGATCCTCATTACTGCACAGTTTATATCAGGGGTGTCCAGACCCTGTCCTGGAGATCCTCATTACTGCACAGTTTATATCAGGGCTGTCCTGACCCGGTCCTGGAGATCCTCATTACTGCACAGTTTATATCAGCACTGTCCTGACCCAGTCCTGGAGAACCTCATTACTGCACAGTTTATATCAGGGCTGTCCAGACCCGGTCCTGGAGAACCTCATTACTGCACCGTTTATATAAGGGCTGTCCAGACCCGGTCCTGGAGAACCTCATTACTGCACAGTTTATATCAGGACTGTCCAGACCCGGTCCTGGAGAACCTCATTACTGCACAGTTTATATCAGGGGTGTCCAGACCCGGTCCTGGAGATCCTCATTACTGCACAGTTTATATCAGGGGTGTCCAGACCCTGTGCTGGAGATCCTCATTACTGCACAGTTTATATCAGGGGTGTCCAGACCCTGTGCTGGAGATCCTCATTACTGCACAGTTTATATCAGGGCTGTCCAGACCCGGTCCTGGAGATCCTCATTACTGCACAGTTTATATCAGGGGTGTCCAGACCCTGTCCTGGAGATCCTCATTACTGCACAGTTTATATCAGGGCTGTCCTGACCCGGTCCTGGAGATCCTCATTACTGCACAGTTTATATCAGCACTGTCCTGACCCAGTCCTGGAGAACCTCATTACTGCACAGTTTATATCAGGGCTGTCCAGACCCGGTCCTGGAGAACCTCATTACTGCACCGTTTATATAAGGGCTGTCCAGACCCGGTCCTGGAGAACCTCATTACTGCACAGTTTATATCAGGACTGTCCAGACCCGGTCCTGGAGAACCTCATTACTGCACAGTTTATATCAGGGGTGTCCAGACCCGGTCCTGGAGATCCTCATTACTGCACAGTTTATATCAGGGGTGTCCAGACCCTGTGCTGGAGATCCTCATTACTGCACAGTTTATATCAGGGCTGTCCAGACCCGGTCCTGGAGATCCTCATTACTGCACAGTTTATATCAGGGGTGTCCAGACCCTGTCCTGGAGATCCTCATTACTGCACAGTTTATATCAGGGCTGTCCTGACCCGGTCCTGGAGATCCTCATTACTGCACAGTTTATATCAGCACTGTCCTGACCCAGTCCTGGAGAACCTCATTACTGCACAGTTTATATCAGGGCTGTCCAGACCCGGTCCTGGAGAACCTCATTACTGCACCGTTTATATAAGGGCTGTCCAGACCCGGTCCTGGAGAACCTCATTACTGCACAGTTTATATCAGGACTGTCCAGACCCGGTCCTGGAGAACCTCATTACTGCACAGTTTATATCAGGGGTGTCCAGACCCGGTCCTGGAGATCCTCATTACTGCACAGTTTATATCAGGGGTGTCCAGACCCAGTCCTGGAGATCCTCATTACTGCACAGTTTATATCAGGGCTGTCCAGACCCGGTCCTGGAGAACCTCATTACTGCACAGTTTATATCAGGGCTGTCCAGACCCGGTCCTGGAGAACCTCATTACTGCACAGTTTATATTAGGGGTGTCCAGACCCAGTCCTGGAGATCCTCGTTACTGCACAGTTTATATCAGGGGTGTCCAGACCCAGTCCTGGAGAACCTCATAACTGCACAGTTTATATCAGGGCTTTCCAGACCCGGTCCTGGAGAACCTCATGACTGCACAGTTTATATCAGGACTGTCCAGACCCGGTCCTGGAGATCCTCATTACTGCACAGTTTATATCAGAGGTGTCCAGACCCGGTCCTGGAGATCCTCATTACTGTACAGTTTATATCAGGGGTGTCCAGACCCTGTCCTGGAGATCCTCATTACTGCACAGTGAATATCAGGGCTTTCCAGACCCGGTCCTGGAGAACCTCATTACTGCACAGTTTATATCAGGACTGTCCAGACCCGGTCCTGGAGATCCTCATTACTGCACAGTTTATATCAGAGGTGTCCAGACCCGGTCCTGGAGATCCTCATTACTGTACAGTTTATATCAGGGGTGTCCAGACCCTGTCCTGGAGATCCTCATTACTGCACAGTGAATATCAGGGCTGTCCAGACCCGGTCCTGGAGAACCTCATTACTGCACAGTTTATATCAGGGCTGTCCAGACCCGGTCCTGGAGAACCTCATTACTGCACAGTTTATATCAGGGCTGTCCAGACCCGGTCCTGGAGAACCTCATTACTGCACAGTTTATATTAGGGGTGTCCAGACCCAGTCCTGGAGATCCTCGTTACTGCACAGTTTATATCAGGGCTGTCCAGACCCAGTCCTGGAGAACCTCATAACTGCACAGTTTACATCAGGGCTGTCCAGACCCGGTCCTGGAGAACCTCATTACTGCACAGTTTATATCAGGGCTGTCCAGACCCGGTCCTGGAGAAGCTCATTACTGCACAGTTTATATCAGGGCTGTCCAGACCCAGTCCTGGAGATCCTCATTACTGCACAGTTTATATCAGGACTGTCCAGACCCGGTCCTGGAGATCCTCATTACTGCACAGTTTATATCAGGGCTGTCCAGACCCGGTCCTGGAGATCCTCATTACTGCACAGTTTATATCAGGGCTGTCCAGACCCGGTCCTGGAGAAGCTCATTACTGCACAGTTTATATCAGGGCTGTCCAGACCCAGTCCTGGAGATCCTCATTACTGCACAGTTTATATCAGGGCTGTCCAGACCCAGTCCTGGAGATCCTCATTACTGCACAGTTTATATCAGGACTGTCCAGACCCGGTCCTGGAGATCCTCATTACTGCACAGTTTATATCAGGGCTGTCCAGACCCGGTCCTGGAGATCCTCATTACTGCACAGTTTATATCAGGGCTGTCCAGACCCGGTCCTGGAGAAGCTCATTACTGCACAGTTTATATTAGGGGTGTCCAGACCCAGTCCTGGAGATCCTCGTTACTGCACAGTTTATATCAGGGCTGTCCAGACCCAGTCCTGGAGAACCTCATAACTGCACAGTTTACATCAGGGCTGTCCAGACCCGGTCCTGGAGAACCTCATTACTGCACAGTTTATATCAGGGCTGTCCAGACCCGGTCCTGGAGAAGCTCATTACTGCACAGTTTATATCAGGGCTGTCCAGACCCAGTCCTGGAGATCCTCATTACTGCACAGTTTATATCAGGACTGTCCAGACCCGGTCCTGGAGATCCTCATTACTGCACAGTTTATATCAGGGCTGTCCAGACCCGGTCCTGGAGATCCTCATTACTGCACAGTTTATATCAGGGCTGTCCAGACCCGATCCTGGAGAACCTCATTACTGCACAGTTTATATCAGGACTGTCCAGACCCGGTCCTGGAGATCCTCATTACTGCACAGTTTATATCAGGGCTGTCCAGACCCGGTCCTGGAGATCCTCATTACTGCACAGTTTATATCAGGGCTGTCCAGACCCGGTCCTGGAGAAGCTCATTACTGCACAGTTTATATCAGGGCTGTCCAGACCCAGTCCTGGAGATCCTCATTACTGCACAGTTTATATCAGGACTGTCCAGACCCGGTCCTGGAGATCCTCATTACTGCACAGTTTATATCAGGGCTGTCCAGACCCGGTCCTGGAGATCCTCATTACTGCACAGTTTATATCAGGGCTGTCCAGACCCGGTCCTGGAGAAGCTCATTACTGCACAGTTTATATCAGGGCTGTCCAGACCCAGTCCTGGAGATCCTCATTACTGCACAGTTTATATCAGGGCTGTCCAGACCCAGTCCTGGAGATCCTCATTACTGCACAGTTTATATCAGGGCTGTCCAGACCCGGTCCTGGAGATCCTCGTTACTGCACAGTTTATATCAGGGGTGTCCAGACCCAGTCCTGGAGAACCTCATAACGGCACAGTTTATATCAGGGCTGTCCAGACCCGGTCCTGGAGAAGCTCATTACTGCACAGTGAATATCAGGGCTGTCCAGACCCGGTCCTGGAGATCCTCGTTACTGCCCAGTTTATATCAGGGCTGTCCAGACCCGGTCCTGGAGAACCTCATTACTGCACAGTTTATATCAGGGCTGTCCAGACCCGGTCCTGGAGAAGCTCATTACTGCACAGTGAATATCAGGGCTGTCCAGACCTGGTCCTGGAGAACCTCATTACTGCAGAGTTTATATCAGGGCTGTCCAGACCCGGTCCTGGAGAAGCTCATTACTGCACAGTGAATATCAGGGCTGTCCAGACCTGGTCCTGGAGAACCTCATTACTGCAGAGTTTATATCAGGGCTGTCCAGACCCGGTCCTGGAGAACCTCATTACTGCACAGTGAATATCAGGGCTGTCCAGACCTGGTCCTGGAGATCCTCATTACTGCACAGTTTATATCAGGGCTGTCCAGACCCGGTCCTGGAGATCCTCGTTACTGCACAGTTTATATCAGGGGTGTCCAGACCCGGTCCTGGAGAACCTCATTACTGCACAGTTTATATCAGGGGTGTCCAGACCCGGTCCTGGAGAACCTCATTACTGCACAGTGTATATCAGGGCTGTCCAGACCCGGTCCTGGAGAACCTCATTACTGCACAGTTTATATTAGGGGTGTCCAGACCCGGTCCTGGAGAACCTCATTACTGCACAGTTTATATCAGGGGTGTCCAGACCCGGTCCTGGAGAACCTCATTACTGCACAGTTTATATCAGGGGTGTCCAGACCCGGTCCTGGAGAACCTCATTACTGCACAGTTTATATCAGGGGTGTCCAGACCCGGTCCTGGAGAAGCTCATTACTGCACAGTTTATATCAGGGCTGTCCAGACCAGGTCCTGGAGAACCTCATTACTGCACAGTTTATATCAGGGCTGTCCAGCCCCGGTCCTGGAGAACCTCATTACTGCACAGTTTATATCAGCACTGTCCTGACCCGGTCCTGGAGATCCTCATTACTGCACAGTTTATATCAGGGGTGTCCAGACCCGGTCCTGGAGATCCTCATTACTGCACAGTTAATATCAGGGGTGTCCAGACCCGGTCCTGGAGAACCTCATTACTGCACAGTTTATATCAGCACTGTCCAGACCCTGTCCTGGAGAACCTCATTACTGCACAGTTTATACCAGGGGTGTCCAGAACCGGTCCTGGAGATCCTCATTACTGCACAGTTTATATCAGGGCTGTCCAGACCCGGTCCTGGAGAACCTCATTACTGCACCGTTTATATAAGGGCTGTCCAGACCCGGTCCTGGAGAACCTCATTACTGCACAGTTTATATCAGGACTGTCCAGACCCGGTCCTGGAGAACCTCATTACTGCACAGTTTATATCAGGGGTGTCCAGACCCGGTCCTGGAGATCCTCATTACTGCACAGTTTATATCAGGGGTGTCCAGACCCTGTGCTGGAGATCCTCATTACTGCACAGTTTATATCAGGGCTGTCCAGACCCGGTCCTGGAGATCCTCATTACTGCACAGTTTATATCAGGGGTGTCCAGACCCTGTCCTGGAGATCCTCATTACTGCACAGTTTATATCAGGGCTGTCCTGACCCGGTCCTGGAGATCCTCATTACTGCACAGTTTATATCAGCACTGTCCTGACCCAGTCCTGGAGAACCTCATTACTGCACAGTTTATATCAGGGCTGTCCAGACCCGGTCCTGGAGAACCTCATTACTGCACCGTTTATATAAGGGCTGTCCAGACCCGGTCCTGGAGAACCTCATTACTGCACAGTTTATATCAGGACTGTCCAGACCCGGTCCTGGAGAACCTCATTACTGCACAGTTTATATCAGGGGTGTCCAGACCCGGTCCTGGAGATCCTCATTACTGCACAGTTTATATCAGGGGTGTCCAGACCCAGTCCTGGAGATCCTCATTACTGCACAGTTTATATCAGGGCTGTCCAGACCCGGTCCTGGAGAACCTCATTACTGCACAGTTTATATCAGGGCTGTCCAGACCCGGTCCTGGAGAACCTCATTACTGCACAGTTTATATTAGGGGTGTCCAGACCCAGTCCTGGAGATCCTCGTTACTGCACAGTTTATATCAGGGGTGTCCAGACCCAGTCCTGGAGAACCTCATAACTGCACAGTTTATATCAGGGCTTTCCAGACCCGGTCCTGGAGAACCTCATGACTGCACAGTTTATATCAGGACTGTCCAGACCCGGTCCTGGAGATCCTCATTACTGCACAGTTTATATCAGAGGTGTCCAGACCCGGTCCTGGAGATCCTCATTACTGTACAGTTTATATCAGGGGTGTCCAGACCCTGTCCTGGAGATCCTCATTACTGCACAGTGAATATCAGGGCTTTCCAGACCCGGTCCTGGAGAACCTCATTACTGCACAGTTTATATCAGGACTGTCCAGACCCGGTCCTGGAGATCCTCATTACTGCACAGTTTATATCAGAGGTGTCCAGACCCGGTCCTGGAGATCCTCATTACTGTACAGTTTATATCAGGGGTGTCCAGACCCTGTCCTGGAGATCCTCATTACTGCACAGTGAATATCAGGGCTGTCCAGACCCGGTCCTGGAGAACCTCATTACTGCACAGTTTATATCAGGGCTGTCCAGACCCGGTCCTGGAGAACCTCATTACTGCACAGTTTATATCAGGGCTGTCCAGACCCGGTCCTGGAGAACCTCATTACTGCACAGTTTATATTAGGGGTGTCCAGACCCAGTCCTGGAGATCCTCGTTACTGCACAGTTTATATCAGGGCTGTCCAGACCCAGTCCTGGAGAACCTCATAACTGCACAGTTTACATCAGGGCTGTCCAGACCCGGTCCTGGAGAACCTCATTACTGCACAGTTTATATCAGGGCTGTCCAGACCCGGTCCTGGAGAAGCTCATTACTGCACAGTTTATATCAGGGCTGTCCAGACCCAGTCCTGGAGATCCTCATTACTGCACAGTTTATATCAGGACTGTCCAGACCCGGTCCTGGAGATCCTCATTACTGCACAGTTTATATCAGGGCTGTCCAGACCCGGTCCTGGAGATCCTCATTACTGCACAGTTTATATCAGGGCTGTCCAGACCCGGTCCTGGAGAAGCTCATTACTGCACAGTTTATATCAGGGCTGTCCAGACCCAGTCCTGGAGATCCTCATTACTGCACAGTTTATATCAGGGCTGTCCAGACCCAGTCCTGGAGATCCTCATTACTGCACAGTTTATATCAGGACTGTCCAGACCCGGTCCTGGAGATCCTCATTACTGCACAGTTTATATCAGGGCTGTCCAGACCCGGTCCTGGAGATCCTCATTACTGCACAGTTTATATCAGGGCTGTCCAAACCCGGTCCTGGAGAAGCTCATTACTGCACAGTTTATATTAGGGGTGTCCAGACCCAGTCCTGGAGATCCTCGTTACTGCACAGTTTATATCAGGGCTGTCCAGACCCAGTCCTGGAGAACCTCATAACTGCACAGTTTACATCAGGGCTGTCCAGACCCGGTCCTGGAGAACCTCATTACTGCACAGTTTACATCAGGGCTGTCCAGACCCGGTCCTGGAGAAGCTCATTACTGCACAGTTTATATCAGGGCTGTCCAGACCCAGTCCTGGAGATCCTCATTACTGCACAGTTTATATCAGGACTGTCCAGACCCGGTCCTGGAGATCCTCATTACTGCACAGTTTATATCAGGGCTGTCCAGACCCGGTCCTGGAGATCCTCATAACTGCACAGTTTACATCAGGGCTGTCCAGACCCGGTCCTGGAGAACCTCATTACTGCACAGTTTACATCAGGGCTGTCCAGACCCGGTCCTGGAGAAGCTCATTACTGCACAGTTTATATCAGGGCTGTCCAGACCCAGTCCTGGAGATCCTCATTACTGCACAGTTTATATCAGGACTGTCCAGACCCGGTCCTGGAGATCCTCATTACTGCACAGTTTATATCAGGGCTGTCCAGACCCGGTCCTGGAGAAGCTCATTACTGCACAGTTTATATCAGGGCTGTCCAGACCCAGTCCTGGAGATCCTCATTACTGCACAGTTTATATCAGGACTGTCCAGACCCGGTCCTGGAGATCCTCATTACTGCACAGTTTATATCAGGGCTGTCCAGACCCGGTCCTGGAGAACCTCATTACTGCACAGTTTATATCAGGGCTGTCCAGACCCGATCCTGGAGAACCTCATTACTGCACAGTTTATATCAGGACTGTCCAGACCCGGTCCTGGAGATCCTCATTACTGCACAGTTTATATCAGGGCTGTCCAGACCCGGTCCTGGAGATCCTCATTACTGCACAGTTTATATCAGGGCTGTCCAGACCCGGTCCTGGAGAAGCTCATTACTGCACAGTTTATATCAGGGCTGTCCAGACCCAGTCCTGGAGATCCTCATTACTGCACAGTTTATATCAGGACTGTCCAGACCCGGTCCTGGAGATCCTCATTACTGCACAGTTTATATCAGGGCTGTCCAGACCCGGTCCTGGAGATCCTCATTACTGCACAGTTTATATCAGGGCTGTCCAGACCCGGTCCTGGAGAAGCTCATTACTGCACAGTTTATATCAGGGCTGTCCAGACCCAGTCCTGGAGATCCTCATTACTGCACAGTTTATATCAGGGCTGTCCAGACCCAGTCCTGGAGATCCTCATTACTGCACAGTTTATATCAGGGCTGTCCAGACCCGGTCCTGGAGATCCTCGTTACTGCACAGTTTATATCAGGGGTGTCCAGACCCAGTCCTGGAGAACCTCATAACGGCACAGTTTATATCAGGGCTGTCCAGACCCGGTCCTGGAGAAGCTCATTACTGCACAGTGAATATCAGGGCTGTCCAGACCCGGTCCTGGAGATCCTCGTTACTGCACAGTTTATATCAGGGCTGTCCAGACCCGGTCCTGGAGAACCTCATTACTGCACAGTTTATATCAGGGCTGTCCAGACCCGGTCCTGGAGAAGCTCATTACTGCACAGTGAATATCAGGGCTGTCCAGACCTGGTCCTGGAGAACCTCATTACTGCAGAGTTTATATCAGGGCTGTCCAGACCCGGTCCTGGAGAACCTCATTACTGCACAGTGAATATCAGGGCTGTCCAGACCTGGTCCTGGAGATCCTCATTACTGCACAGTTTATATCAGGGCTGTCCAGACCCGGTCCTGGAGATCCTCGTTACTGCACAGTTTATATCAGGGCTGTCCAGACCCGGTCCTGGAGAACCTCATTACTGCACAGTTTATATCAGGGCTGTCCAGACCCGGTCCTGGAGAAGCTCATTACTGCACAGTGAATATCAGGGCTGTCCAGACCTGGTCCTGGAGAACCTCATTACTGCAGAGTTTATATCAGGGCTGTCCAGACCCGGTCCTGGAGATCCTCGTTACTGCACAGTTTATCAGGTCTATCTTAAATAGACTGCAGTATGTCCAAAATTCTGCTGCAAGGTTGCTTACCCGCACCAGGCCCTGGGATCATATTACTCCGATACTCCAGCAGTTGCATTGGCTTCCTGTTCGCTACCGCATCCATTATAAAGTCCTTCTTCTTGTTTATAAATCTCTACATAATCTGGCCCCATCCTACTTATCAGATCTCCTTACCCCATATCTGCAATCCCGCGCCCTTCGCTCTAGTGATGCTTGTCTCTTAGCAGTTCCTACATCTCGACTTCGCTCCATGGGTGACAGGGCCTTTAGTGTGGCAGGCTCTAAATTGTGGAGTGCCTTACCACTTGAGTTGCGCCAAAGCACAAGTGTAACCATTTTTAAAACTAAATTAAAAACAATTTTTTTTTAATTTAGCTTACTTGTCAGCCTGCTGACTTGTGTGCACTATCTTCACCTCCTGTTCAGTGCACTCATGTATGCCATTTCAGGGTGTTTATATTTCTCTCTCCATCTTGGCATTTTTTATGTTTTATGTTTTATGTACTGTGTACTTCACAGTGTACTGTTTATGTACTATGTACTTTTTGTACTTTTTTTTTTTTTGTATGTTCTTTATTATACCAATTCTGTGCAGTGTCCTTGGGTACCTTGAAAGGCGCTTTTCTAAATAAAATTTATTATTATTATTATTATTATTATTATTATATCAGGGGTGTCCAGACCCGGTCCTGTAGAACCTCATTACTGCACAGTTTATATCAGGGCTGTCCAGACCCGGTCCTGGAGAACCTCATTACTGCACAGTTTATATCAGGACTGTCCAGACCCGGTCCTGGAGAACCTCATTACTGCACAGTTTATATCAGAGGTGTCCAGACCCGGTCCTGGAGATCCTCATTACTGTACAGTTTATATCAGGGGTGTCCAGACCCGGTCCTGGAGATCCTCATTACTGTACAGTTTATATCAGGGGTGTCCAGACCCGGTCCTGGAGAACCTCATTACTGCACAGTTTATATCAGAGGTGTCCAGACCCGGTCCTGGAGATCCTCATTACTGTACAGTTTATATCAGGGGTGTCCAGACCCTGTCCTGGAGATCCTCATTACAGCACAGTTTATATCAGGGCTGTCCAGACCCGGTCCTGGAGATCCTCATTACTGTACAGTTTATATCAGGGGTGTCCAGACCCTGTCCTGGAGATCCTCATTACAGCACAGTTTATATCAGGGCTGTCCAGACCCGGTCCTGGAGAACCTCATTACTGCACAGTTTATGTCAGGGCTGTCCAGACCCGGTCCTGGAGAACCTCATTACTGCACAGTTTATATCAGGGCTGTCCAGACCCGGTCCCGGAGATCCTCATTACTGCACAGTTTATATTAGGGGTGTCCAGACCCAGTCCTGGAGATCCTCGTTACTGCACAGTTTATATCAGGGGTGTCCAGACCCGGTCCTGGAGAACCTCATTACTGCACAGTTTATATCAGGGGTGTCCAGACCCAGTCCTGGAGATCCTCGTTACTGCACAGTTTATATCAGGGCTGTCCAGACCCAGTCCTGGAGAACCTCATAACTGCACAGTTTACATCAGGGCTGTCCAGACCCGGTCCTGGAGAACCTCATTACTGCACAGTTTATATCAGGGCTGTCCAGACCCGGTCCTGGAGAACCTCATTACTGCACAGTTTATATCAGGGCTGTCCAGACCCGGTCCTGGAGAACCTCATTACTGCACAGTTTATATCAGGGCTGTCCAGACCCGGTCCTGGAGAACCTCATTACTGCACAGTGTATATCAGGGCTGTCCAGACCCATCTGGAGAACTACTGTCCTGTAGAGTTTATATCAGGGGTGTCCAGTCCCGGTCCTGGAGAACCTCATTACTGCACAGTTTATATCAGGGCTGTCCAGACCCGGTCCTGGAGAACCTCATAACTGCACAGTTTATATCAGGGCTGTCCATACCCAGTCCTGGAGATCCTCATTACTGTACAGTGTATATCAGGACTGTCTAGACCCGTTCCTGGAGATCCTCATTACTGCACAGTTTATATCAGGGCTGTCCAGACCCGGTCATGGAGAACCTCATTACTGCACAGTGTATATCAGGACTGTCCAGACCCGGTCCTGGAGATCCTCATTACTGCACAGTTTATATCAGGGCTGTCCAGACCCAGTCCTGGAGAACCTCATTACTGCACAGTTTATATCAGGGGTGTCTAGACCCGGTCCTGGAGAATTACTGTCCTGAGTTTGGACCTGCCTCAACACCGGCCAGGAGGCTTCTAGTCTTCTTGGTAAGAATGGCTGAGGTGTGTTTGTTGGAGCTAAGCTCTGCTGGACGGTGGCCCTCCAGGATCAGACTGGTGTACATGAGCAAACCCACCTGATTCACTTCATCAGCTCGAAGAATCAAGGATGGGTGTGTCAGATAACAGAGACATCCGAGGCCACGTCCATAATCTGGATACATTAGAAAACACATATTTTTCTCTAGGTTTTGTCCTGTGAAAACGCTTTATTATAACATAACTAAAAAAATCACTCTCAATTGCTGTGCTGCAGCAAACCCTGAGTGCAGTGTTTTTAGAGTGCTTTGTGAAAAAAGCACAAAGCCAAAGACAAAAGGTTGATCTGTTACAGCTTTCACACTCGCGTCTCTGTCGAGCTGACGTCAGAGTTCGTCTGAGGATGTGAGCGCTCTCTCTCGTCCTCGAGGCTGGGGTACGGTTCGTGTGAGCGCCGGGATGGTTCACTGCTGATATGAATGCAATCGTACTAAATCAAAGAAGTGATCCGCAATAGATGGCATATGACTCGATAAAACTGTGTTTGTGTGTGTTCTCTCTCACTTTCCTGACAAGCGTGACTGACGCTCTGCAAGCGGAGAGAATGTATATCTCATTTCTGCTCGCCTTCAGCACAGAGACCCTTCTGTGGGACATGTGCAGCACATTTAAAGCAGATTGACGCAAGTACCGTTATGGGCTGATGCTTTGGAAGTAAAACCAGAGGTTAAAAAAAGAACTACATAAGTGATGTGAGCAACTCTATCTATTTTAGTGTGTTCTTCACAGCCTTTACCTAGCAACAAAGGTTGCAGCTTGATTATGCAAACGTACGCACATAATATAATATGAACACAGGCGAGTGGGGAAGGGGGAGCAATCGAACTCAGAGCAAGTTATCAAAGCAAACGAGAAAGCACCTTCAGACACACGGGACTGTGATTGAGTGTGACCTGAGCGCAGCACTGAGTGCTGAGAGATTTTGCTAATAAAGTGATTGTGTCATAAGAAAAGCATTTATTATGTCTGGCCTCTCTGCATCATCCCAGTGAGCTTTTATCACGGTTTACTCAAATGCAGTAAGAAGATGTAAGAGGTCTTCCAACATTTCAGTGTGGACGAGAAACTTTTGGAAAATTCTTGGAAACGCTGGTGTGGATGGAGAGCGTTTGGAAATGAACATGTATCCGGATAAGTGTAAACGCAGCCCAAGATGTGCAGTGTTGGGGATCCTCCAGTGTTGTCCTCCAGTGTTAGGGATCCTCCAGTGTTGGGGATCCTCCAGGGTTGGGGATCCTCCAGTGTTGGGGATCCTCCAGTGTTGGGGATCCTCCAGTGTTGTCCTCCAGTGTTGGGGATCCTCCAGTGTTGGGGATCCTCCAGGGTTGGGGATCCTCCAGTGTTGGGGATCCTCCAGTGTTGGGGATCCTCCAGTGTTGTCCTCCAGTGTTGGGGATCCTCCAGTGTTGGGGATCCTCCAGGGCCAGGGATGGGAACCACTGTTCTTCTTCTTCATCAGTGCCAAAGCTCAATGCCAAAACTCAAGAATACAATTACAAAGGATGGATAAAAATTACCCGGATGTGAGGTTGAAATTCAGGATGCACTGAATGCAGACAAATCCCAGAAGCCTTCTGTAATTATCTTAATTGCTTGCCTCCCAATATGACAGCGAAGGGGTTTCCCTTGTTATGACGTATAACAGAAGCCATTTTACAGAAACATCCTAACTCAGAATCATATATTCTTTTTCAATCATAGTGATTTCAGTTAGGATATCATTTAGTATGTTGAAATATTCAGATTTTAACTTAAAAATCAAGATAACTAAACCATTTATAGTAAAAGCACAAAATATGTTGACAATTTCTAACGAGTAAATACTGTCAAATCTTCTTACAAATAAAGCTTTCTTAAAGCTCTCTGCTGAAAATAATAAAGAGTTCAGAACTGGAGTCCATTAGTTTTTCCTTTTTTTTAATGCAAAATCTCAAAGTCTAGCGAAATATCAATGGCCAAATAAAAGACCTCTGTTCCTGTAAACCACAAGGGAGAGTGAAAAGATTCAGGCTGTTTACTCTTTAAATTATATGATTGATTTCCTTTAAAGTAATTTGATTATTTTAATGTTCATATTTGCTCCACCGGAGTCATTTTTCTCATTTATTTAATTGATTTTCTGGGTTTGGCATCCACAAGCTCTTTAACTGCTCCATATACAACATCAGCTTTTATTCTGGTAGCTGGTAAAACACAAATCATTAACACTAATGCTGTCTTTACACCCATAGTGAAACAGAAGTCTAATGTGGTCATTTACATTTTTTTAATTTTTCCTAAAAATAAAGCTTCACAACATGCTTCCATCTCTGGCTTTATTGTAATTCAGTATTTAACGCATGAACACCAAATGGATACATGTGAGGTTTCATTATATAAGAAGTGAAGCAGGAACAGAGCTCATCAAAGCCTGTCATTTACATCCTGTACTTTTTTTCAGGCTGATTCTGCTTTTAGATAAAGCTAATAGATCACGGCTCACGGGCCAACGGTACAGGACAGGATAATGGACTTTTCATTGCACCATGATTTACTCGGCGGTAAGGTTCCACCTCGGCCCTTTCGGCTTGATAGCTCTAATTAATAACAATTGCTCCCCAAAATGTGCAAATGGAACAATAAACGAAGAACCAACTAATTAACTGCTACCATTTCTGCTAATCATCAGTTAACATTCCATTTTGTCATCATTACACTCACATGAATGCATGGACAGATAAAACAGGTCAGCCCTTTTTTGCCCCCATAAACCCTTCCTAGCCATAATTTTTCTTTTCAATAAGAGGACAAGCAAGTAATTATAGGCAGAGCTGAAATGAGAAGACTGCAAATTTGGAGCACAAATTTTCGAAAGAAATGCTGAAATCATCCCATTGAAAGACACAGTTTGTTTCTCCAGCCCAAAAAACATAGGAAGGATGAGGAGAAAAGGCGTTCCAGTGTCAGCATCATCTGTTTCAGGAGAGTTCTGGCTCATTTATTCCATGACCTCGTGCCAGGAAGAAAAACTCAGTACAAGTGGAAACAGCACTTGATCTTTATAGGAGAGCAGCGCTAATGGGTGCAGTCCTTGTGGTGCAGTTCTGAATAGCATTGAATGTCAGCTGAAAAGGTAATAAACACTTTAAAATAATTTCACACTATATTTGACATGTATGCATTCAACATTTGTGGTGAAGTATACATAGAAATGTCTTCAGAACATTGTTGCAACACTTTAAAATGTACTCTCCCTTTGAAATATTTAACATAATTCATTTTTATGAAAATGCATTTTTCAATGAGCTTCAAATATTGTGGTATTTATTCAGAGACAACTGTAACGAATCAAAGCTTGTTTGGTGTTATTTGAAGTGAGCAGGATTCTCTATGTTGGGTGATTTATGGCGGGGCGATCTTCTTATTGACCTTTTGCCACTGTGCACAAGTGACTGATTAGCACTGCAATCCCAGCACCGTAGCAAAGCTAGACGTTTTCAAGACTCAGTCATTCAGCTGTTGTTTTGTATCTCATGCACGGATGTGTGTAATGTGGTACACACAGCCTTATCCTAACCTTTAACAAAACACACACAGTTTTAGTTTTTTATAAATTATAACATTATTTATTTATTTTAATGTAAATTTTTTTTTTTTTTAATTCATTTTAGCTGTTCATCAACTCAGGAACCCCAGTTTTGGAAACCCTTATGTGATATAATGTTTAATGCACTTCTTGTTGTTGACAACACAGAATTGAATATATTTTCTTTGTATTTTATATCACTATTTCATAAGTTTTCCTATTGAAATCTGTGTTAGTTAAAAAGAAATATAAAAGTAATCAAAAAGTTGTTATATTATATTACCTAAAATGTGTAATCTAATAGATAATGTTACTAACTACAAATTTCTTCATGTAATTTGCAAGTAATCTACCCAGAACTGGCTGTGAATTTGAACAATTTCGTTTTTTGCCTACTATTAATAAATTGACACTTTATTTTGAAGAATGCCATAAAGAGCTACATTTATACATGGCTTATTATATATATTGCAACGGTGTCACCAGGCTCCCCGTCACACACACCCAGCACACACTCTCACCACAAATCACCTGCATCTGTCCCTCATAAGCTCACTCCTCAACCACAGCATAAGAGTACACACACTCAGTCACAACTCCTTACCTGATCTACTTACCTGAAGTTCACACTTACAAATAATCAGATCTCTTCGTATTCCTCCAACATTCTTCTAGTAAGACTCTCCAATTAGCTACTTGTGTTTCCTCACCTGTTCCCCACTCCTCTACTCACCTGTTCCCCACTCCGCTGCTCACCTGTTCCCCACTCCTCTACTCACCTGTTCCCCACTCCTCTACTCACCTGTTCCCCACTCCGCTGCTCACCTGTTCCCCACTCCTCTACTCACCTGTTCCCCACTCCTCTACTCACCTGTTCCCCACTCCTCTACTCACCTGTTCCCCACTCCGCTGCTCACCTGTTCCCCACTCCTCTACTCACCTGTTCCCCACTCCGCTGCTCACCTGTTCCCCACTCCTCTACTCACCTGTTCCCCACTCCTCTGCTCACCTGTTCCCCACTCCTCTACTCACCTGTTCCCCACTCCGCTGCTCACCTGTTCCCCACTCCTCTACTCACCTGTTCCCCACTCCTATGCTCACCTGTTCCCCACTCCTCTACTCACCTGTTCCCCACTCCGCTGCTCACCTGTTCCCCACTCCTCTACTCACCTGTTCCCCACTCCTCTGCTCACCTGTTCCCCACTCCTCTACTCACCTGTTCCCCACTCCGCTGCTCACCTGTTCCCCACTCCTCTACTCACCTGTTCCCCACTCCGCTGCTCACCTGTTCCCCACTCCTCTACTCACCTGTTCCTCTCTCTGCTGCTCAGCTGTTCCCCACTCCTCTACTCACCTGTTCCCCACTCCTCTACTCACCTGTTCCCCACTCCTCTACTCACCTGTTCCCCACTCCGCTGCTCACCTGTTCCCCACTCCGCTGCTCACCTGTTCCCCACTCCTCTACTCACCTGTTCCCCACTCCGCTGCTCACCTGTTCCCCACTCCTCTACTCACCTGTTCCCCACTCCGCTGCTCACCTGTTCCCCACTCCTCTACTCACCTGTTCCCCACTCCGCTGCTCACCTGTTCCCCACTCCTCTACTCACCTGTTCCCCACTCCGCTGCTCACCTGTTCCCCACTCCTCTGCTCACCTGTTCCCCACTCCTCTACTCACCTGTTCCCCACTCCGCTACTCACCTGTTCCCCACTCCGCTGCTCACCTGTTCCCCACTCCTCTACTCACCTGTTCCCCACTCCGCTGCTCACCTGTTCCCCACTCCTCTACTCACCTGTTCCCCACTCCGCTGCTCACCTGTTCCCCACTCCTCTACTCACCTGTTCCCCACTCCTCTGCTCACCTGTTCCCCACTCCTCTACTCACCTGTTCCCCACTCCGCTGCTCACCTGTTCCCCACTCCTCTACTCACCTGTTCCCCACTCCTCTGCTCACCTGTTCCCCACTCCTCTACTCACCTGTTCCCCACTCCGCTGCTCACCTGTTCCCCACTCCTCTACTCACCTGTTCCCCACTCCTCTACTCACCTGTTCCCCACTCCTCTAATCACCTGTTCCCCACTCCTCTACTCACCTGTTCCTCTCTCTGCTGCTCAGCTGTTCCCCACTCCTCTACTCACCTGTTCCCCACTCCTCTACTCACCTGTTCCCCACTCCGCTGCTCACCTGTTCCCCACTCCGCTGCTCACCTGTTCCCCACTCCTCTACTCACCTGTTCCCCACTCCTCTACTCACCTGTTCCCCACTCCGCTGCTCACCTGTTCCCCACTCCTCTACTCACCTGTTCCCCACTCCGCTGCTCACCTGTTCCCCACTCCTCTACTCACCTGTTCCCCACTCCGCTGCTCACCTGTTCCCCACTCCTCTGCTCACCTGTTCCCCACTCCTCTACTCACCTGTTCCCCACTCCGCTACTCACCTGTTCCCCACTCCGCTGCTCACCTGTTCCCCACTCCTCTACTCACCTGTTCCCCACTCCGCTGCTCACCTGTTCCCCACTCCTCTACTCACCTGTTCCTCTCTCTGCTGCTCAGCTGTTCCCCACTCCTCTACTCACCTGTTCCCCACTCCGCTGATCACCAGTTCCCCACTCCTCTACTCACCTGTTCCCCACTCCTCTACTCACCTGTTCCCCACTCCTCTTCTCACCTGTTCCCCACTCCGCTGATCACCTGTTCCCCACTCCTCTACTCACCTGTTCCCCACTCCTCTACTCACCTGTTCCTCTCTCTGCTGCTCAGCTGTTCCCCACTCCTCTACTCACCTGTTCCCCACTCCTCTACTCACCTGTTCCCCACTCCTCTCACCTGTTCCCCACTCCGCTGCTCACCTGTTCCCCACTCCGCTGCTCACCTGTTCCCCACTCCTCTACTCACCTGTTCCCCACTCCTCTACTCACCTGTTCCCCACTCCGCTGATCACCTGTTCCCCACTCCTCTACTCACCTGTTCCCCACTCCTCTACTCACCTGTTCCCCACTCCTCTACTCACCTGTTCCCCACTCCTCTACTCACCTGTTCCCCACTCCGCTGATCACCTGTTCCCCACTCCTCTACTCACCTGTTCCCCACTCCTCTACTCACCTGTTCCTCTCTCTGCTGCTCAGCTGTTCCCCACTCCTCTACTCACCTGTTCCCCACTCCTCTACTCACCTGTTCCCCACTCCTCTACTCACCTGTTCCCCACTCCTCTACTCACCTGTTCCCCACTCCGCTGCTCACCTGTTCCCCACTCCTCTACTCACCTGTTCCCCACTCCGCTGCTCACCTGTTCCCCACTCCGCTGCTCAGCTGTTCCCCACTCCGCTGCTCACCTGTTCCCCACTCCTCTACTCACCTGTTCCCCACTCCGCTGCTCACCTGTTCCCCACTCCTCTACTCACCTGTTCCTCTCTCTGCTGCTCAGCTGTTCCCCACTCCTCTACTCACCTGTTCCCCACTCCTCTACTCACCTGTTCCCCACTCCTCTACTCACCTGTTCCCCACTCCTCTACTCACCTGTTCCCCACTCCGCTGATCACCTGTTCCCCACTCCTCTACTCACCTGTTCCCCATTCCTCTACTCACCTGTTCCCCACTCCTCTACTCACCTGTTCCCCACTCCTCTACTCACCTGTTCCCCACTCCGCTGATCACCTGTTCCCCACTCCTCTACTCACCTGTTCCCCACTCCTCTACTCACCTGTTCCCCACTCCTCTAATCACCTGTTCCCCACTCCTCTACTCACCTGTTCCTCTCTCTGCTGCTCAGCTGTTCCCCACTCCTCTACTCACCTGTTCCCCACTCCTCTACTCACCTGTTCCCCACTCCTCTACTCACCTGTTCCCCACTCTTCTACTCACCTGTTCCCCACTCCGCTGCTCACCTGTTCCCCACTCCTCTACTCACCTGTTCCCCACTCCGCTGCTCACCTGTTCCCCACTCCGCTGCTCAGCTGTTCCCCACTCCGCTGCTCACCTGTTCCCCACTCCTCTACTCACCTGTTCCCCACTCCGCTGCTCACCTGTTCCCCACTCCTCTACTCACCTGTTCCTCTCTCTGCTGCTCAGCTGTTCCCCACTCCTCTACTCACCTGTTCCCCACTCCTCTACTCACCTGTTCCCCACTCCGCTGATCTCCTGTTCCCCACTCCGCTGCTCACCTGTTCCCCACTCCTCTACTCACCTGTTCCCCACTCCTCTACTCACCTGTTCCCCACTCCTCTACTCACCTGTTCCCCACTCCGCTGCTCACCTGTTCCCCACTCCTCTACTCACCTGTTCCTCTCTCTGCTGCTCAGCTGTTCCCCACTCCTCTACTCACCTGTTCCCCACTCCTCTACTCACCTGTTCCCCACTCCGCTGCTCACCTGTTCCCCACTCCGCTGCTCACCTGTTCCCCACTCCTCTACTCACCTGTTCCCCACTCCTCTACTCACCTGTTCCCCACTCCTCTACTCACCTGTTCCCCACTCCTCTACTCACCTGTTCCCCACTCCGCTGCTCACCTGTTCCCCACTCCTCTACTCACCTGTTCCCCACTCCGCTGCTCACCTGTTCCCCAATACCTATCTGAATTACTTCATCCAATCACACAGTCAAGATCACTCAGATCGGGAGACTCAAACTTACTATTTGTCCCTTGAACCAGACTAAAAAATAGGAGTGATCGCGCTTTTGCAGCCTTTGGACCTAAGCGATGGAATAGCTTACCGGCTCATATCAGATCTGCCCAAACTTTGTCAATTTTGAAATCTTTTTTGAAAACGTATTTCTTTTCAATAGCTTTTAACCCTCTGGAGTCTAAGGGGATTTTTGAGGTCTGTGAGATGTTTTGACATGCCCTGACATTTGTGCTTTTTTCAGTTGCTTATAAACATATTAATGGCAAAGGTGTAATTACACTCTATTTAGCACAAATAGGGGTACCATAATATGCGAGCAACATCTATTTACATATTTGTATTTTTGAGGGAATAATGTTTATGCATGGTTATTCAAAAAACTAAAAATTAAAGTTTCTGAAATAAGGCCACAAAACACATACTTAATATGTGTCCACAAGACTTTTGACTAATGGATGTAGTTGCCTAGTGTTTTTGCTTCAAAATGATCTGAAAATCACCCGGCCTAATCATTCACATAAAACAATACATTGATTTAAATTTTTTAAAACAGTTTTTGCTTCCAAAGGCAATATGCGCAGGGGCGTGACTTGCTGTGATTCACACCTGAGAAGACAAAGACCCTGCATAGTAATGAGCCTGCATACTAATGAGCCTGCATACTAATGAGCCTTTCATTCAGGTGTGTCACACAAGAAAGAATGCGAGGACAAAAATAAACAAATAAATTATATATATATATATATATATATATATATATATATATATATATATATATATATATATATATATATAAAATACAAATATAAATGAAAGTCAAAAGCACATTTTTAGTACATAGTCATACCTGGAAACAAATCCTGTTCAAATAGGCTATATGGACCATTCTACAGAATTAGTTAGAGTTAGAAAGTTAGAGTTCTCAGAGAGGAAAAAAAGGTATTTTTTCACAATTTTTTTATACATTCAAATTGTATAATTTCCAAGGTAAACATTTCTAGTATGCAGTTAATTCTCATACTGTATTTTCAGAAAGTTTTGGAATCTCCTCAAATGTGTCACTAATAAAAAACAATAATATTAAGATTTTAAGTAGGCCTATAGCCTGGATTTTATCATTCATATTTCAAAGTTAAGGATTCATTAGTTTGATATAGTCTACATTGGAACAAACACTATAATAACATCTTAGATTATGAGCTTATTTTTGACAAAACATTCTAACGTTATATATTTAACATATGAGCAGAAACTGGTTAACTAAAGCTTATTTGATGTCTATTTTAGAGTAAAAATCTTTATAATCTATCCCAAACTAGTCAACTAAATGTTGTCTTTCATATTTCGTCTGTAACAACAACAGTGCGAATTCCGTTCATTCATCACACAGAGAGAGACACGCGATTCATATTAAAACAGTATTTGCGATTATAACAAAGAATAAAAAACTTACTATGATCCTCGCTGGATCCATGGCTCCTCGAAGTGAAATTAATCCAGCACTGAGGTAAATTATCCAGAATTATTCCTCACAGCCTCGAAAAACGACACAGACTACCGGTACATTAATCTGAACTTGGTGTTTTATCGAGCTCGTGTGGGCGTTGGCAAGTTTCAGATCATTTGCGTTTCTATAGCGCGCGCTCTCTGTGGGCGTGGTCACATTAAAAGATAATTAGCTGAAATGAGAACGCCTGGCATCTCTCTCTTTTTATATAGATTACATAAACACAGAATATTTGTTTTAGTTTTGAATTAGATAATTTAAAAGTACACACTTAAATGATTATAAAGATATATTGATCATGCCTGTGTGACTAGTATTCGCTGAGTTTTGTTTATGTTTAGAGACGTGCTCCAGAAAAAAAGTTCACGGAGACGGAGAGGCAGAAAGCACACCCTGTTTATTTTCTTTATTTTACAAAAGCACAATATTTTATTTCGATTGTAAGTGGACCCATAAAAAAGTAGACATTTAATAGTTTATTTTTTCATATTTCTTAAGTGTGTATGACCAAAGGTGACGGAGTATTTTAAGTCTATTTTGCTGCTATGTGAAAAAAATCGCGCAAAACGCGCCGGCGCGTTTCTCGACTCCAGAGGGTTAATATATCCTGATGTGTGTGTCTTATGTTTATATTGTACTTGTATTGTGTGTCTCTTGGCCTTGTTAAGCACTTTGGTCAATGGCAGTTGTTTTTAAATGTGCTATACAAATAAAATTTTATTATTGTGTATTGTATCTGCAAATTTCAGGAGCCTGAGAGAGGGATCTTTTGAAGTTCAGTCCAACTTCACAATTTGTGTACAAGGAGAAGAGCAGTGGGGAGAGGACGCAACCCTGAGGAGCGCCAGAGCTGACTGTGAGTGTCCTGGATGTGAGGTTTCCCAGTCTCACAAGCTGTTGCCTGTCTGTCAGGAACCTGGTGGTCCACTGACACATTGGGCTAGGCACAGAGAGCTGGGTCAGTTTGACTAAAAGATCTGATATGATGGTATTTGAAGGTCAAACTGAAGTCCATAAATAAGATCCTAGTGGAAGTCCCAGGTCTATCAAGATGTTGCAGGACACAATCCTGTCCCGTGTTGACTGCATCATCCACTGACCTGTTTGCTCTGTATGCAAACTGCAGGGGGTCCAGCAAGGGTCCAGTGATGTCCTTCAAGTAGACCAGCACCAGTCTTTCAAACGACTTCATGACCACAGACGTGGGAGCGATAGGTCTGTAGTCATTGTCCAGTGATTTTGATAGTGGTGCATTTTAAGCAGCAGGGAACTTCACACTGCTTAAGTAATCTGTTGAAGATCTGAGTTGGTCAGTGCAGACTTTTATAAATTCAGGTGAAACACAGACTTTGCCTGAAGCTTTCCTAGTCTTCTGTTTTTTGAAGGCCCGGCTCACGTCCTCCACACAGACCGTAAGCGCAGGTTGAATAGCAGGAGGTGTTGGTGTATGTGTGAGTCTGGGCTTCTCAAACCTGCAGTAAAATGCATTCAGAGCGTCAGTCATTTGTTGATTCTCCACAGATCGGGGGGATTGTGATTTGTACTTTGTGAAGGTCCAGCCAGACACCTCCCAGTGCCGCAACGTTGGTATTCTTGTTCCCAATGTGTTTGAGTATGCAGCATCGAGAGTAGCTTTTGAAAGGGAACATCGGTTACTTGACTGTAACCCTGTTCACTGAAGGAATAGGAACGAGATGCTGCGGCTCAATGCTGCACTGGGGGCGTGTCCAGACTCTTCAGACAAAGTGATAATGAATGAATGAATGAATGAATGAATGAATGCCTTTATTGAATGATAACCTGAAGGCGCACCTGTTTCACGTCTATTTATAGCCTCTGAAAAGAGCGCATTCCAATGACGTCATCATCAGATCTTGGTGTGATGAATTTCTTGCTGTGTTTTCCACACGCTTCACAACCGGTCAAACAAATGGACTAGATGGTAAATGGACTGCATTTATATAGCGCTTTCACAGACCCAATGGCCACCAAAGCGCTTTACATTGCCTCACATTCACCCATTCATACACCGACGGCGGTGTCAGCCATGCAAGGCGCCATCCAGCTCGTCGGGAGCAGGTGTCCATGTCTTGCTCACGGACACCTCGACACTTGGTCAGGTGGAACCTGGGATTGAACCACCAAGCTTCCGATTTGCAGACAACCTACATGAACCACTGAACCACTGCCGCCCCAAAGATGTTTTTCCCACTGAACCACTGCCGCCCCAAAGATGTTTTTCCCACTGAACCACTGCCGCCATAAAGATGTTTTTCCAACGAGGATAAGCATGCAGCATCTCGTTCCCAATTTCTTACAATTCTTCAGCTTTCTAAGAACACGGAATTGTAAAAAGGATCCATAGGGATCTCGCCTAGGGTGCTGAAAGGGCCCTGGTCTGACTCACTCAGTTCAGTTCAACTCACACCAGGTGTACACTGTACGATTTTTGCCACAATTTAGCAGTCTGAGACAGATTTTGTTAATCCTAAAAGATTGCTCTGATTGCTATTTTGCTCAGTTTGACATGTACATCGTCAGCCTATTAATGAGCATGATCATATTTTACCTCAGATAAAATTCTGCCACTGTCAGGCAGTGTGGTTTCTCCTACGAAAACCATCATATCCAAAGCCAATAGGAGCACAGAACTTAATAAAGCAATTGGTGCAACAACTACAAACAAGCACTTGCTCCACACACAATTTTTTTTTCCTGTTTTTCTTTTCAACACAAGCTATGATCAAAACTAAAGCTAGAAATTGTTTTTGTTTGCTAGCCACCAATTTAATTCTGCATGTAATGCAGTTCATAGTCACCGAGCTTGTCATGGATTGATGACGTAAAACTCTGTTTTGTGTGTGTCTGTCTTGACTGCACATGTAGTCTGACATTAATGACAACTGAGATCCTCCAGTTTGACATGACTCACAGTGGGGAACATGTTCATGCAGTCAGACAAGCAGCAATCATAAAGGACCATTATAAATCGTACAGTGTGCACCCGACTTTATTCATGGCTCTCACAATACACTGTCACTTAAAGTAAGAAACACTAGATTATAATAGCATGACACAACATCTATTACGCATTTAGGTTAGGAAAATATGGACTAGTCACTTTCTTTTGTGATCTGTGTTGGTTTTAATTGTAATAGGGAGTGAGCCAAGCAGCTGTGTGTGTTCGTTTTCTTTTGATTGAGGATAGTTACAAAGATACATTTTTGGTTTTATCTTTATTGCATGGTCAGTTGTGAATTTGTTGCATATTTTATTTTTAAGTATTTTGGTCTGAAACATAATCTCTGTTGTGATTTGACTCTGAACAGAACGTAACCATACATGGTGGTCTTAACAACAATAAAAGTTGACACTGGTACAGTCTCAGGAGAAGAAGTGTTGGGCTGAGTAATGGGGGAATTGGGAATAAATGATTCCCCTGGTATGGAAATAGAAATGAAAGGACAAGTAGTGCCCCAGGCTGCCTCCCCTAAACCCCATTTGTTGTGCTAGACAAATCAATTGTATGCAACGGCAAAGGTGATCTTTATGTGCTTCTTTTGTTTGTTTAGATGAACAGTGAGCATGTCTGCCTCTTGAGTCAGCTGGGATGGGTGAGCAAATAAGCACCATTAGTATATCAACAGGAGGTATGATAAATTGCCTTCTTTGATGACAAATTGTCTGTATGATAACAATAAACACTGACTTTCAGCTATTACCATAGTGATCAACAAAAATTGAGAACAGTGATTCTCACCCGGTTCCTGGAAGTCTCCACAACACTGCACATTTTGTATGATCCGTAATAAAATCCCAGCTCATTAATAAAGACTCCAAGACCTGAGATGGGTGACAGATAAGCGAGACAGTCAATGTGTGCAGAATGGGTACCAACTGTGTTCTGCTGTGCTTCTGTGTATTTATCTTCCTGCATTGGTCCAATACCGAAACTACTAAGAGGAAATTTATAATAAAATATGATCCAAATATGTGTGTGTCCGATTGGAATCTGATCAAAAATTTTTGACTGTCCATATTGTGTATCTGTTAAGGTCCGATTTGTGTGTCCCATGCCTCTCTTTCGTTTTCTTCATTGGTGCATATGGCAATATTGTTGCATTTGTAAGTATACGTCAAAAACAACAACTACAAAATGGAGGGGTTTGCAAAACAGATGTTGTGTTATTTACAACATGACATATGTACTGAATGAGTACTGTGCCACTGTTCGTCCGACTGTTTGTACTGTATTTTATTTATTTTTTTATCCTAAACTGTTTTAATTATTCTTATTTCCTTTGATTATTTTAATTTCTTCTATGTAAAGCACTTTGAATTACCATTGTGTATTAAATGTGCTATTTAAATAAACTTGAACCTTGTAGAAGACACAGCAGAGTATTAGGGGTGTGAACCTACACTGGTCTCACTGTTCGGTTCGGTTACGATTAGCATGTCATCGATTCAGTTGAATTTGATATCTCGATACATTACGATATACTGCATCCTCAATTTGCAATTTTACTTCAAAAGTGATGTGTGCGTGCGCACGCGCGTGTGTGCGTGTTCGCCTGTTCGGGAAGCCGCAGTGATAGAAACAGTGACATTCCAGTTTAAGTTTCAATGGAATCAAGCCTGTTTATGCCATTTAGAAAATGAAATTCTGTTAAATAAATTTTGTTTTAAAGAAATGTTCATTTAAAAGCAGCGCTCATTCATCAGTGTATAATGTTACCCTAGAGGTGCGCGCATCAACCGTCTCGAGTCCACTGTTGAAGGTGACGATCATCCATTTATAATCACGCGTAACAACACAGACAATTTTTTTTTTTGACCATCGGGTGCGGATACTTAAATCAGAGAAAATTATTGGGTCGGGTGGATGATTTTTTTGGCTACGGATCCGGGTGACGCTGGAGCTCATCCGCTTTATCAAAAGCAGTCAAAGGCGTTAACAGCTCGGGTGAAACTGGCTAACGTGGTTTATCAAGTTAAGTGGTATTATCTCCTGCATGCATATTCTATTGTGCGTGACATGAGCGCACACAGTGCGTGTCTTCTCCAGGTCGTGCTTACAAGTGTTCATAAAAGTCGAAATGTGCTAATCACACTCGCCTCAAATGAATTGCATGCTGTGTGTTTCTGCATATTTGAGGTAGTTCCCTCCTTTGACGAAATGGAAATTATACACGTGTTGCAAGTGACCGTATTGTCGTCTTTTTGCGTGAAATATGACCAAACTTTAGAGCGCTTCTGCCTCGATGCCATGTTTGCTGCGTTCTGAACCAAAACAACGCAGCACGTGTGTGACTTCATAACACATTTGCAACGAGCGGAAACGATAAGCGGAATCGTTAAGCAGGCAAGCTAACGGTTCCAAGGAATTGGTTCACTGGGCACCGGTTCTGAAGAAGAACCGGTTCTCGATTCCCATCCCTAATAACGACACACGCAAGTGTCTGACCATACATTAAAACACAATACTAACTTTGACAACAAGGCGTTTTATCATATTTTAAAAAAAATCCTGAATAAAAGCGGTTCTACACTAACCTGCAATTTTCCAGGTTGCAAAACGCTGTATATAACCTCCCTTGGTAACATCCTTGGGCCGGTCACAGAGTAATGAGGTTCGAGGAGAGGCAATCAGGCTGAAGTTGGTGATGAATTTATGAAAGAAATTGGCAAGCCTAGAAATCATTCTAGCTCTTTGATGGATGTAGGTTGTGGCCAGTTTCTAACAGTGTGAACCTTCCCCTGGTCCATCTGAATGTCACATCCGTTGATGATGTACCCCAGGAAGTGGACGGATGGACAATAGAACTTTTCTCCAGCTTCAAGTAGAGTTGGTAGTCTCTAAAGTGTTGAAGGACCTGCTGTTGGTGCGTGTTCATCTAGGTTTCGGGAGTATATGAGGATATCATCGATGAAAATGATAACAAATCTCTAGAGTATGTCCCGCAACACCTCAACCATAAACCCTCGGAAGACTGAAGGGGAGTCACCAGCCGGTACGGCATACCCGGTCCTCATAGTGCACTGATGCGGTGATGAAGACCATTTTACACTCGTCGCCCCTTCCTGATAGGTAGCAGATTGTGTGCGCTGCGTAGGTCCATCAAGGAGAGGATGCGAGTGCCTCTTAGTTGTTCTAAGGCTGTTGGAACCAGGGGAAGAGGATAATGGTTCTTGATGGATTGATCATTCAGAGCTCTGTAGTCGATACACGGCTGCAAGCCTCCGTCCTTCTTTGCCTCAAAGTAAAAGCTTGAAACATTTACATTTGGCAGACGCTTTTATCTAAAGTGACTTTCATTTCAAGGTACACATTTACATTCTTATCAGTTCTTGCTTTCCCTGGGAATCGAACCCATGACCTTGGCGTTGCAAGCGCCAGCGAGCTACTGTTTGAGCAACAGGAAAGCAGGAAGCAGATGTGGAAGTAGATTGTTGGATGAACTCTTGTTTGACTGTGTAATCTTCCATGGCCTGCATCTCCGGGATCGACAGTGCACAGATTCTACCCTTGAGTAGGGTGGAACCAGGTACCAGCTCGATAGCACAGCTTGTTTTGTTGCCAGCTGCTTGGTGAACACATCATTCAATGCCCGATAATCCTCTGGGACACTCAGTTGACTGCACTTATGGACTTTCGATGGCGGTGGAGTTGATGTTGACAGCCCATTCAGGAGCAGTTGAACAGTACTGATTGAAGCAGTACTCACTTAATTTAGTTATCTCTCCAGATGCCCAGGAATCTGAAGTGAGTGTATCTGTAGCCAGGGGCGTCCCAGAATGAAGTCTGCAGTTGAGCCTTCTAGCACCATAAGCAAGATGTCCTCCCTATGCAGGTTACCAATCCTGAGCATGAGGTGTGGTGTACAGTGAGTGATGATTCCTTGACTCAGCGGCTTATGGATGTTCAGGTTTTGTGAGCAGGGGAGTTGTTTGATCTGGAGATGTTTGAAAAGTTACTTTGAGATTAAATTCCCAGTTGAGCCTGAGTCGACCAGGGTCTGAAATGTAAGAGAACATCGAGGAGTAGTCACTGATTCTGTGTTATGTTTTAGGTTTGAGATAATCAAGGGGAGTTAAACTGCACACACCGATGATCGAGGAGGACGAACTGGACATTCTGTGATGAGATGACCATTTGATATAAAAGGTTTGTTGGATATATTCTCAGGGTTATCTTTTGAACAGAGAATTTTGAAATCTTAAATCAAATCAAAATCATATCAAATCATTCATGATAAAGAATTAGTCAAGGAAACTAAATGGTATGATTTTGAGATTGAAAAATTAAGAACAGAATTTACTCAAACAACTTGAATTTGAATTTGAACAGAAAAAGGTTGAGGTTGAAAAATAAGCACAAATCAGAGTTTGAGATGCAGGTGGAGCATTTGAAATGGTAGAGGAAGGTAAACTACCCCCAGAGGTTGGTGAACACAATTTAAATTTGTCTGGAGGTTTTGACTTAGCCAGTAATTTTAGACTGTTCCCTAAATTTAATGAACATGACCTTAATGTTTTTTCTCTTTAAGTGAGACCATAGCTGAAGATGGGAATTGCCAGAATTATTATGCTTCAAAATGTGATTACAGGTGAAACATAGGAGGCATATGCTGTGCTTACAATGGAGGACAGTAGAGATTATGATTAAGTAAAAGTGGCCATCCTAAAAGCTTATGAGTTATTTCCTGAGGCATACCACCAGCACTTTAGGAGGAGGAAAGGGGACCGCCAAACACACTCTGAGGTAGTAAGAGTGTGCGCTTCTGAAAGGTAAGTTAAGCTTTATTTGCTCTTTAGTCGTTGTTTAAGATGCTGAACCTGCTGATGATATAATGTGCTTGCAGACATTTCATTTGTGTGTGTTTTACGCACAGTGGTGTAAAGAGATTTGCAATGGTAATTTGAGGAGCTGAAATGTGATTATTTGGAAAAGTGCTGTCATGACTGCTTAAAGAAAAATGCCAGCAGGCATTGCCTCCTGCATAAACTTTAATACTGTTGACATTTTGGGCACACTCACGTTGCGCACTATTTGCGTTATATGTAGGCCTACAGCTTATAGGCCTTTGTGTGTTGTTGCTGGTTTTGCGTTATATGTATGGCATATTGGTCTTTGTGTGTTGTTGGTATACGTTGCAAATAGAGGGTCGGCACAACTGTTTTTCGCCTGGAGCGGCAGAAGTGCACTCGCCGGTCCTGTATGAATGTGTATATATATATGTGTATATATATTAGGGCTGTCAGTTAAACGCGTTATTAACGGCGTTAACGCAAACCCATTTTAACGGCGTTAATTTTTTTATCGCGCGATTAACGGTCTTTTTGGCCTAGCAAACTTTGTAGTTTTTTTTCACATGCTTTTGCACCAGGACGCGGCATGCGCGGCGCTGCGCTATGAAACCCATTCATTTCAATGGCTTGCGCCGCGCGAGGACGTTTTGAAAGCGCAAGCGGATCTAGCTAGACCGGAAACAAAACAACAGGCATGCCGCACACACTTGTTTGGGCTTGCGAGCCGGATGCGCGAGTGCGAATCTCTCTGCTCGCGCGCGGAATATAATGTGCCGAGCACGAATCTCTCTGCTCGAGTCGCGCCTTGCGCGCTCTCAGATACACGCTGCTCTTGTAAGAATTTTCTCTGGGCTCGCTCAGAGAATATGCCTGCACTTAAAACGTGTTCAGTCAGTGCAATCGCGAATCTCTCCTCTTCCCCAGCTAACAATTTTAGGTTATAAGAACGTTTTCATAACGTTCCCATTAAGTTATAAAAACGTTATTTCTGAATGTTATAGGAACGTTCAAAACGTCCAGTTTTGAGTGGATGACGAGCGCGAGACGCCGAAATGGATGCCAATAAGATTCTGAATTGAAAGTTTACTTTTAAAAAGTTGCCAAATGGTTCCATTGACAAGACCAAAGTGATCTGTGTGTTTTGTCGTTGTGAACTGAGCTATCATCATCGCAGCACGTCCAGTCTGAAATACCACTTGATGATGGCCAAGCACACACACACACACACACACACACACAGCTGATGCGAATTCTCCGCCCCCTCGTCAATATCAGGACCTCGTCAGTATTTCTTTCACCCTTTTATTGATGGACAGTGTTACATTGTGTGAGAGATTATTTGCTCCAAGTGAGAATGTTTTAGTGTGAAATTGAACAGTATATATGTCAATATTGTTTTCAATAAAAAACATTTGCACAAAGCAAGCCGATCCACTTTTCCATGTTGATAAGAGCATTAAAATGAGAAAAAATAATTGGACAAAAAGAAATCAAGAGACATTTAGAATAGATAAAAATGTGCGATTAAATGCGATTAATCGCGAGTTAACTATGACATTAATGCGATTAATCGCGATTAAATATTTTAATCGTTTGACAGCACTAATATATATATATATATATATACACACACACATACAGTATATATAAATGAAAAGAAGCCAAAGGATGCGATTGAAGCTGCAGTCTTAGCATATGACTACATATTGACACACAAAAATGCGTACAGAGAAGACAGACCAGGGCACCACTAATTTTTTTACTTAGACTTTATTGTCATTATACATAGTACAACGAAATCCTGTAAAATCTCATTTGACAAACTGAGAGGACCAAGCCGCTGCGTAACCACCAATGGTTGTGTGAACACTGACCGAGATTTAGTATGCAATTAGTGTTTCAACATTGGACATTGGGAAAATAGTTATAGAAAATAGGTGTCCTGTTTTGGCTGCAAAGTTGAAGTCTAGTCAAAAGAATAAGTCAAATTTTAACTATGTTAGTCCTATATTAATGACTGAGACTACAATAATTTTTTATCATTTTGAAGGTAATGCATCTATGAAAGTGGGAAATGCAGTGTTCGAGTCAAAATTAAAAGCACAAAACACTTTATACCTTTTATTACACAGGGTTTGTTTCATTGATCAATTCTGAAGATAAAGTTTCTCATGCATCAAGTGAATGGAGGAATGTTTTGATCAGGGGGATTTGATTATAAACTCTTTCTGTTACTTTGCACTTTGAGGTAACTTGACTTTTGAGTTGGTCTGTGGAGAAGCAACCTTGGGAGTGTCCATCATTGCCAGTGGATACTATTGTCACAGTAATACTTGGGAATAATTTAGCTGGAGGTAGGGTATGGCGAGATGTAATCCCACCCCCTGTTGTAGTGCCCACTCCATTGATTGAAAAATCTGAAACTGCACTAAATCAAAAATTCCCTCAGGTATTTACAGCATGTGCAGTAACTCGTCCAAAGATCCGTGAGGCATCTTGTGAAGAAAAATAATTATGGTATATAGTATAGAAGTATGTTGTGTCTGATTTGTCTATTCTTTCTCCTATTTCTCACAGGGAGTTGTTGACTGAACAACAGAATGATCTTGGGTTACAGCAATTATTTGAGAGTGTTATTCCATCTCAGGAGGTAAGAAGTACTGTCAGTGGATATTTTATCTAAGATGAGATGCTCTTAAGGAAATATGTTCCCTATAAGAAAGGTTTGGTGGATGAGTCTATAATTCAAGTGGTGGTGGCAAAGCAATTTCGAGATGTGGTAATGCAAATTACATGGTGAAGTTGTGGGTCATTTAGGAGTAAATAAAATGTATGAGCAAATTTTGCGACAGTTCTATCGGCCATGCTTGAAAAACGATAGCTGTGTCCCAATGTGAAGGCCGCAGACTTCGAAGGATGCAGCCTATTCGTCCTTCGAAGGACGCACCATGTAGCCTTCGTATGATTTCCTAATTGGGTTAGAAGACCAAGGTCAGAGCTGGTTTACTGTCCAAGACCATGGCCAGAGCTGGTTTACTGTCCAAGACCATGGCCAGAGCTGGTTTACTGTCCAAGACCATGGCCAGAGCTGGTTTACTGTCCAAGACCATGGCCAGAGCTGGTTTACTGTCCAAGACCATGGCCAGAGCTGGTTTACTGTCCAAGACCATGGCCAGAACTGGTTTACTGTCCAAGACCATGGCCAGAGCTGGTTTACTGTCCAAGACCATGGCCAGAGCTGGTTTACTGTCCAAGACCATGGCCAGAACTGGTTTACTGTCCAAGACCATGGCCAGAGCTGGTTTACTGTCCAAGACCATGGCCAGAGCTGGTTTACTGCGTCCCAACTCAGCACTTCAGAGGCTGCGTCCTGACTAACGACTGGCCGGATTACACTAAACTGTTCAAGTATTGGGCGTTAATTTACGGAAATAATGTAATGAAATATGAAACGAAAAGAAAACATTCATAGGCATATGCTATATTTATAAGGTTTAAGGCTAGTGTATTATTTTTATTATGTACATAAATGGACCATGGTGAATATATTTACAAATGTTTTCAACCCCGTAATTCGGAGCCCGGAAAGTCACTGCATGTGGGATTTTTTATTTTATTTTTAAATCTGTGGCGACAGTTTTGCGATCCGTTACCATTAGTTTATAAACTGTACTCACAAATTCTTAAACTGTTCCCTCAGTTTAACAAATCATGCACAGGGATTAATAAAACGTACCCACAAGTTCCCAATCCGCGCTCTCAGATTTTGCGATCTGTACCCACAAATTCATAAACTGTGCCCAGACTTTCGCAATCCGTTCCCACGGGTTTGTAAACTCTATTCACGGATTTGTGGTCTCTCCCCCAGTCTGTGCCAACCAGGACACCTGTTTAGGTGTGGGATGCACACCTAAACAACCTAAAATACTTTATCATTTCTGGCCATACAGAAAATAATAATACATCATTCACAACTACTTTTATTTGTCCAAACTCACAAACGTTGTGCTTTTGTAAAATAAAATAATCAGCCGCGCTCTCATGATCTCCATGAACTCCATGAACTCTCATAAATAAACTGAAACAAAATATAGCCTACCTATATAAAGCTTGAAATCTTCACTTTTAAACGAACAATTAAAATGCCTCGTTATTTTTTTCAGACACAATTATTATCATTAGCCTATAAATCAGATCTCTGTATGGTTCCAGAGATATGGCTCTTCTCATTCAGCACTGCAGGGAAAATATCATTTCCAGGTTCTAATTTGGCCTTAGAAAACCAGTGATTCGATTTGTGAATATTTTAAATGTTTAATAAAGGGGCAAAAAGTCATAAAAATATTTTTTTTGTACATCATTTGGTGTGTAGCCTACAGTTCAAATTCAAAATTCAAATTTCGGTGTTCAACTTTGCGTTTTAAAAATACAACAATCGTTCATTTTTTGCTTTTCAATTATGGGTTAAAAAAGAAAAACGAATGGATGCAAAAGTACATGAACCTAATTTTATTAAATATTTAAAATAATGTAGAAATAATGAAAAAGTTTGATAGTCTTGGCGCGCAAGTAACCGGCGTGCAATGACTTATGGGGTAGAATCTGGTAGGATAGGCCGCTAAGGATCCATTTATGTATCCTTCCTTTCACGGGGAAACGAAGGGTGCATTTGGCGTCGCTTTTGAATCAGGGGAGATTCGTCGCGCCGCGATGATGTAACCGGCCTTCGAATATGGCCTTCGAAGGGTGGAGAATTTAATTGGGACAGCCTTCATAGCGCCGCGGTGACGCAATCGTCCTTCAAATGCGGCCTGCGAAGATGCAGCCTTTGAATTGGGACATCCTTCGTCGCGCTGCTGTGACTCAATTGGCCTTCTAATACTGCCTTCGGAGGATACAGCCTTCACATTGGGACACAGCTCATATTTCTGCCTTCATTAAATGTCAGTTAACAGGGAAGGCGAATCAACCTTTAAACCAGTGCCTTTATGTCCTATAGCTGTTACAAGCAACTCCTCCAACAAGTATTTAATAATTGATTGTGTGGGCCAGTTACCTACGTCTTAATCAGGCAATGCATATTTGCTGGCTGTGATGTGTCTGGCAACTCGGTACCCGGCAGCTTATCCTATCGGAAAAACTACCTCGAAATCAGTTGTGAAGGCTTTAACCCAATTCAGCTCTATTTATGGGACACCCAAAAGTATTCAGAGTGACAAAGGGACTAACTTCACTTTGCATATGTTTGCTGGTATTTTGAGAGTGCTTAAAGTGAAATCAATTAAGCGCGTATCAAGCTCAAAGTCAAGGTGTGCTCGAACGGTTCCACCAAACAATTGAAAGCATTATTATGCACTTACTGTGTGGAGTTGAACCACAACTGGAAGGAAGGGTTACCCTTGGTTATTACTTATGGCTAGAGAGGTACAACAAGTGAGTTTGGCATTTAACCCTCCTTCTGTTTTGCAGGAGGGATTGGGTTCTCCATAAAATTTGTTAGAAAATGTAAATGGCTTTTGTATTTTTACTCAGAAAAATCTCATCGGAGTTCAAAGTAATACAAAAAAGCCCTTTGATAAACATTTAGAATGTTTACACTAGTTGATGGTAGTAGATGACAGGTGTTGGTTTTGCTACCTTCATCTGGATTTTCTTTTTGAGCACGATTTACTGGCCCGCACACTGCTCTCCGTAAGATGACTGGATCGGCGAAAAGCTAAACAATCTTTTCATGTAAATTTACTTAAGCCTTATCATTCCTGTAATTCTGAAACTCAACTGGTTAATCCAGTTGTCTCTGTTGCTACTGCCTCTTTTAATAATACTCAACCTTTTTTCTGTAGAAGGAGGGGAGTATATAATTGTCCCTGAAGATTGTGTTTTGCTTCCTTGGTTAAAGAATTCCGAGACCCTTCAGAATTAAGATGCTTTGTTTTCGCATTTGTAGGAGTTACAAAAGTCAGAATTGACAAAGTTAGTATTTGAATTTCTTAGTTTGTTTGCAGATGTGCGTCTGGTATGCGTTTAGCCGAGGCATGTCTTCAATGTGAGTTTGCTAAGGCTACTGTAAGATATTTGGGTAAAAAAGTTGGACAAGATGAGGTGTCACAACACAGAAGGAAACAGACAGGTGTTATAGTCATACTAGTGTTTATTGAGCAGAGTGGTGAGAAACAGTAGGAACCAGACGATGGTGAGTGGAGGGTGACTTGTTGAATGATGATGGTGACATAGCTGGTGAAGACTGACGTGGATTCTCTGTGCAGGTGATGAGTGAACAAGAAGACAGGAGATCTGGAACAGGACGACTGATAGAAGACGGACAGAAGACTGGAAGCTTGACAAGACGAATTACAGGTAGGTAGACAGGTAAGGAGTCAGACCGTGAGCAGTGGTAACTGAGACGAAACCAGACAATAAGTGTATGGTGAACTGTGAATATGTAGGCTGTGTTAATGAGGGAATGCAGGGGCTGTGAGTCAGTACTCTGGTGATTGTGAACAAGTGGGCGGGTCCTGGTGATTGGGTGATGATTTGGGCTGTGACGGTGTGGCTGACTCTGTGACAGTACCCCCTCCTCCATGGCTGGCTCCTGACGGCTGACTGACTCTGCAACGGGGTCGGCCTTGACCTCTAGGGACTGGACGATCAGGGTGATCCTTGAGGAACTGGGTGAGTAGTAACGGATTCCTGTGGATTCCTGTGGTTCCTGTGGACCGTACCTCTCCCAGTCGATCAGGTACTCTAGGCGGGCGCCCCGTCGCAGTGAGTCGAGGATGGTATGGACTCGGTACACAAGGTTCTCGTCAGCGACATCTGGAGGTGGAGGTACTTTGTCCGTGCTGGGTTCTGTGGAAGAAGAGGGCAGAGGTTCAGTGAAGGGTTTCAGGAGGGAGACATGGAATGAAGGTGAGATACGGTAGTGAGGTGGAAGGTTGAGCCTGTAGGTGACCTTGTTGACCTGCCTCTACACAGTGAAGGGACCTATATAGCAGGGACAGGGCATGCGTAGATGGATGTCGCGGGTGGAGAGCCAAACCTTCTGTCCGGGTTTGGTATTTGGTGGCTTCAACTCTTCAGACATCTGCCTGGCATTGGTGTCTTCGCACTGCCCGCTGGAGATGCACATGAGCTGAGTCCCATACCCTCTCGCTCTCCTTGAACCAGTGGTTGACAGCTGGAACCTCTGAAGGTTCTCTGGATTAGGGGAAGAGAGGAGGTTGATAGTCGAGGACACACTGGAATGGAGTAAGCCCAGTGGTGGTTTGACGCAGGGAGTTCTGGGCATACTCCACCCAGGGGAGGTAGCGGCTTCAGCTGTCTTGGTTCTGGTGGAAGTATGACCGCAGGTATCTCCCGATCTCCTGGATCTTGCGCTCAGTCTGGCCACTGGCCTGCGGATGGTACCCTTATGATAGACTCAATGAGATGCCAAGTAGCTTGAAAAAGGCCTGACACAACCGGGAGATAAACTGGGGACCTCTGTCCGATATGATGTTTTCTGGAAGGGCATATTGACGAGAAACTTGATGGAAGAGGAGTTCTGTGGATTCGAACACGGTGGGCAGGCCCTTGATGGGGTTGAGTTTGCAGGCACATGTGTGATGGTTGGATGGAGGAAGGTTGGTCATGAAGTCTATACCCAGATGAGACCAGGGGCAGAGGTACTAACTTTCCCTCGGGTAGCTTCCTCTGTGTGATGGTGATGGCACAGACTGAGCACTCCTTGATGTACCAGGAGATATACTGGGTCATGTTGGGCCACCAGTAGCGATCTTGCAGGAGCGAGAGTGGTAGCTGGCTGCCTGGGTGTCTAGAGCCCGGAGAGGTGTGTGCTGAGTCCATGAGGGACAAACGGCAAGCGGATGGAACATACAACCGTCCCTCAGGACCTCCAACGGTGGTTTGGAGGAGTTGATTGTCGAGGGACCATTGGAACGGACTGACTACCATGGCTGGAGGGAGAACAGGTTCTGGAGGACTGAAGTCAAGGCATCCGCATTGCAATTCTTGGTACCAGGTCGGTAGGTCACGGTGAAGTCGAACCGTGTGAAGAACAGAGCCCAACGGGCTAGTCTTGGGTTGAGTCACTTGGCTTCTTTGAGATATTCCTGGTTTCTTTGATCTATGATAACTTTGACCAGCCAGTGTCTCCATTCCTCCAAGGTGAGCCAGCAGCTCACGATTTCCAATATCATAATTCTGCTCCACTGGGTAAAGCTTCTTTGAGTAGAAGGCGCATGTATGAGTCGAGGAGGCTCACCCTGCCGCTGCGATAGTACCGCCCCAACCCCGGTGGTAGAGGTGTCAACTTAGACCACGAATGGTAAATGGAATGGTAAATGGACTGCATTTATATAGCGCTTTCACAGACCCACTGGGCCACCAAAGCGCTTTACATGGGAGTTCTGGATTGGATTGTACCAGGATTGGAGGAGTGATGAAGGCATTCTTCAGGCGTTGGAAGGGTTCTGTGGCCACGGGGTTCCAGGACAGAGACGTAGGCCGGTTTTTGAGGAGTGAGGTGAAAGGTGAGCTGAGGAGACTGTAATTCTGGATGAATTTTCGGTAGAAGTTGGGAAGCCTAGAAAGCAGTGGAGTTCCTTTATAGTGACAGGTTTGGGCCAGTTGTGAATGGTGTCCACCTTCCTCTGGTCCATTTGGATACCTAATTGGTCGATGATATGTCCAAGGAACTGGACGGATGGCGTGTGGAACTGGCACTTCTCCAACTTGAGATAGAGGTGGTGTTCTCTCAGCTTTTGGAGGACCTGCGTCACGTGTTGGCGATGTTCGGCCAGATTCCGGAAGTAGATCAAGATGTTTTCAATGTGTTTGGCCAGGTTCCGGGAGTAGATCAGGATGTCGTCAATCTATTTTGCCCAAACTTTTCAACTTTTGTTTCCCCGCTCAATGATTTGCTTAAGAATTCTTTCAAGTTTGATTGGAGTGTAAATTGTCAGAAAAGCCTTTGAAAATGTTAAACTACTGCCCTTATTCTAGCTGCCTCTAGGCTGGATAAGCCATTTTAAATACAGGTAGATGCTAGACAGATTGGTGCTGTTTTGTTGAAAACAGATGAGACTGGACTCGACCACCCTGTAAGTTTATTTTCTCCTAAATTTAATGCTTATCAAAAGAACTATGCTGCTATTGAGAAAGAAGCGTTATCTTTCATATTGGCTCTACAGTACTTTGATGTTTATGTGGGGGGAGGATTACCTGTGAAGGTTTATTCTGATCATAACCCTTTAATGTTTTTGCACTCTATACAGTTCCAGAGTCAGCAGTTAATGCATTGAATTCTCTTTTTACAGCCTTACAGTTTAACTGTAAAAAACATCAAGGGATCTGATAACGTAGTGACAGATGCGTTATCTCGTGTTCCTGACCAGGCCGAATAGTGTACTGCAGTGTTTGGGCAATTGATTCTGTTTTTCTGTGCTCTCTTTGCCACCTTAATTTGCTTTCAGTATCCAGATTGCTGGGGGTAAGGTGGGCAGTCTAGGAGAATGTATGTGATTGTGAGAAAACACTGTTATACTGGGATTGGATATTTTATAAAGAAATTAATTATTAAAAAGAAAAGCTTGATTTTTAAAATTTCACTTTTGATATTGTTTGGTGAGGTGTTTTGAGGATCCTTATGAGATGTAGGATCTTTTTTGTAGGGGGGTGAGGGAGGGGGGGGGGGTGAGTAGTGAGTGAGTCTCAGTGAGTAGCTGTGTGTTTGTCCCTGAGTTACAGGTGATGTGCTGAAGGGGATGTGGCTCTACACCTGAATTAAGTCATGGCTATTTAAAAGTGTCTGTGTCAAAGAAATATGGAGTGGAGAGTTGCTTGCCGGTGGTTTGCTTGCTCATGAGGCTACCGGAGAGGATGTGGGGGTTAGGGGAGATTTTTTAATTCAACCTTTTGTTGTTTATGTTTGGTGGGACTGGTTTCACTTGTACTTGCTACTAACACTCACATGCTGACACGCTGACTAACATTGACACTGATTACTTTTGACATTTCATGTTTACTTCTTTAGTTAAATTTAGTTAAATAAATAGTACTGTTTATGCAGCAGTTGTGTGTGGCGTCTCCCTTATTTTTTTGCGATCTAAGGAATGGACTCATAACACATATGACTCAGACACCGGCTCCCGCTGAAGGTGTTCCCACTGCATCAATGCCATGATGTGGCGTCAAGTCCCCTTGAAAGGGAAACAAATAAACACTGACTTTACTTCAACTGAACAACAAATCAAATTACATTATTGTCTTTTTTGAGCTGCTTTACAGCAGAATTGAACTCTGTTTGCATCAAGTCATTACTTTCCTTTTTATCACTGTAATGGTGTGTTCACACCGGACGCGAATACCGCGTCAGGCGCGAATGATTTCAATGTTAAGTCAATGCAAAGACGTGCTACGCGTGTAAAAATTCCTTCGTAGGCGTAGAGAGGCGTAGAGCTGCTATTGCGGTAGACGTGAATACGCTATTGCGGTAGACGCGAAGCTGCTATTGCGATAGACGCGAATACGCCTCATTCGCGCGTCCAGTTCGCGCAAATTAAGCGTTTGGCACGTTAAACGCGTTACGCGCAAATGATTTAGTTAGTGCTATTTGTGAATTCACGCGTTTGACGCGAATTCGCGTCTGCCGCCCGAGTTGAAAAATCTGAACTTCTGCGTCAATTCGCGCCGCGTTAACCAATCATGAGCCTGCTTGCTGTCACGTGGTGAAGTATCTGGATGCTGGATGCCTCAATACATTATTTTGTAATATGACAAAATGGAATAAAATGACTATTCTATTCTATTCTGTTCTAATGCAGCAACAAAGCAAATATTTTATCACATAAAAACTTGATTTAAATATGAGACATATTCATTTTGTATTGAATGCTTTTTATTCCATTTCTAGATTATATGAAACATTATTATTCTAATGTAAAGACAACCAACATAGTACATAATTATTCTAGACCCGACGGTGTCTGTTATATATATTTGACAGATTAGGTTGGTGAGGGCGAGGGTGATCCTCGCTCTGATGCGGGACAACAGGTCATCAAACTGGGCGCGGGACAGGCGGAAGTACTGCTGAAAGTGGCCGTCATCCAGGCGCTGCTCGTGGAGCGAGGAAATGGTGAAACTCGCCAAACTGAGTTCGCCTCCGAATGGTCTGGTGGATCCAAATACAGCGACGATGATCCCTGCGCCGCTGTTCTGCTTTTCAGAGCAAATACAGAGCAGTGACTCTCTCGATAAATGTTCGATCAACATAAAAAAGATGGCCGCCAACAGATTTCGAATCTGTCAGTTTCACTCTTGACATGCGAATTAACACAAAGTGGTCAAGCGTCAAACTAGACGCGGTAGACGCGAATTTGACGCGCTATTCGCGTCCGGTGTGAACGCACAGTTAGGCTGCTTTGAAACAATCTGTACTGTATTAGCGCTATATAAATAAAATTGAATTGATTAGATCAGGCTAATGAATTCTTTACAAACACTAACGTATTAACATAATCTAACCATAAGATCAATTAAGTCAATTAATATGTTTAATAATTCAATTCAATTCAATTCAAATTTATTTGTATAGCGCTTTTCACAATACACATTGTTTCAAAGCAGCTTTACAGAAAGTGCATTAGAAATGTACATAGAAAATACAGTTAGTTCATCATGTATTAATTTAGGGCATAACATATCGCCGGCGTTGAGTCGTCTCTTCACAGGCGTCGAGTCGTCTCTCCACAGGCGTTTAGTCGTCTCATCACAGGCGTTTAGTCGTCTCATCATAGGTGTTGGATCATCTGAAGTCTCCGTGAGAGGCTGGATACAAACTGTAGCTGACGAACGCTATTTACCTCGGGACTTGCGTCCCGAGATAACAGCAGAAAGGCAGATGAGAAATAATTAGCATAGCTGATGTTCATAATATTACTGCATTCAATCTGATTCGGCAGTAGTATAAAAGGTAAGCATTATGTGAATGCTTGGTTAAAGAGATGCGTCTTTAATCTGGTTTTAAACTGGGACAGCGAGTCTGAGCCTCGAACAATATCAGGAAGGCTATTCCAGAGTTTAGGAGCTAAATGTGAGAACGCCCCCCCTCCTTTAGTGGACTTAGATATCCTAGGAATTACCAGAAGCCTAGAATTTAGTGATCTTAAAGAGCGCGACGGATTGTAGGGCGATAGAAGGTCCGTTAAATACACAGGAGCTAAACCATTTAGAGCTTTATAAGTCAGTAGCAATACCTTGTAATTGATACGGAACTTAATAGGTAACCAATGTAGAGATGATAAAATTGGTGTTATATGATCATATTTTCTTGATCTAGTAAGAACTCTAGCGGCTGCATTTTGGACTAACTGTAGCTTGTTTATTGAGGATACAGGACAACCAGCTAATAAAGCATTACAGTAATCTAGTCTCGAGGTCATGAATGCATGAACTAACTTTTCTGCATCAGAAACGGATAGCATGTTACGTAGCTTAGCAATGTTTCTAAGGTGGAAAAAGGCTGTTCTTGTAACATATGAAATATGATTTTCGAAAGTCAAGTTGCAGTCAAGTATGACACCCAGGTCTTTTACTGTAGTGGATAAAGTAACAGGGCATCCTTCTAAATTAAAGTTGTATTGTAAGGGATTTTGTGGGTAGTTTTTTGGACCAATAAGTAATACCTCTGTTTTATCTGAATTTAATAGCAGGAAATTACACGTCATCCAGTATTTTATATCTTTAAGACATTCTGTCAAGTTAGATAAGTTAGTGGTTTCATCTGGCCGTGATGAAATATATAATTGAGTGTCATCAGCATAACAGTGAAAATCAATAATTCCATGTTTTGTAGTCGATCCAGGAGTATTTTATGATCTATAGTATCAAATGCAGCGCTTAGATCCAGTAGAACAAGTATTGAGATGCAGCCTTGGTCAGAAGCTAAAAGTAAATCATTTGTAATTTTAACTAGCGCAGTTTCTGTGCTATGATACGGTCTGAATCCTGACTGAAATTTTTCATAGATATCATTTTCTTGCAAGAAAGAGCACAATTGGGCGGACACAACTTTTTCTAGTATTTTAGACATAAATGGAAGATTTGAAATGGGTCTGTAATTTGCTAGGTTATTTGGATCTAATTGTGGTTCCCTATCAGGAACGTCGAGCTGCGTGAAAACGCTGCGGGAACGCTTCCAGCGTTGTGCATCTTGAAGCTAGTATGGAATCAGCCAAAGGCGAGACGGAACGTCACGAGTGACGTCATCGACCAGGAAACTATAAAGCACACCCATGAACACAATGGCGACAGCTTCTGTTGTCTTCAGCAAGCGATTTGTGTGTGAATCTGTCCCAGTGTTTTTGTCTGTCTTTAGTGATTGCTAGGCAGGAGTTTTTCACTAAAAAAAAAAAAAAAAGGCTATATATACACTCACCGGCCACTTTATTAGGTACCCCATGCTAGTAACGGGTTGGACCCCCTTTTGCCTTCAGAACTGCCTCAATTCTTCGTGGCATAGATTCAACAAGGTGCTGGAAGCATTCCTCAGGGAGTTTGGTCCATATTGACATGATGGCATCACACAGTTGCCGCAGATTTGTCGGCTGCACATCCATGATGCGAATCTCCCGTTCCACCACATCCCAAAGATGCTCTATTGGATTGAGATCTGGTGACTGTGGAGGCCATTTGAGTACAGCGAACTCATTGTCATGTTCAAGAAACCAGTCTGAGATGATTCCAGCTTTATGACATGGCGCATTATCCTGCTGAAAGTAGCCATCAGAAGTTGGGTACATTGTGGTCATAAAGGGATGGACATGGTCAGCAACAATACTCAGGTAGGCTGTGGCGTTGCAACGATGCTCAATTGGTACCAAGGGGCCCAAAGAGTGCCAAGAAAATATTCCCCACACCATGACACCACCACCACCAGCCTGAACCGTTGATACAAGGCAGGATGGATCCATGCTTTCATGTTGTAGACGCCAAATTCTGACCCTACCATCCGAATGTCGCAGCAGAAATCGAGACTCATCAGACCAGGCAACGTTTTTCCAATCTTCTATTGTCCAATTTCGATGAGCTTGTGCAAATTGTAGCCTCAGTTTCCTGTTCTTAGCTGAAAGGAGTGGCACCCGGTGTGGTCTTCTGCTGCTGTAGCCCATCTGCCTCAAAGTTCGACGTACTGTGCGTTCAGAGATGCTCTTCTGCCCACCTTGGTTGTAACGGGTGGTTATTTGAGTCACTGTTGCCCTTCTATCAGCTCGAACCAGTCTGGCCATTCTCCTCTGACCTCTGGCATCAACAAGGCATTTCCGCCCACAGAACTGCCGCTCACTGGATGTTTTTTCTTTTTCGGACCATTCTCTGTAAACCCTAGAGATGGTTGTGCGTGAAAATCCCAGTAGATTAGCAGTTTCTGAAATACTCAGACCAGCCCTTCTGGCACCAACAATCATGCCACGTTCAAAGTCACTCAAATCACCTTTCTTCCCCATACTGATGCTCGGTTTGAACTGCAGGAGATTGTCTTGACCATGTCTACATGCCTAAATGCACTGAGTTGCCGCCATGTGATTGGCTGCTTAGAAATTAAGTGTTAAGGAGCAGTTGGACAGGTGTACCTAATAAAGTGGCCGGTGAGTGTATATTCACATATCTAAGCGAGCAGCATTACAGAAAGTGTGTTCCCCCCTGTACTCGTTATTTCACGGGTGGGGATTTACACGATCTGTGTGTTGTTTGTTTGGGAGTACAGCATGCCCGGTCAGCTCTCGAGGGGGCTGATTGTGAGCATTGCGAGCGTTTTCCAATAAGAACGCTCTGCTCCCGCCGATCACTCTTTGAGGAGAGTGGTTCGGCTCGCGCTCCCCGCGGCTCGGGTCCCGCGTCTGTCGAGGCAGAGCGGCGGCGCGTGTCGTGGGGATCGCGGGTGAATCTGACAGCGGGGTTTGAGACGGGCCTCGCCCTATCTCAGCCTTTAACTGTTAGATTCAGTGCCTCAGTTTAGGGTTGGAAGCACGCTCTGCGGTTTCTTCTGCCCAGGCTGTAGCATTAATATTGCAACTATCCAGTTCTGAGGAGCTGAATGTTGTTGGTATTAAAAATATAATAATAATATTATATAAATCATTATAAAATAAGGGGATAATGAGGACTCATTCCCTTGAACAGAAATAAATGAGGAGCTTATGGAGGTGCTTACTCATGCTGTTGAAAAATTAAACATTGAGTGGTCAGCAGTTTGGCAGGAGTTTTTTATATAAAAATATTGTATAAACTATGTTTGCCTTCCCGAGTGCAACCTCCACGACGGTGCCTGCCGTTTTTCCGGATCTCCACACCGAGGTGTCGAGAGTCTTGGAAGAAAACGATTTCATACTGTATTTTTAGCCCTCAGATCTCTACAAAAAATTTATTTTAATATTGCTGAGGCTTATTTACGGTTATGAGGCGATGCCTAGAAAAACTGGAGAGACGCTTACTGCCATCTCTCCGCTGAAACGAATTCATCTTTTAAGGCACCGGCGTTTAAAGACAGGGACTGATGGGCGGGTCAGTCCTGGCTGTCGATAAGCTCCTCGCATGGGCGCAATAAAATCAGAGCGTCGCGTCTTGTGCTCCCCCTCCAAAATAGTGGAACCAGACGCGACACTCTCAAATGAAGTTTTCGGGGGTTAAACTGATCTGAGGACAGTCATTATAGCCAAGTGGCTTCATCTAAAAAGTAGTTCTGACGCCACCGGTGTCAGGGTGCTGAGGGTGGTCCCCACCGTGAGAGAAAGGTGTTCACTGCATTTGACGGTGCCCATTTTTTCACGGTGCCCTCAAGGGTCCCTTCTGCCAACCCCGCCTTCGCGTTGGGGCGTAGACGGGCCCAGCGAGCGCTTCCCGAGGGACGCTCGCCCCTCTACAGAGTGTCGCGTCTCGTGCTCCCCCTGCAGTGGGACCGAGCGTGACACTCTCAACCGTGGTCTTCTGGCCATAAGGCTGATCTGAGGACAGTCATTATGGCCAAGAAGGCTTCGTCTAAGAAGTCTTGACGCCACTGGCGTCAGGATGCTGAGGGTGGTCCCTACCGTGGGAGAAAGGTGTTCACTGCATCAGACGGTGCCCATTCTCTCCCGGTACCCTCAGGGGTCCCTTCTGCCAACCCCGCCTTTTAGACAGGGCGTAGATGGGCCCAGCGAGTGCTTTCCCGAGGGACGCTCGCCCCCTCTGAGGAGGGGCTTAGGGCAGTTAGACCAGTCGTTCCCTGCCGGTGCGCCGTTACAGGGCGCTGTGTCTGCTGCTCAAAATATTCCAGAGGCCAGCCTCGAGAGGCTGGTACCCTTAGTAGAATTTCTGGCAGAGTGGAAAAGTCTTCCAAAAATATCTCAGTGGGTTCTGCAGTCGACAGAGAGGGGTTATGCCATTCAGTTCAGATCTCCTCCTCCTCGATTCAACGGGGTCCTGCCCACTGTGGTGGGCCCCGAGCAGGCTCTGGTAATGGAACAAGAGGTGAAAACACTCCTTCAAAAGGAGGCTATAGAACGGGTTCCTCCTCCCAGCAAGGAGTCAGGTTATTACAGCCGATATTTCATCGTTCCAAAGAAGGATGGGGGGTTGCGTCCAATTTTAGATCTGCGCCTATTAAACCGTGCTGTAGCCAAGCTCAAGTTCAAGATGCTCACGCTAAAGCAAATCGTGTCACAAATCAGGTCCGAGGACTGGTTTGTCACGATAGATCTGAAGGACGCGTACTTCCACATTTCCATCCTTCCGCAACACAGGAAGTTCCTGAGGTTCGCTTTCGGGGGCGAAGCGTACCAATATCGCGTTCTTCCGTTCGGTCTAGCTCTATCTCCCCGCACGTTCACGAAATGCATGGATGCAGCGCTAGTTCCACTGCGACTCCAGGGCATTCGTATATTGAACTACATAGACGATTGGGTGATTCTGGCTCAATCGCAACAACAAGCGGTTCGGCATCGAGATGTCGTCCTCGCGCACATAAAGAAACTGGGGTTGAGGCTGAATGCCAAGAAGAGTGTTCTATCTCCATCACAGAAGACATCTTTTCTGGGGGTATTATGGGATTCAGTAGCAATGCGGGCGTGCCTGTCGCCGGCCCGCATCACTTCGATTCTCTCAGCCGTAAAACGAGTAAAGCTAGGCCAGTTGCTCACTGTGAAGCAGTTCCAGAGACTGCTGGGTCTGATGGCAGCAGCGTCCAATGTTATACCTTGCGGCCTGTTGTACATGAGACCGTTACAGTGGTGGCTCAGAACCAAGGGGTTCTCCCCGAGGGGAAACCCCCTCCGCATGATCAAAGTTACATGGCGTTGCCTCCGGGCTCTGGTCATGTGGAGGGATCCTTGTTTTCTGTCCCAGGGACCTGTGCTGGGAGCTCTTTGTCGTCGTGTAACGCTAACGACAGATGCTTCCCTCACAGGCTGGGGGGCGATCATGAGTGGTCGCCCAGCCCAGGGTCTGTGGCAGGACCATCATCGATTTTGGCATATAAATTGTCTAGAGATATTGGCGGTGTTTCAGGCTCTGAAACACTTCCTGCCAGACCTGAGAGGTCATCATGTTCTTGTCCGGTCCGACAATACATCGGTGGTCTCTTACATAAACCATCAGGGGGGTCTGCGCTCTCGCCAGTTATACAATCTGGCTCGCCAGATCCTTCTATGGACCCAGGGGAAGTTCCTTTCATTGAGGGCGATTTATCTTCCGGGGTATTTAAATCAGGGAGCGGACATCCTGTCGAGGCAGGGGCCGAGGCCCGGGGAATGGAGACTCCACCCCGAGGTGGTGGAGCTCCTGTGGTTGCAATACGGTCGTGCCGAGGTAGACCTATTTGCGTCCAGGGAGACATCACACTGTCCACTGTGGTTCTCTCTCAGTTATCCAGCCCCACTGGGGTTGGATGCTATGGTACAGCCGTGGCCGAGGTCACGTCTGTACGCCTTTCCCCCGATTGCTCTGCTCCCAGGAGTTCTGGAGAGGGTTCGCCGGGACGGGGTCAGTCTACTATTGGTAGCCCCGTACTGGCCGGCCCGAGTATGGTTTGCGGACCTAATATCTCTCCTAGACAGCTCTCCTCTGGAGATTCCGATCAGGAGGGACCTTCTCTCTCAGGCCCAGAGTTGTGGAAGCTATGGGCTTGGCCTCTGAGGGGGCCCAGCTCGTAGGTGCTGGTCTCTCAACCGAGGTTGTTGAGACCATCCTTCACTCCAGAGCTCCTTCCACGAGGAAGTTATACGCCTTGAAGTGGAGGCTCTTCACTTCTTGGTGTGGAGAACACCTGTTATACCCAGTTAACTGCCCAGTGGGTGCAGTGCTGGAGTTCCTGCAGGAGCGTTTCTCCTCAGGGTTATCCCCCTTCACACTAAAGGTGTATGTGGCGGCACTTGCTGCTTACCATGTCCCTTTCAGTGGAGTCTTTTTGGGGAGACACCCGTTTATAACTCGCTTTCTTCGTGGTACTTTGAGGCTGAGGCCTGTAGTCCGCACGAGGGTGCCAGCATGGGACTTGGCCATCGTTCTAGAAGGTCTTTCCCTAGCTCCTTTTGAGCCTATTGAAGAAGTTTCTGAAAAGTTTGTTACTTTAAAGACTATTTTTCTCCTTGCCATTTCTTCTCTTAAGAGAATCGGAGATATTCAGGCTCTCTCGGTTGCTCCTTCGTGTTTGGAATTTTCGCCTGGGATGGTGAAGGCCTTTCTCCACCCCAGGCCAGGTTATGTCCCTAAGGTTCCTACCTATGTGGCCAGACCTATAGTTCTCCAGGCCTTCTGTCCTCCTCCCTTTACATCGTCTGATCAGGAAAAACTCAATCTGCTCTGCCCTTTTCGGGCTCTAGATGCTTATGTCCACAGAGCTGCCCTGTGGAGGAAATCAGAACAGTTGTTCGTTTGTTTTGGACCACCTAAGAAGGGGTCTCCAGTGTCTAAGCAGAGGATGAGCAAGTGGGTGGTCGAGGCCATCTCACTTGCCTATGAGTCGGCTGGTCAGCCTTCACCTTTGGCTGTCCGAGCTCACTCTACCAGGAGTATGGCGGCTTCCAAAGCCTTATTGTCAGGAGTTTCTCTTCATGACGTTTGTTATGCGGCAGGCTGGTCCTCACCGCATACTTTCGTCAGGTTTTATGACCTGGACCTTAGCTCCACCCCTGGGGCGCAGGTGCTTTCGGCTGAATTTAATCCTTGATTCACACAGTCGGTCACTTGCTCTTATGGCGACGTGGGTATTAGCGTTCCCGCAGCGTTTTCACGCAGCTCGACGTTCCTGATAGGGAACGTCCCGGGTTACGTATGTAACCCTAGTTCCCTGAAGGAACGAGACGCTGCGTGTCGTTGCCATACTCCCTGCATTCCCTTGATCGACTTGCTTCAGACTTTTCCAGAAGCTGTCGCCATTGTGTTCATGGGTGTGCTTTATAGTTTCCTGGTCGATGACGTCACTCGTGACGTTCCGTCTCGCCTTTGGCTGATTCCATACTAGCTTCAAGATGCACAACGCTGGAAGCGTTCCCGCAGCGTTTTCACGCAGCGTCTCGTTCCTTCAGGGAACTAGGGTTACATACGTAACCCGGGACGTTTCTTAATAAGAGGTTTTATTACTGCCAGCTTGAATATTCTTGGAACGTGACCTAAAAATAAAGAGGAATTAATAATATTGAGAAGAGGCTCTTCCACTACAGGTAACACTTCTTTAAGTAGTTTAGTGGGTATTGGATCTAATAAACAAGTTGTTGGTTTAGATGCAATAATAAGTTTATTTAGCTCTTCCTGTCCTATAGTTGTAAAGCGGTGTAGTTGTTCTTGAGGGGCGATAATTGAGGCTGAATCATAAGACACCATAAAAGATTGTTCATTTACAATTGTGTTTCTGATGTCTTCTATTTTCTCAGTGAAGAAATTCATAAAATCATTACTACTACATTGTAACGGAATATTTTGCTCAGGTGATGCCTGTTTATTTGTTAGTCTGGCCATGGTGTTAAATAAGAACCTTGGATTATTTTGGTTATTTTCTATTAGTCTGCGGAGATGCTCAGCCCTGGCTGATTTAAGAGCCTTTTTGTAACGTGACATGCTATCTTTCCATGCGATTCTAAAGACCTCTAAATTTGTTTGTTTCCATTTACGCTCTAAGTTACGAGTTTCTCTCTTGATAGCATGCGTAGCATTGTTGTACCATGGTGCTCTAGTTTTCTCTCTAACCTTTTTTAATCTAATTGGTGCAACAATTTCTAATGTACTAGAGAAAATGGTGCTCAAACTGCTAGTCATTTCCTCTAGTTCATCTGTTTGTTTGGGTTCACTGAGCAGCTGAGATAGATCAGGTAAGCTATTTGAGAATCTATCTATAGTGTTTGGAAGGATTGTTCTGCCTGGTCGATAACGTGGCGCAACATGACAAATTTCAGCAGTACGTAACATGCAAGTTACCATGTAATGATCAGTTACATCATCGCTTTGCGGTACAATATCTATATCGGTTGGATTGGTTCCATATGATATAATTAAATCTAGTGTATGATTTAGGCGATGAGTGGGACCACTGACGTTTTGTGTGACCCCGAAGGAGTTTAATAAATCTGTAAACGCAGCCCCTAACGCATCATTTGTGTTATCTACGTGTATGTTAAAATCTCCAACAATTATTGCTTTATCGACATTGACCAATAGATTTGATAGAAAGTCTGCAAACTCTTTTAGGAAATCGGCGTAAGGCCCTGGAGGTCTATATACAGTAGCCAAGGCTAGAGATAATAGGGATTTCTTTCTTAAATCTAAGAGTGTAACATTTAGCACAAGTACCTCAAACGAATTAAACCTGTGACCTGTTTTCTGGGTAACATTAAGAATATCTCTATAGATTGTTGCAACACCGCCGCCACGACCAATCAGACGGGGCTCATGCTTATAACAGTATCCTGGCGGAGTAGACTCATTTATACCGAAATAATCATTTGGTTTAAGCCAGGTTTCAGTAAGGCAAAGTACATCGAAACTATTATCTGTGACCATTTCATTTACAATAACCGCCTTAGGTGTGAGCGATCTAATGTTTAGAAGACCTAGCTTTAGAAATTGTTTATCACTGATATTGAGATTTTCTGGTTTAATTACAATTAAATTTTTCCTAGATCCTACATTATATATATTATTTGGCCTTACTAAACGAGGAATAGACACAGTTTCTATATAATGTTCTACATTGGTGCTTATATCAATTAAGTTGGGACAGCAAAGACTGTGATTTGGACTTTGACTTACTAGTCATGTGATGAATAATCTGTCAATGTGATGAAATATATACGGTTTTGGTAAATGTGTTGATGACAGGGTTGTGGATGTAGTAGCAGTCATGATACCAAATGGGAAACACATCTAACTTTATTTTATCAAAGTCTTGATTAGTGGGTTTTGATCCTGATCCTGGTAATCCACCGCTCTGCAGATTTTGTACTTTTCTCTTATCCGACACACTCATGGGGCATTCCAGTTGATGGAAAACAAACTGAATCAGAGATTGCAGATTCTACCAAAACCCAATGAGCTTATTGTGGATTTCTTTGTAACTGCTGAGGCACACGCAAACACTATACGAATGTAGACGTCATTCTCGCTGTTAAATTAAATACTACAGGAAATTAAAACACGCTCTCTCTGGATCTCCCGGCGCTGTCTAGAGGTTAACTATGTCAAGACACACACAAACACGAATGTTATAATGCAGCCGGAGTAGGAATCAAGGACAGCATTATCGCACAGAAAAGCGCAATTACACTACATTTTAAGATGAAGAGAACTGTGAAAACAAACGTGCTCACTCACAGAATCAGACACTACTGCTATTGTTATAGCTCATTTCCCGTTGCGAATTACAATACCATTTGGTTTGTTGGTCCGCTGGGTTTGATTTCACACCTCAAAAGAACCGCCCCAGAGTTCATTTGCAATCGGGCCGAGACCATCTCGTTCAGGCGGTCTCGGAGCGACTGGATTTGCTGCGGATCCAAGCGCAATGGCGAGGTTCACATATGCCTAAACAAACCAAACTAAGGTAGAAAACGCACCAGGTTCCGAAACAAACACTCAGGTGTGAAAGCACCCCAAAGGCTTGTCGCTTTCCATTGTCAGTTGCTCTTGATCGTGTTGGGTATCCTCTATATGGCAACCCACGAAAGCTTTGAGTCTGGGGAGATGTAGTGCGGGAAACAACTATCTAAAAAATTTAAATTTGGAGTCCCCATTTGAACTCGGCCTTCACCAAAGTCTCCATTGAAATGCATAAAATAACGTAAAATGTACTTTTATATGTAAATGGCAATTAGAAACTTTGAAATGAATGAGCAATGAATGAATACTTAGCATAAGAAATTATATTTATTTATAATGAGAGATTTTATTTGACATGCAGAGTAAACCAATGCACACAGAGGCTTTATCTCTAAAAAAATGAGCTTTTTATTCCAAATGTTACTCCTAATCGGAGGCTTCCGTAAATATTTATTTTAATACGGAGAGTTACGTTTCAACTAAGTTTAATGTTGCAATGCAAAAATATATTTAGTAATGTGTAAGTTGTAACTTACTGCGTACTATGGGTTTTGGTACACACACACACTGATACAGATATCAACAATATCAGTGAAAAACATGCAAATCCAAGCAAGAATTGTTTTACTGAGGATGTTTTTTTAAGAGTTTTATATTTCACGCTGCATGCCATAACCTTAAATAAAGATGCAGACGCAACGCGGCAATGCGAAGGCCTCAGATAATGGTCAAGCAAGGAAAATAACAACAATAACATTAAGCTCCTCTAAACAGCAGGCCAAAAGTCACAAATATGTCCATACCAAAACTCATGCAATCCTTCAGCCAGTAGTTGAAGTGCTGATGCCTGCCCTTTGACAACACTCACCACAGCAGACTTACACCTGTTTGGCTCCAAAGAGCCGCAGAAATGAGATAAAAGAGAAAGAAATCCAAACGATTGTGATTTATTGCTACTTGTGTACATACGAGTAAAGGGTGAAAAAGCAGACAGCAAGAAATCCATTTCAAATTGAATTTCCTTTGTTTGAAACAGCCCACTCCAAAATCACACAAAAACTATCATAGAGCCCATAAATGACATTGGTGCAATAATCTACAGCGACATGTCCCTGTCGCTGATAAGCCACCTCAAAGAATGGGGAGGGGGCGATCGATACTAACTATTCATTTCTGAAATTATCTTCACATTGATCCAGGGGCAAGTGCCAGCAAGGCAGGAGCACACTGACTTTAATACAATAATTATATAAAGGGTTACACGCTCATCCTCAAGTAACCAATAAAGGCTGTCAGCAAGAGCAGGGCATAGAGCAATCCCATAATCCATCAGCACTTTGCCCCTTGACCCACAGGCTTGCAGGCTTTTTATGAAGCCTCTACAAGAGTTGCTTACAGAAGGATACAATGACTACAAAGATTTCAAAAGAAAAGAAGTACAAGAAACGATTTCGTATAACATATCTGTGAAATGTGAAAGAGTTTCTTTAAGGGGTTTATTGCAACTGGCTGCAGATCTTTTTACAAATGAGAAAGAGCAAAAAAAAAAAAAAAGACTGTTAGCACAAAGATTATTCTGAAATGTGGTTAAAAAACTGATCTCAGTGAAATGTAAAATATTTTCCGCAAGGTAGGCATACGGCCTATTGAAAAATTTTTAAGGCATATCTTTGGCCTACATTGCAGCAAATTCACGTCTGCATCTATTTGTGGCATCACAATGATGTAAGCTAAAAATATTAATGAACAAAATGGATTACATTTGTAGGAATCATTTGAAGTAATCTGGAGACTTTTCAAACCAAGGAAAAATGATGTGCCACCTGTTTATTGTAACCAGCAAGGAGAGGTTTATCAACAAAGCACATCAGCAGTAATGAGCCATCTGTCTGTTCCAATTCTTCAACCAAAAAGATTAGTACATGTAATATGAGGGAGTGATGGGGACCTTTCATTTATCACATGCTTGAACAATAAACCTTTCATAAATGCTTTTTTCAGCAAGGTTCTGGGAAAGCTTTGGTTGATTTCATATTTCAAAGGCTGTCACTAAACCTTATTAACACATTTTTGCATTTCAGCTGCATGTAAATGTCCCGTCGACGGGCTCCCCCATTCGATGCTGTGAGCTGCAGGCTCCTGTCGGACGCTGCGAGGGCCCTCCTGGTTGGCCGTTTGGAGTCAGTCGTAACATCCGCCAACTGTCGACAGGGCTTGCCCATCCGATGCCATGAGCTCCTGCTCAGGCGTTGGAATCACTTGCCCCCCCGTTCGGCCAGCGGGGCTCACCCGTCCACGGCTCACCCATCCACGGCTCACCCATCCACGGTTCACCCGTCCACGGCTCACCCATCCACGGTTCACCCGTCCACGGCTCACCCATCCACGGTTCACCCGTCCACGGCTCACCCATCCACGGCTCACCCGTCCACGGCTCACCCATCCACGGCTCACCCATCCACGGCTCACCCATCCCCGGCTCACCCATCCACGGCTCACCCGTCCACGGTTCACCCGTCCACGGCTCACCCATCCACGGCTCACCCATCCCCGGCTCACCCATCCACGGCTCACCCATCCACGGCTCACCCGTCCACGGCTCACCCATCCACGGCTCACCCATCCCCGGCTCACCCATCCACGGCTCACCCGTCCACGGCTCACCCGTCCACGGCTCACCCGTCCACGGCTCACCCGTCCACGGCTCACCCGTCCACGGCTCACCCGTCCACGGCTCACCCATCCACGGCTCACCCATCCCCGGCTCACCCATCCACGGGTCACCCGTCCACGGGTCACCCGTCCACGGCTCACCCATCCCCGGCTCACCCATCCACGGCTCACCCGTCCACGGCTCACCCGTCCACGGCTCACCCGTCCACGGCTCACCCGTCCACGGCTCACCCGTCCACGGCTCACCCGTCCCCGGCTCACCCATCCACGGCTCACCCATCCACGGGTCACCCGTCCACGGCTCACCCATCCACGGCTCACCCATCCACGGCTCACCCATCCACGGCTCACCCATCCCCGGTTCACCCATCCCCGGTTCACCCATACCCGGCTCACCCATACCCGGCTCACCCATCCCCGGTTCACCCATCCACGGCTCACCCGTCCACGGCTCACCCGTCCACGGCTCACCCGTCCACGGCTCACCCATCCACGGCTCACCCATCCCCGGCTCACCCATCCACGGCTCACCCATCCACGGCTCACCCGTCCACGGCTCACCCGTCCACGGCTCACCCATCCCCGGCTCACCCATCCACGGCTCACCCATCCACGGCTCACCCATCGAGCTGTCGCACGACTCAACCTCACGAGAATACGCGGGTAAATACGTGATTTTCAAAGAAACACGGAAGAAGACGAGTTTACAGAAAGATAAGCAACATGTCATCAAGAATCCACTCTTTCGCCCATACTCTCTTATTTTTTCTTTTTGTGCGTTTTTTTCTCAGAGCAAATCATCGCGCAAACAGTTTGCAGCACTAGTTTCTGTCTGACGTCCATATTCGCGTGTTGTGTTCTTCTTCGCTGGGTATTGGCGTTATATTGCTGTTTCGCGCCATTTCCGGTTCGTTTTATCCCGTGATTTTTCGTGATTTTTCGTGAAGTTGTACTGTATCACGTGCCGTTTGAGCTGAAGCGCTAAAGCGGTCTGTCACATTTAAAAGCACCAAAAACTGTATTTATTGTTTGAATCTCGTAAAAAATATTGACAGAATATGAGAGCAGAGAATTTGTTCCATATCAAAAGTAGCCCATAACTTTCTCTGTCTTGTCTGTCGGTGTCAGTGTCCTCTTTGACTCGTGATTTTTCTCTGCTTGAGAAAGATGTGTGCCGTGAGCGCGTGTGAAAAGGGTAAATTACGGTCACGGACGTCACTGACGCAACGACGACAAATGTTTCCAGCGAATCGACAATCAGAGAAAGGCATTAGATACAGCAGTGGTCCAATCAGTAGTTAAGAGCCTGAACTTGTTTAATAATTTGGAAATTAGTGCACATGAGGGAAAAAAAAATACAGCACAGAAGAATGTCTCATTTAGCGTGAGATTTCTTTGTCGAGCGTGAGAGCGTGAGATTGAGGCTGAATACGTGACTGTCACGCCAGATGCGTGAGAGTTGGCAACCCTGATATATGGTACAGTATTTATATATATATATATTTTTTTTTTATCCTCCCTTGTCTGTCTTATGCTAGTCTAAGCAATGCCTGAACTTTGTATTTTGAGCACTTCTTGCGTTGTTTTTTGCCTCTTCATGCTTCCTCGCTTGCTGTATTCCCCATTTGTAAGTCGCTTTGGACAAAGGCGTCTGCTAAATGACTAAATGTAAATGTACAGGACGGAAGCTCTCCAGGAGCAGCTGTAAGTAATCTGGCTGCAGAATCAGCTTGTGATATGTAAAATGATGTGATAGCAGATTTCATTCAGGGTTAATGGGTGTAGGCTACATGACTTTACAAACATTTGTCATAATATATATAAATATCATTCAGTGTCTATTTCAATGTGCAGCAGCTTTAGTCACATAGTCTAAAGCTCTTTTCATAATTAAATGTTCTCTAATCCAACTTGTGTAATTTCTTAATTAGGCTAATGAAATTAACATTTGACTTCCCCTCAGCCAACAGCAAGAAGGCAGAGGCTCGCAAAATGGGGGATGGAGCAGATATGGACACAACACCAAGTATTGGAAGAATATTAAAATCCAACAGGAAAAGAATAACTGTTGTTTTTGTATTTTTAGGAAATAAAGATGACCAAATAAATTGTGAATAATTTGTTTATTGAACAGCTGTGGGGGTTATGGCATATATCTCACACTATCCTTCCGTTACATATAGTAATTGTTTCATTTTCGTAAGGACGATGATGGGAATATGTGTGTCATCACTGCATCCAACCACACTGGAAATCCTAAAGGAAATTCTAAATATTAGGTTACCTTCAGAGGTCACAGCAAGATGTTATCAAGTGAACGCCATTTATCAGATTAGCCTCATTTAAACCGATTTCTCCACCACTGACCTGCAATCCTGTGAATCTGACGGGTTTGTGTCCAGGAAACAACACAAGCGTTCTCAGAAAGAGTGTGAGACGAGGCACACTTTCCTCCCCGCTCTGATACAGGCCTTACTAATGTGCTCTGCATCCCCAATGTTATAGACATTGAATGAATGAACTGCACTGCAAAAAATGCTTTTCTTACTTGTTTCCAGTTAAAATATCTAAAGATTCTTAAATCAAGATGCATTTCCTACATAAGAAAAATTACATATGGTGTTTAGTCTTGCCTGGGAATTTTTTAATTTGAGTGCATTTTTCTTATTTTGCGAATTATCTGCCAATGGGGTAAAAAAAAAAAGATCTTGTTTCTGTTTGCATTAAGATTATTTTTGTCACGTGAATGAATGAATGAAGTATTTAAACATCGCTTACGCTTTAAAAGGGGGAGGAGACTGAAAGAAACTCTGGGTTTACCATTTACCTGGATCAGTATTAAGTTAAAAACACGATAACTACTTAATATTGACTAAGGTCATTGTAAGGTTTTTAGATTTTTGTAAGATTTTGAATAGTAATACTTCCTATGGATATGGTAACACTTTAGTCATGTAACCCATGATCTGCACTTTAGAAAACTGATCCAAATAATTAGTAGTTCCTTTAGAAGGATGTAGTAACACTTGAGTCATTACTAATGGGTTACCATTACCTTGTATTATACATTATGCATTATTAATATTATTTATGAACCTGTATATAATAGTTCTTAGTAGTTTTCAGTGATGTATGAAAAATAGTAGTTACTGATCATCTAATAGTGAACTCCCACATTCAACTGAGCGCAATTATTTACTAATTTGTTAATCAGTTTCTTTTTAGTTAATGGTAGTAGATATTAATAGTGCTTTACTCATTTGTTCCTGTGTAGTTATTAATAAATGAAGGATTACTGAAATATGTTCTTGACTCTTGAAAACTTAAATTAATGCTGTAATGTAAGAAAAATATGCTTCACAGGTCAAATTGAATGTTTCAAATTATCGTGATGATGAGTATAATGGATAAATAATGGAAATAATTTGGAATCATGAAGCAAGCAGTACACATTTTATTTATTTATTATAACTTTATGGACCCTATCTTGCACCCAGCGCAAATTACTTTGTACACTGACATTATCATTCGTATTTTGCACCCGCGCAAAGCGGACTTTTCCCTCCACAGACGCACGTCGGCAAACTAGAGAATGAACTTGCGCTCCCTGGGTGGGTCGGTGCAAAAAAAGAGGCGTGTTCCGGCGCAAACAATCCCTGGTGCTATTTTGCAGTTCCAGAAAACAATTGCGCCACTGACCAGAAAAAAATTAGTCTAAAGTCAGTGGCGCGTTGCGCGTACATTCAGATGCTATTTTAAGCGCGCGTGCTTGGTCATAATACAGAGTGTAAACAACGCGCATACACTGATGATTCTCTCATCTACACAGATGCATTTTGTCAGGGGTCTCTGAAGGAGGACTCAAATGCAGAATGTGAGTTAACAGATTTATTGACAGACAGACGACATGAAGTGGTGGGAGAGGTGAACAGTCCAAACAATAGGCAAGGATGACACAAAGACAGAAGTTGAAGCTAGCCGAGCTGCTGTTGATAATTGCACAAGATGTCTGTAGGCTGGAGAGTAGCAATGGCAGAGCAGGGTGAGACCAGAGATTACCAGCAGTAGCCAGACAGGAAATCCACGTACAACAGCAAGGCACACAGGGATCTCAGACTCAGCACTAGGCTAGCTCCAAAGCAAAAGGGAGAAAGCAGTCAGGGACGCTCTGCATAGCAGGACAGGTCTGGAACAAGAGACAAGACAGACAGAACCAAAGCCAAAACTAAAGCACAATAAAACCTTTACAAAAGAAACACTAATGACTTTGGTAACAAACTATTTAGCTCAGAAGTTCACAGTGGCACAACATATAACGAACTGGCAACACATGAGGGAAAGAGCACACATATAAAGGGAGCTAAGAACAAGAGGAACAGGTGAACACACTCAGTTAAACGAGGACTCAAACAAGGGAGCAGAGAACATGAGGAACAGGTGATAACACTCAGACAAACGAGGACTCAACTAGACAAGAGGGCGTGGTACAGGGAAACAAGGAGGCAGGAACCAAGGAGCACATGGCAAACACAAACAAAACCACATGTTTAAGCACAACACAAACATAAGGGCATGAAACAAAGACATAGACAAAGCTGCCAGGGCAGAACCCTGACACATTTTCCTTTTTGCAAATGATACATTATTATAAGGAAAAATATTAAAACACGAGGGAAATCATTGTTGTGTCCATGACGATGGGAAAAATAGGCATAAAGCTTACATATTTACCCAAATTATTATATGCATGTATAACCGAAGCTAATTTGGGTGGGTTTGTCCCATCTCCAATGTCACTTCTCTTTCTTTTACGGCCCTGACGAGAACATCGATCTCCTCGGCTGTGAACCGATTCTGAAGCGCTCCTGGTAAATGCGCCGTTATAATAGTATTGGAACAAGCGCACCTCGTTCATCATGCTCTTAAAGGGAATGTGATATGACGCTCTGATTGGTTTATTTCACGTTATGCCCAAATCACACCTATGAATAATGAAGCTACTTCAGACCAACCCCTTTTAAACTTGTGTCGGGCGCAAGATTCATTTATCCCGCCGGTAAAATAGCAACAGCGCCCAAGACCCGTCCACAAAGTTACTTGCGCTTTGCGCGTGATACTAGCGTTTCAGATCGTTAAAATAGGGCCCTATGTCGTTTTGGTCTTTTGGCGGTGTGTGATGTTCTTTTTTAATCTGCTGTGGAGTGACGGGCTCGGCTGCTCGTGGGGTTTGAGGGAATAGTCCCGCTGCTGCAGATCGCTTCTGTAATATCTGATGACGATTTGGATCTGGATTATTCCCGCAGTATCTTCGCACTTCCCTCCGCCTCCTGCTCGGCTTGTGGTCCAGTCAGCTCCACCCGGGGCCTTCGTCCTTCTGGCTCCACCAGGCTCCCTCTTCCCTCCGGCTCCTCCTCAGCTTGTGGTCCAGTCAGCTCCACCCGGGGCCTTCGTCCTTCTGGCTCCACCAGGCTCCCTGTTCCCTCCAGCTCCTCCTCAGCTTGTGGTCCAGTCAGCTCCACCCGGGGCCGTCGTCCTTCTGGCTCCACCAGGCTCCCTCTTCCCTCCGGCTCCTCCTCAGCTTGTGGTCCAGTCAGCTCCACCCGGGGCCTTCGTCCTTCTGGCTCCACCAGGCTCCCTGTTCCCTCTAGCTCCTCCTCAGCTTGTGGTCCAGTCAGCTCCACCCGGGGCCTTCGTCCTTCTGGCTCCACCAGGCTCCCTGTTCCCTCCAGCTCCTCCTCAGCTTGTGGTCCAGTCAGCTCCACCCGGGGCCTTCGTCCTTCTGGCTCCACCAGGCTCCCTGTTCCCTCCGGCTCCTCCTCAGCTTGTGGTCCAGTCAGCTCCACCCGGGGCCGTCGTCCTTCTGGCTCCACCAGGCTCCCTCTTCCCTCCGGCTCCTCCTCAGCTAGTGGTCCAGTCAGCTCCACCCGGGGCCGTCGTCCTTCTGGCTCCACCAGGCTCCCTGTTCCCTCCAGCTCCTCCTCAGCTCGTGGTCCAGTCAGCTCCACCCGGGGCCGTCGTCCTTCTGGCTCCACCAGGCTCCCTCTTCCCTCCGGCTCCTCCTCAGCTCGTGGTGCAGTCAGCTCCACCCGGGGCCGTCGTCCTTCTGGCTCCACCAGGCTCCCTGTTCCCTCCAGCTCCTCCTCAGCTCGTGGTCCAGTCAGCTCCACCCGGGGCCGTCGTCCTTCTGGCTCCACCAGGCTCCCTCTTCCCTCCGGCTCCTTCTCGGCTCGTGGTCCGGTCAGCTCCACCCGGGGCCATCGTCCTTCTGGCTCCACCAGGCTCCCTCTTCCCTCCGGCTCCTCCTCGGCTCGTGGTCCGGTCAGCTCCACCCGGGGCCGTCGTCCTTCTGGCTCCACCAGGCTCCCTCTTCCCTCCGGCTCCTCCTCGGCTCGTGGTCCTGTCAGCTCCACCGAGGCCGTCGTCCTTCTGGCTCCACCAGGCTCCCTCTTCCCTCCGGCTCCTCCTCGGCTCGTGGTCCAGTCAGCTCCACCGGGGCTGTCGTCCTTCTGGCTCCACAAGGCTCCCTCTTCCCTCCGGCTCCTGCTCTGTTCGTGGTCCAGTCAGCTCCACCCGGGGCCGTCGTCCTTCTGGCTCCACCAGGCTCCCTCTTCCCTCCTGCTGCTCCTCGGCTCGTGGCCCAGTCAGCTCCACCCGGGGCCGTCGTCCTTCTGGCTCCACCAGGCTCCCTCTTCCCTCCGGCTCCTCCTCGGCTCGTGGTCCAGTCAGCTCCACCGGGGCTGTCGTCCTTCTGGCTCCACCAGGCTCCCTCTTCCCTCCGGCTCCTCCTCAGCTCGTGGTCCAGTCAGCTCCACCGGGGCTGTCGTCCTTCTGGCTCCACAAGGCTCCCTCTTCCCTCCTGCTGCTCCTCGGCTCGTGGCCCAGTCAGCTCCACCCGGGGCCGTCGTCCTTCTGGCTCCACCAGGCTCCCTCTTCCCTCCTGCTCCTCCTCAGCTCATGGTCCAGTCAGCTCCACCCGGGGCTGTCGTCCTTCTGGCTCCACCAGGCTCCCTCTTCCCTCCTGCTGCTCCTCGGCTCGTGGCCCAGTCAGCTCCACCCGGGGCCGTCGTCCTTCTGGCTCCACCAGGCTCCCTCTTCCCTCCTGCTCCTCCTCAGCTCATGGTCCAGTCAGCTCCACCCGGGGCCGTCGTCCTTCTAGCTCCACCAGGCTCCCTCTTCCCTCCGGCTAGATTTTCAAGATATAATGCAGAAGCACAGAGGACAGGTATTTCTCGCGTGAGCATCACAACGCACTTGCGACACGCGTCACAGTCGTGTCTGACAGTGCACAGAGAACAGCGATTTCTATTTTTAAAAAAATTTAGACAAAATTTCTTATCAGGTTTTTACCATAGTCTTTTACTACTAGTGTAATTAAAATACCATTATATGTCTGCAATGTTCTAATGAAGTTGAATTACATGTGTTTATATGTGTCACGGCTCCACCATGAGAGTCTCCACATCCACTCTTCCTCAGGTGTAGATTATAATTGTTTATTTACTGTAAACACTTTTAAGGAACAATATTATGTGTTTACAATATTTTTGAGAATTACAATAACCCTAATGTGACTAATAATTTTAATGATTAATGCTTAATTTTTGCCACAAAATACAACAACAAGCAGAAAGGATAATCCACGGAAATGAATATGCTATAAGAAATGTTTTTAATAAGCGAAACAAATTAAGTTGGAATCGTCTCGCACTTACGGGATGTTTTGAAACAATGTTGCTAAAGCACTTTAGCTTTTTACCTTTTCTACACCGTAACAAGCACATGGACCTGCCGTAGACCAGTCGTAGACCAACCGTAGACCAGTCGTAGACCAGCCGTAGACCAACCGTAGACCAGTCGTAGACCAACCGTAGACCAGTCGTAGACCAGCCGTAGACCAACCATAGACCAGCCGTAGACCAGCCGTAGACCAACCGTAGACCAGCCCTAGACCAACCGTAGACCAGCCCTAGACCAACCGTAGACCAACCGTAGACCAGCCGTAGACCAACCGTAGACCAGCCCTAGACCAACCGTAGACCAGCCGTAGACCAACCGTAGACCAGCCGTAGACCAGCCGTAGACCAGCCGTAGACCAGCCGTAGACCAACCGTAGACCAGCCGTAGACCAACCGTAGACCAGTCGTAGACCAACCGTAGACCAGCCGTAGACCAGCCCTAGACCAACCGTAGACCAACCGTAGACCAGCCGTAGACCAACCGTAGACCAGCCGTAGACCAACCGTAGACCAACCGTTGACCAGCCGTAGACCAGTCGTAGACCAACCGTAGACCAGTCGTAGACCAGTCGTAGACCAGCCGTAGACCAACCGTAGACCAACCGTAGACCAGCCGTAGACCAACCGTAGACCAATCGTAGACCAGCCGTAGACCAGCCGTAGACCAACCGTAGACCAGCCGTAGACCTACCGTAGACCAACCGTAGACCAGTCGTAGACCAGCCGTAGACCAGCCGTAGACCAGCCGTAGACCAACCGTAGACCAGCCTTAGACCAACCGTAGACCAGTCGTAGACCAGCCGTAGACTAGACCAGCCGTAGACCAGCCGTAGACCTACCGTAGACCAACCGTAGACCAGTCGTAGACCAGCCGTAGACCAGCCGTAGACCAGCCGTAGACCAACCGTAGACCAGTCGTAGACCAGCCGTAGACTAGACCAACCGTAGACCAGCCGTAGACCAGCCGTAGACCAGCCGTAGACCAGCCGTAGACCAACCGTAGACCAGCCCTAGACCAACCGTAGACTAGACCAACCGTAGACCAGCCGTAGACCAGCCGTAGACCAGCCGTAGACTAGACCAACCGTAGACCAGCCGTAGACCAGCCGTAGACCAGCCGTAGACTAGACCAGCCGTAGACCAGCCGTAGACCAGCCGTAGACCAACCGTAGACCAGCCGTAGACCAGCCGTAGACCAGCCATAGACCAACCGTACTGAGTCAGGATTTGGCCAGAGTTTGAATTTAAACACTGATTGGTTTATTTATTTACTCACTTAATAATTCATTTTTGTGTCATTTTATTTTATTTATTTTTAATCGTGAGTGTTGTAAAATATTGATAATTTTTACAGATTTGAACTTAGGGTTAATGTTAAAAGATGTAATGTTCATGACATGCACACGCAATCACAGTATGATATGCAAATGAGTGCCTTCATAATAAGAATTGTTGCAGCCACTATGTTTATAAAATAAATGATTTCAAGACTGCTGTACTGGAATTGAACCCCAAAACCAAACCGTAAATTTTGCCCATCATTATAATTTAGTAAACAAAAATCATAAAATAATTTCCAAATCCTTCATATTAGCAGCATATCTGCTGTCCTGTATTATATATTCTATTTTCAAAATGCCACAAGATGTTTAGTCTAAATGTGTATTCTAATGTGCAATCTAAATGCAGTTTTAATTGTGTTAAAGATAATTTCTGATAATGTGGCAAAATGGCTTTGAGCAAAAGAAACATAATAAATATTGAAACGATGCAGTGAGGCATGATTTCAGTATTTTTCTTAATTGCTTGAGACGGCAACCATAGTGAGTCACCAGTGTGTGTCGACGAGTGTTTCACCTTCTGAAACCAACAGAAGATGTATCTATTATCTGAGCCTTACCCGGGTCAGTGACCTATGGCAGAGAGAGGGCTGAAAACATTACAAACCCTGCAATTTAATCTTCACACAAATAAAAGACAGAGTCCCGAGGAAGCAGCATCACAAAAGGCTGAAACACAGACAATGTGTTCGACAGATTTGTCCCCCACTGGATCCGGGACGTTTTGTCTTCTAGCTAGTCAAAAACATTGCACCAGCCCGTTCCAATCGCCCTGCTGACACGCGCATTAATGGCATTTTGGTCAAAGGCAGAAGCCTGAGGAAGGGTTGCGGAGAGCAGACGGACCCGCTGACGCCGTGTGCAGTGTGATCTGTGTGTGGTGTGTGTGGTGTGTGTGATCTGTGTCTCAGAGTCTGTGTGCCAGCGAGCGATGGGAAGAATTACTGCATAATAATAATAATGTGTTCTTAATAATTATTGCAATGGGAACTTTCTTTTTTTCTACTAAACTGGCCAAATTACATGGTTTGTCTTGTCTTTTTAGGCTAATAATTGTAAAAAAAAGAAAAAGTTTTTGAAATATCAAAATGAATTATCAAAAGATATTTATATATATATATATATTTAAAGTTTTTTAAAAAATATATTTTGCCTGTAATTAGCAGTGATGGCAGAGTCAAAGAAAGACAGGTAAAACATGTCGAAGATTAAAAACAAAGGATGATGTACTAATCAGTCTTATGGCTGCGTGATCTTTGTGTAATTAGTCGGCTAATGGGACCAGTAGGACTTTCCCCCGCCACTGTTGGCCAAAGTCACGTTTGGAAATCTCCAATCCTTCATTCATCATAATTTAATCACTCTTATTTAAACACAAATTACATAAAGTCATAATCATTATTATACAGTAAAAATAACAATATGTGGTAACACTTTATATTACGACCCGCAAACAACTGCGTAAGTAAACCGAAATTACGGTGTACGTTTCTGTAATTATAGTGTATTTCCGTGTAGGTATAAGGGAACAATATGTTAAGTTTTGGGTAATAAAGGGGTAACAAGCACCACTTTATTTACAGCCCGCCAGAGTTACACTTACCCTGTAAATACACAGATGAAACGGGTAACAAACACTTACTATGTAACAATACGAAACAACACTATTTGCACAGCAATTACAGAGAAAGGTACTCTTATTAAGAAAACAAAACAAAAAAACGTTTTAATTACACAGTATATTTGCCCTGACATTTAAGTGTCATTACAATACAATGTGATAAGGTAAGTACTGAGTACTACATGGTACGTTCTAAATTAAAATCATAGCAGAAACTAATTTTTTTTTGGCTTAACGTTAAGTAGTTTAGTAAGAAAAGACAATAAATAAATTTTTTATCATACTGTGCTTACATAACGCCATATATATATATATATATATATATATATATATATATATATATATATATATATATATATGTTTAATTTACAACCCACAGATGTCAAAATTACCCTGTTACTACATTGCACAGGGAACATATTTTGCCAGAAATATGATAAAAACTTTTATATACAACAGACGTACAATTTTTGCCTGGAATATATTAACAGAATAGGTACCTGTTAGTTTTAAAATAATTACATTATACCTACACGGAAGTACACTATAATTACAGAAACGTACACCGTAATTTCGGTTTACTTACAAAGTTCTTTGCAGGTTGTATATCTGCTTGTTACCCCTTTATTACCCAAAACTTAACATATTGTTCCCTTATACCTACAAGCAAGTACACTATAATTAATATGTATATATGCATTCAAGGAGAGCTTTAAACAGAAATACAGTGCTGATTTTGGAGCACTTTTACATACATGAATTGCTCAGTGACAGTGAGATCTCTTGGCTGTGAAAGGTTTGCCTTAAATGATGTTCTACACTGCAGAAATTACACTGAGCGAAAGAAACATTCCCACGTATGATGCGCACGCGACTCCCAGGAGAACGGTGTAGCAGTGATACTGTACATCATAATCAACAATAACTGCGCTAGTATTCAGAGACATGTACGTGCCTCTGTCTGCTTACCATAAGAAAATCTGAATAAAACCCAGTTTGAAGCCGTGAAATGGCTGACAGCTGACACAGGGATGATGTCCTAACATTAGGACAAGCTCATCGTTATTTCTACACTTCTACCTAATTTAAGGTTTATCATTATTATTGAAAGACGCAGCACTGTCCCCGCAGATTTTTAAGACTTTAATAAGACATTCAGAGATAAATATGTGAGGGCATGACTTTAATTCCCTGTAGAGATGAAAAATAAATGATAAGACATGGGATTAAATGCTGTATTTAATATCTAGCATTAAGCCTTGATGTTAAGTAATCTGATCCAGGACATTGTAGATTTCTTGAGACATCTGCAGATGATCTAGATACACAAATCAGCTTTCTTAATGCCCTGTTTTCCATTTGATTGTGTTATACATCCAGGGTTGGAGTAAAGCAATGCACTACAGAAATAATTATGATTGCATTTGATTTTAATTCAGTTTAATCCTCTTTAATACAAATATGTCAATGCTCTGCGTACTTGGCTGATAAAAATAGAATTATAAGAGCCCTCAGTTAATGTATCATCGTCTGTGGGAATTAGCATTGAAGTTATAAGGGTATTTCACTTCACAGCATGACCTCCTGTTCCCCTGTAGATCACGTATCCCATTCATTAGCCAGTCCTTTCGTTCTCCACGCCTTTATAATATTACTCAATTTATATTCCGAAGCGGCCTCGAGGGAGAGAGACCAGCGCTCTGAGACGGCCCCTCCTCATCACACAATCACAATATTTAAAGGCCAGCAAAGGGATTTTTAATGCTCATAGTAGACACCCATTTAAAGTGGATTGCTTTGGTTTAATATGACTTTAACAGGCTGGCGGTCATATGTGCAGAGTGAAGAAGATCATCTGGGAGAAGAGGAGGTACAATGAAATATAAAAAGACTAAATATGAGATGACAGGTGCACTTTATGAGATATAACAATGAAAGAGGACAAGAGGAATGAATGAAGACGCTGTTGTGTGTATCGATTCAATCTGTTTATCGTGACTGAAAGCACAGGTTACAACGCACTGGGTAACACTTTGTTTTGATGGTCCCTTTTGAACATTCTGTACGGGGCCCAGACCCAATGAAACCCACCGTACGGCGCCTACACCCAATGAAACGCACCTTACGGGGCCCAGACCCAATGAAACGCACCTTACGGGGCCCAGACCCAATGAAACGCACCGTACGGGGCCCAGACCCAATGAAACGCACCTTACGGGGCCCAGACCCAATGAAACGCACCTTACGGGGCCCAGACCCAATGAAACGCACCGTACGGGGCCCAGACCCAATAAAACGCACCGTACGGCGCCCAGACCCAATGAAACGCACCTTACGGGGCCCAGACCCAATGAAACGCACCGTACGGGGCCCAGACCCAATGAAACACACCGTACGGCGCCCAGACCCAATGAAACGCACCTTACGGGGCCCAGACCCAATGAAACGCACTGTACGGGGCCCAGACCCAATGAAACGCACCGTACGGCGCCCAGACCCAATGAAACGCACCGTACGGGGCCCAGACCCAATGAAACGCACCGTACGGGGCCCAGACGGGGCCCAGACCCAATGAAACGCACCGTACGGCGCCCAGACCCAATGAAACGCACCGTACGGGGCCCAGACCCAATGAAACGCACCGTACGGGGCCCAGACCCAATGAAACGCACCGTACGGGGCCCAGACGGGGCCCAGACCCAATGAAACGCACCGTACGGCGCCCAGACCCAATGAAACGCACCGGACGGGGCCCAGACGGGGCCCAGACCCAATGAAACCCACCGTATGGGGCCCAGACCCAATGAAACCCACCGTACGGGGCCCAGACGGGGCCCAGACCCAATGAAACGCACCGTACGGCGCCCAGACCCAATGAAACGCACCGGACGGGGCCCAGACGGGGCCCAGACCCAATGAAACCCACCGTACGGGGCCCAGACCCAATGAAACCCACCGTACGGGGCCCAGACCCAATGAAACCCACCGAACGGGGCCCAGACCCAATGAAACGCACCGTACGGGGCCCAGACCCAATGAAACGCACCGTACGGGGCCCAGACCCAATGAAACGCACCTTACAGGGCCCAGACCCAATGAAACGCACCGTACGGGGCCCAGACGGGGCCCAGACCCAATGAAACGCACCGTACGGCGCCCAGACCCAATGAAACGCACCTTATGGGGCCCAGACCCAATGAAACGCACCGGACGGGGCCCAGACGGGGCCCAGACCCAATGAAACCCACCGTACGGGGCCCAGACCCAATGAAACCCACCGTACGGGGCCCAGACCCAATGAAACCCACCGTACGGGGCCCAGACCCAATGAAACCCACCGAACGGGGCCCAGACCCAATGAAACGCACCGTACGGGGCCCAGACGGGGCCCAGACCCAATGAAACGCACCGTACGGGGTCCAGACCCAATGAAACCCACCGTACGGGGCCCAGACCCAATGAAACGCACCTTACGGGGCCCAGACCCAATGAAACGCACCTTACGGGGCCCAGACCCAATGAAACGCACCGTACGGGGCCCAGACGGGGCCCAGACCCAATGAAACCCACCGTACGGGGCCCAGACCCAATGAAACGCACCGTACGGGGCCCAGACCCAATGAAACGCACCGTACGGGGCCCAGACCCAATGAAACCCACCGTACGGGGCCCAGACCCAATGAAACCCACCGAACGGGGCCCAGACCCAATGAAACGCACCGTACGGGGCCCAGACCCAATGAAACCCACCGTACGGGGCCCAGACCCAATGAAACGCACCGTACGGGGCCCAGACCCAATGAAACCCACCGTACGGGGCCCAGACCCAATGAAACGCACCGTACGGGGCCCAGACCCAATGAAACGCACCGTACGGGGCCCAGACCCAATGAAACGCACCGTACGGGGCCCAGACCCAATGAAACGCACCGTACGGGGCCCAGACCCAATGAAACGCACCGTACGGGGCCCAGACGGGGCCCAGACCCAATGAAACGCACCGTACGGGGCCCAGACCCAATGAAACGCACCGTACGGGGCCCAGACCCAATGAAACGCACCGTACGGGGCCCAGACCCAATGAAACGCACCGTACGGGGCCCAGACGGGGCCCAGACCCAATGAAACGCACCGTACGGGGCCCAGACGGGGCCCAGACCCAATGAAACGCACCGTACGGGGCCCAGACCCAATGAAACGCACCGTACGGGGCCCAGACGGGGTCCAGACCCAATGAAACGCACCGTACGGGGTGCTCGTGACGCCACTGTGGCCCAGACTATTAACAAGTGTGTGAAGAACAGTGTGAAGCAGAATACATCTGACACAAACACTGCAGTCTTTATTTGAGTGAATTCTGCATATTCAATGAAACAAGCTACAAACAACGCATCTCATGTTATCAGAATCATGTTTCATTTCACTTTAGTGCTTTTAGCTGTATTTAGACATTCTTTGCATCTCAACCTAGCCTAAACCAAATACATTTCTATTATCTTCCATTTTAATAAAATGCAACTTTCAAATTTCACATTGAAGGACAGACATCTAGACGGTCGTGTTTCAGGGCATCATCAAGCCATGAGATTTACAGAAACAGAAATGTTTGAAATCTGATGTTAAATCTGAAATAACCGTTTGATCTGATGCATGCTAGTGCTGGTTCCTGCACTTCACAATTACCTGAATGACTGAATACATCTCACCAAGACGAGAATAAAAGACAGAACCAGCCTCGTGATCAGACGGACTCATTAAAGCACTTTACATGGCCTTCATTGATTTTATGTCAAGGGCTTTTCAAAGGATTTAATGTTTTAATGCCTTGTAATTATGCTATTTTTAATTAGTAAATATGACCCTTTTGTGAACCACAGATTGATTTAACAATAGTCATTGTTGTCATAATAATCATACTCAGTCAGTTATACACGTCAATAATGCACTAACAAAGCTAAAGACAAGTGCCACAGAGATTCAGTTTTTTAATCGCATCAGTGTTCAGTCTCATTACACTATATAACTATATCAATGGGACTTGGTCAACAAACTCTGTATTCTGTGAAACGGGATTTTGAACATAGCATCGTTAAATGTAGAGTCGTTTTACTCCAGAAGCCTTCAAAGGAGCGAGCAAAGATGAGTATAACGGAGTTCCTTTATCTTCTTCTCACTAACATTAAGATTTTTAAATCAAATAAAATGGCAACATTTAAAGAACTAGCTAGGTTAGCCGATTACCTTAAACCTCCATCAGTCCGTCCTGCCGTCCACACTTTCTGCTGTTTGTTCACGTGACGTTCGGCATAAAGCCGATATTGCTATCTCTGCAGTGTTATGCAATACTAACTGTTCACTATGCAAATCTTCTGTATGCATTGAATTCCCGAATGGCCAACTACATTTGCTAACATATGCCATTACAAAACACAGCTTTACTGCATTGAAAACTGTGCAAATAATGCATTGTGCTCGACGTGACCCTCCTTTTCCACAGTGACGAATGATTTCATTACTTCAATTATTGGATCCGACGTGTGTTTAGCTGAAGAGCTACAGAAACTGCAGTTCATCCCTGCTTTTAGATAGGGTTAATCAAATTACTAACCACTGACGGAGAGTTGCAGTTTTATGATTTATTAAAACTAACCCTAAAAAGCCATGTTCATTTATGTGAAAAAACGTGTATATGTTTTTTCAACGTCTAGTCACTTTCTGAAGCGTTTCTGATTTTTGCGTTGATTCAGAATTTTAGTTTAAAGTGTGGCAAAAATCATATCCTTATCCAATAAACCGATATATTATTATAAGAAACAGGCAGAAAGTGTGAGCCAGTCTTTAGGGTTTAACTGGTTTTTGGGCTGTTGGGGCAGAGCTCATTGGGATTGATAGGCCTTCGGCAGATGTCTGCTAATCATATGACTAATATAAATGAGTTGAAAAACACACTCTCTGACAAACGGGGAAAACAATTATTTGCCCATTTAACATAGGGTGGCTGTGCGAAGAGCTCATTTAAGGGCAAGAATGGTGACAAATAATGCCACTCCGCTGAGAAACGCTGCCATTGACACATTCTGAGATTACCGTCATTTATATCAGTTTAGGCACTGGAAGGAGAAAATAAATGATTAAGGAGATGTAAAAGTGCAAACCGCGAGGCAGAAAAGGAGAAGGGAAGAGGCGAAGTGGCGTTTGTGAGAGAGAGTAGATCAGAGGTACAGCTCCACAGAACGGAGATGTGTTTCTCCTCACCGCCGCTATAAATAACGTCCAAAGGCCAAAGTCATTAACCTTTTAGAGCCTGGCCAGGCGGGTTACCATCAGAGAGCAGGACGGAGGAGGTAATCGAGATGATCTTGGGGAAACAATCACCTCTCACGTGATAGAATGAGGGGGTGAATAGAGAATGAAAATTAACAAAAGATTATTAGGCACGACGAACTAAAGACAAAGGCAGGGAAGAAAAATTCATCCCAAGACAGCAAGTGTTGATTTTCCCCCAGTCCCAGTCCTGGTGCAGGGTTTCAGATGTGTTGTTTGCAGGGCCGCAGATGTTGGTTCACGAAGGGTTCAGTCATTACCCAGAGCCCACAGCGGGCCGGGGGACTAACCGTTCTGATCAGCGCCAGCACAGGCCCCAATGATTTACACATCAGCCCACCTGATGACCAGCTCCAGCGTCCACCAATCACTCGCACATATCGATCCGCCGCAAACAAGCCTTCCCTGCTCTCTACCATGAGCAATAATTAAAAAGGCAGCCATTGATTATAACTAATATAATGGGAGATCAGGATGTACACATGCTTCATGTTTCTGAGACATGTTTTTTTACTGTTGGAAGTCTGAAAGTAAAGGCAATCTAAAGCAGAGGAGACAGAAACACAATATGGGATTCCTCCAAACTTGCATCCATTGGGTTGGCATTGTGATATCGTGCGTGAGACCTTGATCCTCAGCGATCCGTGGCGACTGAAACTAAAAGGGAATGACCACGAACGAGAGTGATTTATGTGTTTAATTGAAACTCCACAAGCATTTTAGTTTAATAACAATTTCCTCTTTGTGTGGCTTCCTCTTTAGAATAGTTAGAATTTATATCTATATGTCTAAACATTAAAACTACTCTGTTCTTAGAGTTACAGTTACAATGATAAATGACAAAAACAAAACATTAACTGTTGTAATAAAAAAATGCTAATAATTCCAGCAAACAAATAATATTTTTACTATTGTTTTTTGATAAGAAAAAATGTATGCCAAAAAACCTTTGAAAGCCAAAAAACCTTTTTTTTCGTCTGTATTTGATCTAAAAAGGCGTCTCTGATTATATTGTAAAGAAACCGCAAATAGCAGAGTGGAAGGATGAATAAACATCGACAGGAATGAATCAAGGGCGTTCGTGATAACGTTTAATACAATCACCGAAACGGTTGATGCCTCAGTCAAAGGTTTTATGATTGTTTGTCAAGGGAACTCCATGACAGGAGCTATGGGACCAGAACGGATATTGATATGAGTAAATTGATATTGATATGGATTTGAATTGATATAGATCGGGGTTTGGAAGTAGTATAATAAAGAGTTCTTCAAGATAAACTGTGGCCAGACGATCAATGAGGATTGTGACAGTTATGTTCTTCAGACTTGCAGTGAATTCTGTCTTGAATAAGAGATGGAGAGATTATATCATAATAATACACTGCAGTTAGTGTGTGCTTTAAATAAATGTGCAAATTAAAGGTTTATTATCATTATTACTAACCCTGACCATTCAAGGTGCTTTGACCTTTGTGGTTCAGTTTCACTTTGACCTTTTAACATTGTTATTTTGGCCCATAATTCCATGGAGGAAAAGTTGCACTTGATAACAATTGCAATCATATCAGTCGTTATCAGTAACTATTGACCGAATCCGACATGCAAAACCAGCCAAATGAGCAGATGCTGTGATTCAGGGGGAAATACTGCCATCTAGTGACTCCACAACCCCTGCGCTGCTCTGGGACGGACTCATGCATGTTGGCAGAGATGGAAGCTATTTACAAAAAAATAACCTGATGTCTTGCATTCTTGTTTTTCTTTCATATTCATGTTTATCTAAAACAAAACACCATACTAAAATTTGGTTGTAAGACATATGATGAATAATAATAATTTATGTTTAATAAATGTTCTCCAGATAATTTATTAAAGCCCTCATAACTGAAAAGGACGCACAAAGGCTTTTTTTATGTTTTCTAAATTCACTGGCATCAAACATCAGACTTCTGATTCATAATTAGGTGAACAACCACTCTAATGATGGAAGCTTGCAAAATGAAGATGACTACATTTCAGGTCAAATTTAATCAAATCTGTTGCCATAAAAATTAAAAAGAGTCTCAATTAAAGCTTTTAGAGAAATGCTTACAATGTATTTGGCCCCTCTTAGCTTCCTATAACTGGATTTTAGCGGAAATGTAATCTTAATGTTCTTCTGCCATGGGAGAATCATGTCGGGTCATTGACTGCGCCGTGAACTCTGGATTAAGGGGAAATGTTGTCGTTTCACCAACTACAGCTGCTCTGTTCATTCACATGTGCTGTATATAATAATAATAATAATGATAAAGTAGAGGGAAAAATGGACAGCGCTGCTGTTAATTGTCTGAAGAATTTGAATTTGTAATTTTGATGTGGATTTTGACATCATTTTCTGTTTTACTGAAAATTGGATTGGGTATAAATATACTTTGATCCATATGCCAAATTTATAATTATGCATAACTAAATAGGGACCACTTTGGGAAATTATTCTAGTGATTACATTTTGATCAAGAAAAGTATAATATCATTATTACATAATTTTTTTGACATAATTATAGTGGATACAGCTGTTCCCTTAAATCGTGTAAAGAAGTGGTGAGCTTCTGATGATTTTACCGTTATGCCGTCGCTTGTCCAGTGCAGCCAATCGCCATTAACCAGATCAACCCAATGTGGAGCAACAAAGTCCATCAGCATTTCAGCCAATCTGCTCAGCATTAAGTGAGGTTTGACGGCTCCCCTGATGTATGCAAACTGTTATCTGCTTGCTGATGCCAATTACAACACCCTAAAATTTGTTGCAACACCACCCCCCCCCCCCCCCCCCCCCCCCCCCCCCCCCCCCCCTCAGACAAAACAAATATTGCATCGCATATTTCTCTGTGGTGTTTTCTTTTGTTTTGTGCCTTTAATTGTTTAAAGAGATTTTTCCCATCGTTTTACACTTCTACACTCTTCAGGTATTGAAATATTAACCCTTTGACCATGAAGCTTCTTACTGGAGATATTGCTGCAGATAAACTGTAAAGCTGCTGTTAAATTCAGATTCGATGGGAAAATGCCCTGTCAGCCTGCAGTCGTACATGATGCTGCGCACAAAATACATGCATTTGCTCAGGCACATACACACTTTAAACACATGCGTATACTTAGACACAAACAAATAGGCTGTAGTTTGGAGATATCAGCTGTTATCAGCATCGGTCCCCAGGCACTATGCTAACAGCCTCCTCTACAAGCCAATTTACAAGGATCTGGTCATGTTTGCATTAGCCTCTTCCCAGTGCATGAAGAGCAGTGAGGAAATATATGAATAATTCAGTCTACCTCCTGGCCATTAGCATGTTTCCCTTGAATAAAGTGATAATAGGTTATCATCTGTGAAATGGAAATTGCATAACAAAGACACCGAAAATGTCTGCTGTTACACCAAAGAAAATTAATTTCACAGCACATCTGCTCCACAAAGCCTGACCTGCGAATGCAAAGTAAGATAAAATGTACTGCCTCAATAATTAGATTAGCATTCCTGCTCGCAGGCGGGAATCTTCAGTACCGTTCCTTTTCCCAAATACCTCAGCAATAATGAAACGACTCAACTAATTATGCAAAGTTGAAAACATATTGTATTACCTTATTATATTAAGCAAATGATGCATGGATCATACACGATGCATTTGCTTGAGCAATAATAGCTTGGCTCCTTGCAAACATAAGGCAATAATCACTAACCATGGCATTTAGCTTTAAATTGCCTTACAGTCCTTGAAAAAGCAACTTTCACTGTGAGAAATTTTATTTCTAAGCTTTGAACGTCTGTTTTTCTCTCCAGGAGATGGGTAAAACTATTACATTTAGAAGGGATTCCCTGTCATTAGTTTTGTTTTTTGTTTTTTTAATTTTAGTTTAAAATTCACACAAAATGAAAGATAAAAAAAAGAGAAGAAAGTGAATTTAATTGATTCCTGGTAGGCATAATTTATTTTGTTCTTGGTTGTTTACGCTGGGACAGCTGAGAATGATAAGCAATCCAGAATAGAGACTGATAGGCCCTTAGGGTCGTAACTGTGAGATGATCCTAAATGGAATGTGTCACATTACACCTGTATTCCTGTTTTTGTTCCTTTTTGGTATCTGTGTTCACATATCCTGTGTTTAATATCACTCCTCTTAAGATGGGTGTTACAGATCAGCCAGGCTCTCACACCAGCCAATCACAGCGCACTCCCTCAGTTCTAATCACACACACCTGCACCTCATCACCACCGCCACTATTTACACTTCACCACGGCTCATTGTCCGGTCTTGTTCGAATGAGGAGGACTATTAAGTAAAAGTAAGTAAGTAAGTAAAAGTTTATTTACATAGCACCTTTCACAGGTATAAGGCCACAAAGTGCTTCACAACAAAAACATTTATATCATAAAATACACACAATAAAAGCATCAACAGTACATGATCACAGCAACCCACGAGCAGCTAATTAAAAACCTGAACAAATAAATAAGTCTTAAGTCTGCATTTGAAGGCATCAACAGTGTCAAAAGAGCGCATAGACGGTGGGAGTTCATTCCACAACCTAGAGGCAACAGCCTGAAAGGATCGGTCACCTCTAGTACAATAGCGAGTGCGTGGAACCGTCAGCAGGTTCTGATCCACAGACCTCAGAGCACGCACAGGGGTATAACACTGGTCACTAATATAAGGGGGTGCCTGACCAAGCAAAGCTCTGAAAACTAAAACCAAAATTAAAAAATTTATCCTATAAGACACTGGTAGCCAGTGAAGTTCTTTTAGGATAGGGGATATGTGAGACCTCCTATTAGTACGTGTTAGAGTGCAGAGTTTTGTACTAATTGCAGTCGAGAGAGCTCCTTCTGGTTTAGGCATGAAAATAAACTATTAAAATATTCTAAACGCGAAGACACAAAGGCATGAATGATAAGCTCCAAATCATTTCGTGAAACCATATTTCTAAATTTTTAGATTTTCCTTAATTGAAAGAAGCAGTTTCTCGTCAGCTGCTTGCAGTGCTGCACTAATGATGTGTCTTTGTCCAGGATAACTCCCATGTTTCTAAGACTTGGCTTAGCAGACTGGCCTAAATCACCCAAGTATTGTTTAATCCCAGGGATTGCATCCTCCGGGACAATGATCAGTGTTTCTGTTTTGTCTGCATTTAGCTGCAGGGAGTTATCACTTAGCCATTTTTTTATTTCCACAAGACACAGGAGCAAGGAGTTTAACTTACAGATCTCTGATGGCTTAAAGCAGCAGTAAAGTTGGATATAATCAGCAAATAGGTGAAAAGAAACATCACTGAACCTTTGTATGATCTTTCCCAAAGGGATCAAATACAACAAAAATAAAACAGGGCCAAGAACGGAGCCTTGAGGCACTCCACAAAGCAAGTCCGCAGACTCAGACCTTATTTGGTTAGCTGTAACACTGAAACTACGCCTAGATAAATATGAGGTGAACCACTGTTCACCCTATGCGTTAACCCTAACACAAGCTTACTGAGACAACTCCATCGAATTGATTCCTAATCCTTGATTTTCTTTCACATTTAGTTATAAACCTACATTTTCCAATTTTACAAACGTGTGAACATATCGCCGATACTATTCCTTATAAAAAACAATCAGATTGCTTTGATATCGCTACTTATATCCAACTTTCCGAACTTCTGCTACTACCCTTAGCCCGCTAGCACTGCACGCGTGGTCTCTCGCCTGTCGATCGTCTTATTTACACCCGTATAACTGAAAGCTATAATTCGCCACTATAGCACATCTGCTATAATGGCGAATATATCGGATGTGTGTCTAACGTTACCTCTGAGTGCAGGTGAAGACACCTTTGAGCTGCATTCGGTGCAGTTGGAGCTCGAATCGGTCGAGAGGCGGATCCGCGAGCTGCTGGAAAGACAGGCTGAGCTGCGAGATCGACGGTCCGCGCTTGAAACATCACGCGCAGATGCTCACAGGTCAGTGGTTAATAATTTTTTGACTCCGACCTCGTCTACTCCGTGTGTTTCTCTGCACAGGTCCCGAGCAACCAGGACGCGATCATCCCTGGCTTCATTCACTCCGGCACCGACACAGCACCACGGACCCTGGGTGATTCCACGGCGGAAGACGCGAGCCAGGACCAGACCAAGGACCTCCCCACCCCTCCCGGCCTTCGAGATCTCCACCCGGAACCGCTTCTCCCCTCTTCGCGAGTCGGAACGCGACGACGCCGTGATCATCGGCAGTTCCATCGTCCGTCATGTCCGCGCTACCTCGGGTAAAGGTAAGGTGCGCACTCACTGCTTTCCTGGTGCTCGTGTTCTCGATGTCGCTGCGCAGGTTCCCGAGATCCTGAACGGTGACGAGCGCGTCGGAGCTGTTGTGCTGCACGTGGGAACGAACCACATCAGGCTGCGGCAGACGGAGGTTCTGAAGGAGGACTACAGGAGCCTGATCGAGACCGTACACAGCACATCGCCTGAAGCAACGATCGTCGTGTCTGGACCGCTTCCCACGTACCGACTAGGACAAGAAAGGTTCAGTAGATTATTTGACCTAAATGAATGGTAAATGTCATGGTGTAATGAACAGAGACTGCTCTTTGTAAATAATTGGAATCTGTTCTGGGTGCGACCTAGGCTCTTCCGTGCTGATGGCCTTCACCCCAGCAGAGTCGGAGCGGCTGTGCTGTCGGACAACATCTCCAAGACGCTACACACCATATGACTAGTAAGTCAAAGTCCAAATCACAGTCTTTGCTGTCCCAACTTAATTGATATAAGCACCAATGTAGAACATTATATAGAAACGGTGTCTATTCTGCGTTTAGTAAGGCCAAATAATATATATAATGTAGGATCTAGGAAAAATGTAATTGTAATTAAACCAGAAAATCTCAATATCAGTGATAAACAATCTCTAAAGCTAGGTCTTCTAAACATTAGATCGCTCACACCTAAGGCGGTTATTGTAAATGAAATGGTCACAGATAATAGTTTCGATGTACTTTGCCTTACTGAAACCTGGCTTAAACCAAATTATTATTTCGGTATAAATGAGCCAGGATACTGTTATAAGCATGAGCCCCGTCTGATTGGTCGTGGCGGCGGTGTTGCAACAATCTATAGAGATATTCTTAATGTTACCCAGAAAACAGGTCACAGGTTTAATTCGTTTGAGGTACTTGTGCTAAATGTTACACTCTTAGATTTAAGAAAGAAATCCCTATTATCTCTAGCCTTGGCTACTGTATATAGACCTCCAGGGCCTTACGCCAATTTCCTAAAAAAGTTTGCAGACTTTCTATCAAATCTATTGGTCAATGTCGATAAAGCAATAATTGTTGGAGATTTTAACATACACGTAGATAACACAAATGATGCGTTAGGGGCTGCGTTTACAGATTTATTAAACTCCTTCGGGGTCACGCAAAACGTCAGTGGTCCCACTCATCGCCTAAATCATACACTAGATTTAATTATATCATATGGAACCAATCCAACCGATATAGATATTGTACCGCAAAGCGATGATGTAACTGATCATTACATGGTAACTTGCATGTTACGTACTGCTGAAATTTGTCATGTTGCGCCACGTTATTGACCAGGCAGAACAATCCTTCTAAACACTATAGATAGATTCTCAAATAGCTTACCTGATCTATCTCAGCTGCTCAGTGAACCCAAACAAACAGATGAACTAGAGGAAATGACTAGCAGTTTGAGCACCATTTTCTCTAGTACATTAGAAATTGTTGCACCAATTAGATTAAAAAAGGTTAAAGAGAAAACTAGAGCACCATGGTACAACAATGCTACGCATGCTATCAAGAGAGAAACTCGTAACTTAGAGCGTAAATGGAAACAAACAAATTTAGAGGTCTTTAGAATCGCGTGGAAAGATAGTATGTCACATTACAAAAAGGCTCTTAAATCAGCCAGGGCTGAGCATCTCCGCAGACTAATAGAAAATAACCAAAATAATCCAAGGTTCTTATTTAACACTGTGGCCAGACTAACAAATAAACAGGCATCACCTGAGCAAAATATTCCGTTACAATGTAGTAGTAATGATTTTATGAATTTCTTCACTGAGAAAATAGAAAACATCAGAAACACAATTGTAAATGTACAATCTTTTATGGTGTCTTATGATTCAGCCTCAATTATCGCCCCTCAAGAACAACTACACCGCTTTACAACTATAGGACAGGAAGAGCTAAATAAACTTATTATTGCATCTAAACCAACAACTTGTTTATTAGATCCAATACCCACTAAATTACTTAAAGAAGTGTTACCTGTAGTGGAAGAGCCTCTTCTCAATATTATTAATTCATCTTTATTTTTAGGTCACGTTCCAAGAATATTCAAGCTGGCAGTAATAAAACCTCTTATTAAGAAACCACAATTAGATCCAAATAACCTAGCAAATTACAGACCCATTTCAAATCTTCCATTTATGTCTAAAATACTAGAAAAAGTTCTGTCTGTTCAATTGTGCTCTTTCTTGCAAGAAAATGATATCTATGAAAAATTTCAGTCAGGATTCAGACCGTATCATAGCACAGACACTGCGCTAGTTAAAATTACAAATGATTTACTTTTAGCTTCTGACCAAGGCTGCATCTCAATACTAGTTCTACTCGATATAAGCGCTGCATTTGATACTATAGATCATAAAATACTCCTGGATCGACTACAAAACTACACTGGTGTTCAGGGACAGGCATTAAGCTGGTTTAGATCGTACTTATCAGACCGTTACCACTTTGTCTGTTTAAATGGGGAAAAATCAAAGATAACGTCAGTAAACTATGGAGTACCGCAAGGATCTGTGTTTGGCCCTCTACTATTCTCAATATATATGCTGCCACTTGGTAATATTATAAGAAAACATGGAATTAATTTTCACTGTTATGCTGATGACACTCAATTATATATTTCATCACGGCCAGATGAAAACACTAACTTATCTAACTTGACAGAATGTCTTAAATATATAAAATACTGGATGACGTGTAATTTCCTGCTATTAAATTCAGATAAAACAGAGGTATTACTTATTGGTCCAAAAAACTACCCACAAAATCCCTTACAATACAACTTTAATTTAGAAGGATGCCCTGTTACTTTATCCACTACAGTAAAAGACCTGGGTGTCATACTTGACCGCAACTTGACTTTCGAAAAACATATTTCATATGTTACAAGAACAGCCTTTTTCCACCTTAGAAACATTGCTAAGCTATGTAACATGCTATCCGTTTCTGATGCAGAAAAGTTAGTTCATGCATTCATGACCTCGAGACTAGATTACTGTAATGCTTTATTAGCTGGTTGTCCTGTATCCTCAATAAACAAGCTACAGTTAGTCCAAAATGCAGCCGCAAGAGTTCTTACTAGGTCAAGAAAATATGATCATATAACACCAATTTTATCATCTCTACATTGGTTACCTATTAAGTTCCGTATCAATTACAAGGTATTGCTACTGACCTATAAAGCCCTAAATGGTTTAGCTCCAGTCTATTTAACGGACCTTCTATCGCCCTACAATCCGTCGCGCTCTTTAAGATCACTAAATTCGAGGCTTCTGGTAATTCCTAGGATATCTAAGTCCACTAAAGGAGGGAGGGCGTTCTCACATTTAGCTCCTAAACTCTGGAATAGCCTTCCTGATATTGTTCGAGGCTCAGACTCGCTGTCCCAGTTTAAAACCAGATTAAAGACGCATCTCTTTAACCACGCATTCACATAATGCTTACCTTTTATACTACTGCCGAATCAGATCGAATGCATTAATATTATGAACATCAGCTATGCTAATTATTTCTCATTTGCCTTTCTGCTGTTATCCCGGGACGCAAGTCCCGAGGTAAATAGCGTTCGTCAGCTCCAGTTTGTATCCAGCCTCTCACGCAGACTTCGGATGATCCAACACCTGTGATGAGACGACTAAACGCCTGTGGAGAGACGACTCGACGCCTGTGAAGAGACGACTCAACGCCGGCGATATGTTATGCCCTAAATTAATACATGATGAACTAACTCTATTTTCTATGTACATTTTTAATGCACTTTCTGTAAAGCTGCTTTGAAACAATGTGTATTGTGAAAAGCGCTATACAAATAAATTTGAATTGAATTGAATTGAACTGTAGAACTGACCATGACAGCCCTACTTGATCCCTTAATCTTTTCAGCAAAACCTGGTGGTCGACGGTGTCAAAGGCTGAGGACAGATCCAAAAGAACTAGAACAGTGTGTTTTCCAGAATCAGCAGACATCATAATGTCATTTGACACTTTCAGTAAAGCCTCTTTCGGTAGAGTGTTGTTTACGAAAACCGGACTGAAATGGCTCATGGATGTTACTTTTGTCCAGGAAAAATGTCCACTGTTTGCAGACTAAAACTATTAAAATCCGACAGGTCCAAACCTGCCTTTTTTAGTAACGGCTCTACTATTGCATGCTTGAAAGCATCTGGAAAAACACCAGTAGACAGCGAGAGGTTAACCATTTCGGTTACACAAGGGCCAATTTCTCCAAACACTTTTTGGAATAGAATGGAATGACGTCCGATGAACAGGAAGATGGCTTCATCCTGGTCACCAATTCAGAGATATCAGCAATCGTCACAGTCCTAAAAGTGGACCACATGCTGGAGACTGGTTTAAAGACAGCAGCGGACGGGACGGGATTTATCTTTAATCATTTTGATTTTATTAGTGAAAAATACCAAAAAGGCGTTGCTGTCAGCTTCACAAAAAACAGGGATAACTGGGGCAGCAGGGCAAACAAGTGTATTGATCATATCAAACAGCACTTTAGGATTTCTTTTTTATTTAATGTTACTAGTTGGCGGATATAGTCAGATCTGGCTTTTCCAACCGTCACATTATAGGACAACACAAGATCCCTGAGATAAAGCCTGTGCACTTCAAGGCTAGTGGATTTCCACAGGGGTTCAGTCTTTCGACACAGTCTCTTAAGATTTAAAATCTCTTCATTAATCCAAGGCCACATTTTTTTCCGAGTAGACAAGTTTGATTTAACAGGGGCCACCTGATCCAGAATTTTTACACAGTGATTGTTTAAACAGTGAACGAAATCATCCACATCAAGGCAGTCCATAACTAGAGCAGGATCAAACAAATCAGAAAATGTATCTGCAGTATTTGCAGTGATAACATGTCTCTGAGACCTAACTACTGAAAGCTTTGGGTCAGAACTGAAGTGAAGATCAAACAGAACAATATTATGATCGCTCATATAGACATCATTTACAGATACGTTTAATATATCTAGGCCAAGTGTAAAAACTAAGTCTAAAATATGGCCTTTTTGGTGAGTAGGCTCAGATACATGCTGCTTAAAATTAAAAGTTTCAGTCAATGTTAAAAATTCCATTGCGGGGCAAGATGAGCTGTCATCAACATGAAGCTTAAAGTCCCCAAGGATTAAGACAGATTCCAGCTTAATTATAGAGGATAATAAATCACTAAAATCCTTAAGAAAGACAGCAGCAGGGCCAGGGGGTCGATAAACCAAAATGCAGTAGAAAGAGGATGAAAAACCCACCTTGACCATCTGCAATTCAAAAGAAGAGAATTTTTGGGGCAAGATTTCATTACATTTGTGGATGTCCTTGTGCACAATAGCCAGTCCACCACCGCGACGACAACGGTGGGGCCTCCCAATAGCAGAGCAACCAGCTGGGCAGAGCTCATTTAAATTAATAAGCTCTTCCTCTCTCTGCCATGTCTCTGACAAACATGTAATATCCAGGCCTATTACTAACCTTCACTTACCAACGACCTGATATCTCCAGCGATCCTTCTCCACTCCGTTCTCCTCTGTGCTGTTCCTCCGGCATCTCCGTTCTCCTCTGTGCTGTTCCTCCGGCGTCTCGGTTCTCCTCTGTGCTGTTCCTCCAGCATCTCCGTTCTCCTCTGTGCTGTTCCTCCGGCGTCTCAGTTCTCCTCTGAGCTGTTCCTCCGGCATCTCTGTTCTCCTCTGTGCTGTTCCTCCGGCGTCTCGGTTCTCCTCTGTGCTGATCCTCCGGCATCTCGTTTCTCCTCTGGGCTGTTCCTTCAGCATCTCCGTTCTCCTCTGTGCTGTTCCTCCGGTGTCTCAGTTCTCCTCTGAGCTGTTCCTCCGGCATCTCTGTTCTCCTCTGTGCTGTTCCTCCGGCGTCTCGGTTCTCCTCTGTGCTGTTCCTCCGGCGTCTCCGTTCTCCTCTGGGCTGTTCCTTCAGCATCTCCGTTCTCATCTGGGCTGTTCCTTCAGCGTCTCAGTTCTCCTCTGAGCTGTTCCTCCGGCATCTCCGTTCTCCTCTGTGCTGTTCCTCTGGCATCTCCGTTCTCCTCTGTGCTGTTCCTCTGGCATCTCCGTTCTCCTCTGTGCTGTTCCTCCGGCGTCTCCGTTCTCCTCTGGGCTGTTCCTCCGGCGTCTCCGTTCTCCTCTGAGCTGTTCCTCCAGCGTCTCCGTTCTCCTCTGGGCTGTTCCTCCGGCATCTCCGTTCTCCTCTGTGCTGTTCCTCCGGCATCTCCGTTCTCCTCTGAGCTGTTCCTCCAGCGTCTCCGTTCTCCTCTGGGCTGTTCCTCCGGCATCTCCGTTCTCCTCTGGGCTGTTCCTCCGGCATCTCCGTTCTCCTCTGTGCTGTTCCTCCGGCATCTCCGTTCTCCTCTGTGCTGTTCCTCCAGCATCTCCGTTCTCCTCTGAGCTGTTCCTCCAGCGTCTCCGTTCTCCTCTGGGCTGTTCCTCCGGCATCTCCGTTCTCCTCTGTGCTGTTCCTCCAGCATCTCCGTTCTCCTCTGTGCTGTTCCTCCAGCGTCTCGGTTCTCCTCTGTGCTGTTCCTCCAGCATCTTCGTTCTCCTCTGTGGTGTTCCTCCAGCGTCTCCGTTCTCCTCTGTGCTGTTCCTCCAGCGTCTCGGTTCTCCTCTGTGGTGTTCCTGCAGCATCTTCGTTCTCCTCTGTGCTGTTCCTCCGGCATCTCCGTTCTCCTCTGTGCTGTTCCTCCAGCGTCTCCGTTCTCCTCTGGGCTGTTCCTCCGGCATCTCGGTTCTCCTCTGTGCTGTTCCTCCGGCGTCTCCGTTCTCCTCTGTGCTGTTCCTCCGGCGTGTCCGTTCTCCTCTGTGCTGTTCCCCCAGCATCTCCTTTCTCCTCTGAGCTGTTCCTCCGGCGTGTCCGTTCTCCTCTGTGCTGTTCCTCCAGCATCTCCGTTCTCCTCTGAGCTGTTTCTCCGGCGTGTCCGTTCTCCTCTGTGCTGTTCCTCCAGCATCTCCGTTCTCCTCTGAGCTGTTTCTCCGGCGTCTCCGTTCTCCTCTGAGCTGTTCCTCCGGCGTCTCCGTTCTCCTCTGAGACTTCCTCCTGCGTTTCTGTTCTCCTCTGGGCTGTTCCTCCAGCATCTCCGTTCTTCTCTGGGCTGTTCCTCCGGCATCTCGGTTCTCCTCTGTGCTGTTCCTCTGGCGTCTCCGTTCTCCTCTGTGTAAGTAACTTTGCAACTACATGGCAACTACGATTTATGGCTTGCTGAAGGTGATGGTGTGCCTGGTTCCAAACTCTCTCACTGTTTTGGAACCATGTGTTGACCGCGGGTACCTCTGATGGTTCACCAGACCTGGGGAATAGTGGTGGCTGGTAGCCCAGGACGCACTGAAAGGGCGTTAGGTTTGTTGATGCCTGCTGGAGGGAGTTTTGGGCATACTCAGCCCAAATCAAATATCGACTCCAGATGTTCTGGTTGGAGTGACAGAAAGTATGGAGAAAACGGCTGACATCCTGGATCTTTCGTTCGGTTTGGCCATTTGACTGCGGGTGGTAACCTGAAGTTAAACTTACGGTTACGTTCATTAGAGTGAAGAACGCTCGCCACACTCAAGAGATGAAATGAGGTCCTCTGTCCGATACGATATCCTCTGGAATGCCGAAGTTATGCAAAATATGCTCCATAAGTGACTCAGCTGTGTCAAAGGCTGTGGGTAGCTTCTTTAGGGGGATTAATTTGCAGGCTTTGGAGAAAAGATCAATGGTCACAAGGATGCAGGTATAGCCATCAGAGGCTGGGAGGTCCGTGACGTAATCAACCCCGATATGGGACCAGGGCCAATGTGGGATGGGTAACGATAGTAATTTCCCAGCAGGTAGATGACGTGGAACCTTGGTCATGGCGCAGAGAGTGCATCCTTGGATGAATGTCGTGATGTCATGTTGCATGTTTGGCCACCAATACTTGTGTTGGAAAGTAGAGTATGTCTTACTGATGCCTAGGGATGGGTATCGCTAAGGTTTTAACGGTATTACTACTCTTACCGATACTGCTTATCGGTCCGGTACTTTAACGGTATTCTTATCGGTTCTTTTTGTTATATTAAAATATATATATATATATTTAGAATGTGGGGAAGATGGTCGTAGCTGTGGCTAGGCAGGCAGCAAAAAAAAAAGGTAAAAACTCTGAAGTCTCTTAAAGGTGATTTAATTTTCTCGTCAGGGCATGCTCCCAACAGTGTAACAGGGTTCAGTTCACCAAAGTTCCCATACAGGAAAAACAAAATACAAACAAAAATAAAAAAAAACATAAAAATAATAATTACATAAGAAACATCAAACACGTTGGCTACTGGCCCAACAGACACCCTTTGTTCTCTCCCCCTTGGTCCACACAATTAGACTCTTTATAGTAGAGGCTCCTCCCCTCAAATTCAAACATACCAATGACACGGTCATCTCAAATACAATCTACATAACTTATTTATAAGATCATATTTAACATCAATATTCAAACATGAATAATAGCATCTTCTTTATCAAGCTCCATTTTCATCATGAAAACCAACGAGAATCTTAAAAGACATGCATTCGATGTAATAAATTAATATATTGGCTCTCAACGAAGGCGGTCGCATTTTCTCTCCCTCTCCCTCCCCTTACCTCTCCTGCTTTGCTTCTCTCGTCTCGTCTAGTCTACTGTACTTTGAGAGACTCTCTCCGCACTGCTCTCCAAACTAAAAAATTATGGATTTGATCAACTGGTCTCTCAACGCAATTGACACCATCTTCTCGACGAGAAGCTTGGGTTCGGGGGAACCTGACTGCCCTGCCGGGACGTTCGCAGCAGGCTACACGATGGACGCGTGGGAGAGGTGGCGGGTCGTGTGTCTAGCGGCTCTTTCCGTGGAGGACATTGAAGATATCTACCTATACCTATACCTAAGCGCAGTATCCTCGAATTACTATTCTGCATTGTTTGCATCCATTTCAAGGCTCGATGGTCAGTTTGCAGGGTGAATTCCCGCCCAAGTAGATAGTATCGGAGAGAGTCAATAGCCCACTTGATCGCAAGGCCTTCCTTTTCAATCGTTGAATATCTTCTCTCTCTGTTGAAGAGTTTTCTACTCAAGAACAGTACTGGCCTTTCACTCCCAGACTCCCCTTGGGCCAAAACTGCTCCCAATCCGACATCCGAGGCATCCACCTGCACAAGAAACCTCTTCAAAAAATCAGGGCCCTGCAAAACTGCTTCTTGACATAACATATCTTTAAGTGCTGTGAAAGCTCCTTCACACTCCGCTGTCCAGTGAAACTTAGAAGGACTCTTTTTGGTTAGATCAGTCAATGGGGTCGCCAGAGATGCAAAATGGGGAATAAAACGGCGGTACCACCCAATTAAACCAAGGAATGATCTCACTTGTTTCTTTGTCTGTGGCCTTTGAATGTTTTGAATACACTTAAGCTTCTCCACCTGTGGCTTAATCTGACCGTGGCCAATGAGGTATCCCAAATACTTCACCTCTGTTTGTGCCCACGAGCATTTGGTCATGTTAATTGTGAGTCCAGCTTTCTGAAGCCTTCGTAGGATATCACTAAGATGATCTAAATGTTCCCGCAATGTCCCACTATATATTACTACATCATCTAAATATGCTGCTGCATATTGGTCACACCCAGCAAGTACATTGTCCATAAGTCTCTGGAACGTTGCTGGTGCTCCGTGTAACCCAAAAGGCATTACATTATACTGATATAGTCCTGTGGGGGCACGGAAAGCAGTATATGGTTTACAAGAGGGGTCAAGAGGCACTTGCCAGTATCCTTTACATAGATCTAGTGTAGTCATGTAACATGCTTTACCCAGCCTTTCAATCAATTCGTCTATTCGAGGCATTGGGTAGGAGTCAAAGCGGGATACGCTGTTCAGTTTTCTAAAATCTGTACAGAACCTCAGTCCACCATCTTTCTTGGGAACCAGAAGTATAGGACTTGACCACTCACTTTGGGAAGGCTCGATTATTCCCATCTCCAACATCGTTTCAATCTCTTCCTTCAGTTTCTCTATCATCCTCTCAGGAACTCGATAAGGCTTCTGTCGAATTGGAACTTCCTCTTTCAAGATAATGTTATGGGTGACCACTTGGGTACGCCCCGGTCTTTCCTGGAAGAGAGATGGAAAAGATTGACGTACCTCTGCGAGTTGCTGTTGTTGTTGTTCACTTAAATGCAAACTAAGGCCAGGATCCTCAGCTGAAAGCCGAATGGGTTCCATCTCCGACTCATCTTCTTCCTCCACGACTGTCCGCACCATCAGTACCACTTGATCTTTAGGCTCAAGTCCCCTCTCCTTAAATTCCCTCAAGAGGTTAACATGGAGGATCTGTTTAGGACGCTTTCTTTCGGGACACAGAATCTCATATGTTACAGGACCAAGTTTTCGGGTTATGACATACGGACCCTGCCACTTGGCCAACAGTTTGCATGTACCTGATGGTAACAGTACAAGAACTTTCTGTCCAGGTTTTAGGTTTTTTTCTCTGGCATGATTGTCGTACCATACCTTCTGTCTCTTCTGGGCATCTTGTAGATTTTATTTGGCCAAAGTCCGGAATGTCTCCAATTTGTCCCTCATCTGCAATACATAAGAGATGACACTGCACTGGGCTGGTTTCTCTGCCGTCCACTCCTCTTTGAGCATGTCCAGGGGACCTCGAACCTGCCTGCCATACAAAATCTCAAAAGGAGAGAAACCAGTTGAACATTGGGGCACCTCTCTATATGCAAACAAAAGAAAAGGAATCCATTTATCCCAATCTCTACCGGTCTCAGCCACAAATTTTTTTAGCATGCTTTTCAGTGTGCCATTAAAACGCTCAACTAACCCATCAGTTTGGGGGTGAAACGGGGTAGTTCGGATACCTTTAATGCCCAATTGGTTATACAGTAACTTCATCACATTAGCCATGAAATTAGTCCCTTGGTCAGTAATGATCTCAGAGGGTACTCCAACCCTGGATATCAAGTCAATTAAACATTTCACAATATGTTTAACCTGAATTGATCGCAAAGGGTACACTTCAGGATATCTAGTTGCATAGTCGCAAATTACCAGAGCAAATTGGTTACCTGAACTATTCTTCACTAAAGGGCCAATTATGTCCATACCTATTCGATCAAAAGGGGTACCAATGATTGGTAAAGGCTGCAAATAACTTCGATCTGCCTTACGGACAGGAGCTACAAACTGGCACTCAGCACAGGTCTTACAGTAATCTTGTACTTCCTGATACATTTTGGGCCAGTAAAATCGTTGACTAATTCGCCCATAAGTTTTCTGCAGACCTAAATGTCCAGACCAAGGTATAGTATGACCCAGATGTAAGATCATCTTACGCAGTTCGGTAGGCACCACCAATCTGGGACTCTCTGTGTCTGCCAAATACAAAAGATTGTCTTTTAAGATATACTGATCCCCACCAAATTGTGGTACACCCACAGGTTTACCATCTACCTCACACAATTTTTGATACAGAGGTTGTAAGGTAACATCTGATCTCTGCAATTCCCCAAAATTGTCAGGCACCCTCCATTGAGAATCTATGGAATCTGACTCAGGCCCAGGGAGACATGGTACAATATCCTGGGCCTTAACTTTACCTCTATGTTTGTCTTGCTTTCGTTGTCTTTTACTCTTTCTAACCTTCCCCTCAGACCCAAACAAATCCGCATGGGCATTAGGAAGGGGTTGTAGCCCTTTAGTTTGAGATCGGGTTACGACTGCACAAGTTTTGGGTGTCGCATTGACCAGTTCAGTTAAAGAAGGAAAATCATCACCTAACACCACATCATATGCCAGATTGTCAATTACCCCCACCCTCAGCAAAAATGCCTGTTCATCAATAACCATGGATACATCAGCAGTTGGATAGATCTTTTCTTCCCCATGTACACAACCTAAACATACTGTATCCCCATAGTTTAACATTTCACAATTCGGTAAATGCGATTTTACCAAGGTTTGCGTACTCCCCGTATCTACAAGTGCTTGAGCAGGATGACCATTGACAATTACTGATAAGATATGTCTATGTTTGTCAGTGGATTTCACCAGTTCATTGGACCACTCCTCTCGGGGAACATAACACATATTTGTTACCTTGGGTTTTCTTAATGGGCAAAGAGATGCCCAGGCTGCTGGCAGTAAAAACAGATCAGAGGCCCCTTAACAAAAGTAGAAGTTTTCCCCAATACTCCCACAGTCTGATCACTGGGCTCCTCTCCTTTACCCCTTCCCACAGTACCTTTGTAAGTCCGTTGTGGTTCCCGATGTGCGGCCATATACCTCTCTGCCAACCTCGCAGCTTCCTCTCCCGTCTGGGGTTGATTTTCTTTAACCCAAGTCCTCACATCTGGACGAAGAATTCTCAAGTACTGCTCAAGAATGATAGTCTCTCCTGTCTGATCCTTAGCCTTGACTTCAGGTCGCATCCACCTCTTGTACAACCCTTTAATTCGATTATAGGTCTCTCTAACATTCTCACCAGATGGTACTGTGAGACTCCTGAAGCGCTGGCGATAAGTCTCCTCCGTTACATTGTACTTAGCTAGTACTGCAGCCTTGATGTCCTCGTAGAAACCGGATCGTTGTTCATCCATCCCAGCATACGCTTCCAAGGCCTTGCCTGTCAACAGAGTGACAACTCGAGCTGCCCATTCATCCGTTAGCCATCCCCACGTTCTTGCAATACGTTCAAAACGAATGAAAAAACTCTCCACGTCTTCCCCCTCAATGAATTCAGGAATTCTTGGTTCATGATATCGTCTATAAGGCACTGCTGGTGATTGACTTATAGCTTGTAAGCTATCAACTACAGGGTGAGCTTGGGGTGAATGCATCATACCTCTTAATGGTGGTGGATGAAAAGTTCTTGGTGTAGGTAAGGGCCGGTGAGTATTTTGGCTGACTTGCTCTTCAAACCCCCATTCATTTCTAGGTTTCTGAAAAATGGTGGATTTCAAATCATGCAGTTCGTCAAACAAAATTTTCTCATTTCTTTGTTGCTGTCTCATGAAATCTCTCATTTCTGTCAAAAATTCCTGTCCCATCACAACATTGTCTTTACCATCTCGAGGAGTACTAACTGTCCCAGTCTTGGGTCTTACCACCAGATCAGTCTCTTCTTCTTGAATATTGCCTGTTTGGTAAAACATGCTTGAAATGGCTTCCTCCTGTGCATTGGCCCCCAGCTCTAAATCACCAAACTGAGCTTCCACTGTATCCTCTTCTCCCTCTGAGAACAAAACAGGATGTGCTCTGGTAATTCGTTGAGGACCAACATGCCCTTTAGCAGTCATCTTACTACTTCCAGTTTTCCTCTTCTACTGCCAGTTCCTGCAGAGACATCATCATCCCACTTCTGACACCATTTGTGGTGAAGATGGTCGTAGCTGTGGCTAGGCAGGCAGCAAAAAAAAGGTAAAAACTCTGAAGTCTCTTAAAGGTGATTTAATTTTCTCGTCAGGGCATGCTCCCAACAGTGTAACAGGGTTCAGTTCACCAAAGTTCCCATACAGGAAAAACAAAATACAAACAAAAATAAATAAAAACATAAAAATAATAATTACATAAGAAACATCAAACACGTTGGCTACTGGCCCAACAGACACCCTTTGTTCTCTCCCCCTTGGTCCACACAATTAGACTCTTTATAGTAGAGGCTCCTCCCCTCAAATTCAAACATACCAATGACACGGTTATCTCAAATACAATCTACATAACTTATTTATAAGATCATATTTAACATCAATATTCAAACATGAATAATAGCATCTTCTTTATCAAGCTCCATTTTCATCATGAAAACCAACGAGAATCTTAAAAGACATGCATTCGATGTAATAACATTCAACATTCTCAATACTTGAACTCCTCCTCCTTTGGGAAGGTATAAGTCAGACTTCCTGTTCGCGAGCCCCTCCTATTAGGGAGTTCCAGGAAGAAGGTAAGAACAAGAGATTCACCATTAACAAACAGATCATTATTTGTATAACTGACATTAATCTTTTCTTATTTACAGGCACAAAAGGTGTAGGCCAACAAACATGTGTCGCAATGAAATGTGCACCTTCCATTCGACACATGGGTGAGACACATGGGTGAGACAAAACAGTGAAATAAAATGACCTTGAATACAAAACCCATTGTTTGGTTCTTTAAATTGAAAGTTACATACCTCATTTTATCACATAGAACATTAATAATATTGCTTTATATTTTGAAATGTAAAATAAATATTAATAGCAAAATAAAAAGCAATGCTTTAACAAAACAAATAAAACATGTATGTTATGCAGAAGGGTGCATGGTTTTGTGTTTTATCTTAAGAAGACAGGACACCAAAAACAAAAGTACAAACGCATGGTCAAACAAACAAAGTATACAATAAAACGAATATACAAATTATATACCCAGTGCTTTAATTTCAGTAATGTCGACATTACTGTGCAGGTGAGTAATATGGGCATAAAATACATGTAATAAAGTAATCAAATGTAAAATAACACTGCATAGTTTATCATAGATAGATTAAAGCTTATAAAAGCCAAAATTATTCATTCAAGAGCTGCGACTGATTTTCTCTTTGCCTGTTGTTGTTTGATTCACATTAATGGAGCGATCGTCAGCACGTTTATTAGACTGCTGCCTCTTTAAGACCAAATGCAGATCCAATCATTATTAATAATAATAATAATAATAATAATTCATTACATTTATATAGCGCTTTTCTAGACACTCAAAGCGCTTTACATAGATGGGGGGAATCTCCTCAACCACCACCAATGTGCAGCATCCACCTGGATGATGCGACGGCAGCCATATTGCGCCAGAACGCCCACCACACACCAGCTTACTGGTGGAGAGGAGACAGAGTGATGAAGCCAATTAGTATATATATTGGGATGATTAGGAGGCCATGATAGACAGAGGCCACTAGGGCAAATTTGGCCAGGATGCCGGGGTTACACCCCTACTCTTTCGAAAGACATCCTGGGATTTTTTGTGACCACAGAGAGTCAGGACCTCGGTTTAACGTCTCATCCGAAGGACGGTGCTCTTTGACGGTATAGTGTCCCAATCACTATACTGGGGCGTTAGGACCCACACAGACCACAGGGAGAGCGCCCCCTGCTGGCCTCACTAACACCTCTTCCAGCAGCAACCTGGTTTTCTCATGAGGTCTCCCATCCAGGTACTAACCAGGCTCAGCCCTGCTTAGCTTCAGTGGGCAACCAGTCTTGGGCTACAGGGTGATATGGCTGCTGAAAGGCCTACGGCTTTCAGCAGAAAGGATATGGCTGCAGGGTGCTATTAGGCCTACATCATATTTTCTCCCAACTATTTACGCCCATTTAAGACATACACTGTTTTTAAATGAATAAACTGTTTAAGTGAATCTCCAAGACGGTAATTTTGACACATGTTTGTGTATATATTTGATCGTTTAGACGCGCACACGAAGCCCAAAGTATACGTTGCTTGTCTCGTTGTGGTGCGTTTCGGAGCGTCTATTGCGTAAACTTTGGTGCTTTAATAGCTTTTTATTATCAAACGCATCCCGCAGTTTAGCAACAGTAGAGACTGCATTTTACAACAATCACAGATCGTGCTGATTCTGACGTTACGTTTGGGTTTTAGGGAGAAATTACAGCGCACCGCTGTGAAAGGAAGGAAGTTGCGCTAGACAGAATGCGGCTTTAGTTTTTTATGGTTTTACCTCAAATATCGTATTTTTTTTATAATCATTGGAATCCAAAATCGAAATCTAAAATAAAATGTGTTTACTAGGGGTGGCACGGTTCACAAAACCCACGGTTCGGTTCGTATCACGGTTTTAGGGTCACGGTTTTCGGTTCTGTACGGTTCTTGTTGTTATTTTTTCTTTTAATCTTTAACACTCCAGAAATGTACTTCAGCATATGATATATGCTATAGCTTAATTATCCACAATTCAGGATACAGTATTTTAAAAAAAATGTATATCATGTAATCATGCACAAACTGAATTTGACTTGACTTTAAGCACATTATTGAGACCATCTCTGAGGAAAGCTAGGTGACATTTTGATACAGCAAGAGAGAAGACATTTATTTGGCAAAAAAGGAGAATGTGTGTTGCTATCTCTACAGGAACTTATGTGCATTTTTAGCACACAAAGATTAAAATTAACTTGCATTTATAAAACTGTCAACTTCAGTGTAGCTCTTACAAAATGTTTATCTTTTAAAAGAAAAAGAGAGGAACTCTTAAAGCACTATCTTTTAAATAAGTCAAAATACGTTACAAATAATTGCCTATAATGAGGCTATAACAATAGCAAAGGCCATAATCATAAAGTGAAACATAAGTTCAACCTCAACACAAAAACAGTATCAACAATGCTTCTATTCCCTGAGAGTGAGGATACATTTTTTTCACTTGAAATTAAAGTGCAGTATTTGGAAACACGACTGGAGTTCTTATCTAAACTTACTGTCACTGTATATATTTAAATATCATAGGTAACATGAAATCCAAAATGTTCCCACACACCGGACTTATACGACGCTGGTGCATCCCCCAACTCCTGTTAGCCTTCCTTATCTCTCCCACTAGCCATTTCTATACGTGACGTGACCTGCAGCGCTGCACAGACCAATCGGTTTATGACATCAAAGTACTGCGACTGCGAGAGTGATTGAAAAGCATACGGAGCCGTTGCTATCGCGGTACTTTTATGTTATTCGTCGATCGGTCTGTGCAGCGCCGGTTCAAGTCGAACAAGCCTCATATGTATGTCCACAAATCTCTTATTTCGCGCGAAAAGTAAACGCACTGTCTGAGGTAACGGGCACGAGGTTACATTGCGCATGCGTCGAACGAACCGTGCGACGCACACACGTACCGAACCGAGACAAGCGAACCGAACGGTTCGGATGTTTTTTCATGTACCGTGCCACCCCTAGTGTTTACTATCAAAGAGCTAAAGTGTAACCATATGTAGATTGTTTAGTTCGGCTCATCGTCACTCATTAAGCAGAGCTGTTATGTTGTGCGCGCCGTGGCTCCGCGTGAAAGACCGCGCTCTCTCTCTCTCTCACACACACACACACACACACACTCTCTCTTCTCTTTAGCAAAAATGCATCACAGACAAATGGTTCAATATTATTATATAGAGGTGGCTGGCGAGATTAAATTAGCAAGATAATGTCTTTATAGCAATAATAAATAGCACGTGTGTAGTTTCTTAATTTCTCCAGTACCGACAGCAGAACCGATAACGTCCGAGCTTATCGATCCAGCGGTCTTTCAAAATTCAGCACCGGGGCCCGTTTAATACCGGGTTTTGGTACCCATCCCTACTGATGCCTGGGTGACCTGTTCCAACAGACGAATGAGCGGAGGAGATCAGAGAAGTGCGGAAGTCTTCGGGCACATAGATCTTACCAGTGGGACATTCTGGGGGACCAGGGAAACGCGGTGAAATTTCGAGGAGTTGTTCGTCGAGATCCCACTGGATATGGTTGATGAACATCTTTGCTGGCAGAATGGTTTCGCGCTCTTCCTGGGATGCTTCGGGAGCATGGAGACGTGACAGGGCATTTGCTCTAATGTTTTTCGAGCCTGGATGGTAGGATATCCGAAAGTGGAAAGGGGTAAAGAACAGGGCCCATCTAGCTTGATGTGGGTTGAGTCTTTTGGCCTCCTTTAACCCTCTGGAGTCGGCAAACGCGCCGGCGCGTTTTGCACGATTTTTTTCACATAGCAGCAAAATAGACTTAAAATGCTCAGTCATTTTTTGTCATACACACTTAAAAAATATGAAAAAATTATGGGTCCACTTTCAATCGAAATAAAACGTGCTTTTGTAAAATAAAGAAAATAAACAGGGTGTGCTTTCTGCCTCTCCGTCTCCGTGAACTTTTTTTCTGGAGCACGTCTCTAAACTTAAATAAAACTCAGCGAATACTAGTCACACAGGCATGAGCAATATATCTTTATAATCATTTAAGTGTGTACTTTTAAATGATCTAATTTAAAACTAAAACAACTATTCTCTGTTTATGTTGATTTCCATTACACGAGAGTAGACGTTAAACTTCATGCTGATTTGTACTCGGCTTTCGCCAAGATAAGCAACACTAAGACGTAGCTTTACAGTAAACTATGCTTCTCCATCCATTTACGCTTCTTTCCATATGAGGGTGTGACTCCCCTTCTGTCCGGCGTTAACGGCTGCAGTGTACTTGGCGCGTCAGCACACACGACGGCTGCAACTACAGTGTGGTCTCCCTAGTGGACCAACACGACAACTGTCTGGATTGAGCCGAGTAGGGGACATCTCTAGGGTCTTCAAGTGGGCACCTTCCGTCCTCAGTGTTTCGTCGACTAGCCCACGACACCTCAAGAGGGCTCGACAGTGACTCTGGCGTCCCAGAGTCACCCCCCTCCGTCCCCCACTCAACTCAGCCCAGCTTACTGACCTCTACATCCCTCCTGCTGCTGAGACCTAACCACAATCTCACAATCTCTCCGCAACCCAACCATACGCGCCAACCCGATTGACTAAGGCTGTCGAGCCCCACTGGTGCGTTAAAGCAGTTACAGTGGCAACGGTTCCGTATGGCATACCACCTACCGCAAAACATAATATCTGCCCAACCACCCGTCATTCTATACTATACAACGTATACAAATTGTATAGTATACTATACAACCTATACTATACAACCTATCCAAATAAACCAACAGACTCTTCAAGTTTTTTAAGAATTCTACGAAACCGTAGCGTGGCGGCCTGTACGCAGCCAGCTAGAATCTTTCCGTCTCAACCACAGCCAGTTGCTGCTCCTTTCTGCTGCTTCAGATAAGTTCTTTACTGTGCGACGCAACTCTTGGCCGCTGAATCCGACGTCCCTGAGGAACCGGGTTGTAGAGTGTGCCACAAAACCTCGACAACCCACTTCCACAGGATAAACCTGGACTCTCCATCCTCGCTGTTCTGCTTCAGTGGCCAAATGAGCATACCGCAGTTTCTTCCTCTCATATGCCTCATCTACAGCATCCTCCCATGGCACGGTCAACTCTATCAGTTGAACAATGCGTGCTGATCCAGACCACAAAACAATGTCTGGTCGTAGGTTAGTGGTGGCAATCTCAGGTGGAAAAATAAGCCGTTGATCAAGATCAGCCAGCATCTTCCAGTCCCTAGCAGCTTCCAGTTGTCCTGGCCGAGAATTGGTGTTAACACCTTTTCTTGGTGGTTGCTCGCCTGGGCGGAGGAATGTTGTCTTCTGCGTGTAATGTTTTGCTAGAACATGCGGCAACTTATTGGTCATACTACGCTTGCCTTCCAATGCTAAAGCCAAACATCTCAGTACTTGGTCATGGCGCCAAGTAAACCGACCTTGGCTAAGAGCCACCTTACATCCTGTCAAAATGTGCCTTAACGTGGCAGGTGTTGAACACAAAGGACAAGAGGGATCCTCTCCTACCCAGAGGTTTAGGTTCTGCGGTGATGGGAGAACATCATATGTTGACCTAATAAGGAAACTGATCCTACTCTCTTCCATTGACGAAAGGTCTTGCCAGCCCATTTTGCGTTGTTCCACACTCTCCCATCTCATCCACTCTCCCTGCTTGGCCTGGGAAATGGCCTTTATACTCCTCATCCTCTCCTCCTGCTTTCGCACCTCGTTGACTACCAGCTTCCTCCTTTGAGCTGGGCCTGCCTTGTGCCATTTAGGAGGAGCTAAACTGAGCCCAAAACCCCCTCTTCCATGCTGTACCTGTCCCACGATATCCCCTATTTGAAGGTCAGCCTTTGCCTCTACTACAGATTTCTTTGCTGACCACTTTCTACCAGTTTTTAACACAGGGGCTGCCTCCCTTACACATTTGTCACGTGACTCTACTAATGTCATTTCCAGTCTGACCTTGGCACACTTAAACTCCTCGGTTAAAGCAGAGACTGGCAGCTGCAATATTCCTTTACTATAAAGTCCCACTCTGCTGAGGCAGCGTGGAACTCCCAACCATTTCCTGATGTATGAACTTATTAACGCTTCCAGCTTATCCACTGTTGTCAAAGAAACCTCGTACACAGTCAGTGGCCACAGCAACCTCGGCAGTAGACCAAACTGAAAGCACCAGAGTTTTAGTTTGCCTGGTAGAGCACAGCTGTTTATGCTCTTCAACCCTTCCACTGCTTGTCGTCTAACTTCTCCCACTCGAACTGTGTCCTTTAGATCTCCATCGTACCATCTCCCAAGACTTTTCACTGGCTTCTCAGAAACTGTTGGTATTGCCTCACCATTAATGAAGAATGTTTTATCTACTACCTTTCCTTTAACTATGGAGATGCTCCTTGATTTAGAGGGCTTAAATTGCATTCGTGCCCATTCAATATTATCTGTTAACTTCCCCAATAACCGATTAGTGCAGGCTACTGTTGTAGTCATGGTTGTCATGTCGTCCATGTATGCTCTGATTGGTGGTAGTCGCAACCCAGAAGCCAAGCGCTCTCCTCCTACTACCCATCTTGATGCCCTAATGATTACTTCCATTGCCATGGTAAAAGCCAGTGGAGAAATTGTGCATCCTGCCATTATTCCAACCTCTAAGCATTGCCATGCAGTGCTGAATTCTGAAGTTGAGAAACTAAATTGCAAATCTCCAAAATAGGCTTTCACTAAATTTGTTATTGACATTGGTACTCTGAAAAAATCAAATGCTGCCCAAAGAAGCTCATGTGGCACTGAACCATTTGCATTGGCCAAATCCAGGAATGTTACATGGAGCTCCTTCCTCTCCTTTTTAGCTGACTGAATTCGTTGCCAGATAACATTGATGTGTTCTAAACATCCTGAGAACCCTGGAATGCCCGCTTTTTGAACTGAAGTGTCAATGAAGCCATTCTTTAATAGGTAGGTGGACAATCTCTGGGCAATAATGCTGAAGAAAATCTTACCTTCAACGTTTAATAGTGAAATAGGACGAAACTGACTGATGCTTGTAGCATCTTTTTCTTTAGGTATAAAGACTCCACCTGCTCTGCACCATGCTCTAGGTACAACCTGTTTTTCCCATGCCACTTTTAACAATTTCCACAGAATTCGCAGAACTCCTGAAGCACTCTTGTACACTCTGTACGGAACTCCATTAGGCCCTGGAGATGATGAAGCCCTTGCCTTTCTCACAGCCTGCTCTACCTCTTTCCACTTAGGTGCACAGACCTCCATTTGGTATTCTAGTGGGTTGATAGGTGGTATGTCTGATGGAATTGACATATGCTCATGCCTTTTTGCATCTGTATGCGTTTCCTAATGTAATCTATATAAAAAGAGAGAGATGTCAGTCATTCTCATTTCAGCTAATTATCTTTTAATGTGACCACGCCCACAGAGAGCGTGCGCTATTCAAACGCAAATTATCTGAGGCAAACCATGCAAACTGTTAACGCCCCCATATCAGCTGGATAAAACACATCAAGTTGAACAAGAATCATGGACTTTACCTCGTCTTGCTGCGCTCTGAGGAATAATACTATCGTCCTAATCCTGGAACAATTTACCTCAGAAGTGCTGGTAGTTTCATTCCGAGGAGCAACAAATCAAGCTGATGTAGTAACAAGCTGTTGTTTACAGCTGTACAGCGCGCATCTCACACTCGCATAAACACGATACGTTACAAACTAAATATGAATATTTAGACAAGATTTCATTGATTAGTTTTGGATGGATTATAAAGTTTTTACTGTAAAAACAGCCTACTGCCACATTAAATAAGCTTTTGTTAGCCAATTTCTGTTCATATGTTACCCTTGAAATACGTACTTTTTACAAAGAAAGATTACACTTGAAATATTGTTAAAATTGTAATCTTTTTTTGTTGTGTTTTATTAGTGACAAATTTGGGGAGAGGATACATATTCCAAAACTTTCTGAAAATACAGTATTAGAATTAACTGCACAATTAGGATATTATACAATTTGCATGCATACAAAATATGTGGATAAAGACAAATGTTTTTCAAGTTGTTTCAAACTCTAACTTTGAACCAATTCTGTAGAATATATATATATTTGGATATAAATATATATTGATATATGAAATATATATATATCAGAATTGGTTCAAAGTTAGAGTTGGAAACATCTTGAAAAACATTTGTCTTTTTCCACTGGGTACCACTAGAAAGTGCGAGGACAATATATATATATATTAGGGGCGACACGATTCTCCAATGCGAACGAAACAAAGGTGTCACAATATCTAGACATTTTAGAAATATATAAACATGCTTTAAAACATTTCATAAGTTTTTACACTGTTCATGCCAGCATTATAACGGACTTCTGTATACATTAAAATCAATGTCACTGTATTAGTCACAACAAATGAAAAGGACAGATAATAAGGTGTATAAAACATCCAGAGATCCAGGAAAACCCAGTAAGACTTGGATGAAGTTAAATGTGTGGGTCAGCTCTTTGGGGTAGTTGAGATGTAATGCATACATCAAACCAAACATCAAAAGAAAAGCATCAGCCAACCTGGAAATGTCCCTTAGAACAATGTCACCTTCCAGCACAATATCAATCCCAGCAGGGTCAAAGTGAACAGTGGAAGTCGAGTCTCCATTCACCATGCTGACAAGAGCTACAGCTGAACCTGCAATGTCTGGCTCATCCACCTCTTCAGTCTGAAAAGCATGAGAGAACTTCATGAGCATAATCAGATAAATAACATTAAAATTCAAACGAGATGTATAAAAACCTACATCTTAGCGCAAGTAGACAGGGAGGGCTCGAAATGCAGCTGTACATCCATTGTCAATCTCGTAGTGATCCTGAAAAAAGACAGAACTGTCTTAGTGGTGCAAGAGGAGAGAAAAAATAAATAGAGATAAAAGTACAGATGAAAGAGGGGAAGAAATTTAAAGCGAAAAAAAGTTCAAAACCAGGTTTAAACTATTAACAGATAGCAGTAAAATACTTGTGCACATTAACCAATTAACTTGAACTATAAATGTAATTAACAACATTTACCACAATATCAAAGGCACTAAAGATGCTTCTCAGTGCTTCTGCTGCTTTGCCAGTACGGGCAGCCTTCTGCTTGTAAACAGCAATCAGAAGAGGAGTATGGTTGTCCAATTCTGCATATAACTTCTTTTTCAAGCTGATATTAATAATTCTGTGGAATTCTGCAGCAATCTGAAAGCAAGCATTAAAACAAATAACATAAAAAAATGTTAAACAAGAAAACAAAAGAAACAGACACACATACCGGTAAACACAAAAAATGGAATCTAACAGACAGCAACTGAGAAAATTACCTGAGATTCCAAACGAAGTGCAGGCCACCATATTGCCGAAGTAGCAGTGATCGAATAAGTGAGGAGGAATCACATAACCTGCATTTCCAATCTATGACAAGACATGAGAAAACCCATTTTTAAAATGCTGCATACTTTTACTCATTACATATGTACTTTCACCCCCAAAATTCTAAATTGTAAATTTACTCACATATGCTCTGGTCTCACAAGTTTTAACCTGTATAGAAAATAAAAACACACATTAATAGTGAGGCAGAGACATGTCAAAGTAATACAACAATTTCAGAATTTAGAAAATTTAGCTTCGATTAACGTTACAGTTAATTTAATTCTAAGCATCAGTTAAAAAAACAAGCAAGATTGAATGAAAGTGGTTTGAATTGTTTCAATTTAGATTCTGTAACCGAAAAGCTTCAATACAAGGTTTGCGTCCATAAATGTAGTTAAACCAATCCACAAATAACATCGCAACATGTAGCCTAACGTTAAGTTAGACCTAAAGTGTCACGTGCCTGATCATTTTAGTAACGTTAGGTCTATCAGCAAAACGCAACAAGTAAATAGTTTCAGTTTGATGACTTTTCGGTCACGTTCTGATGCAGATTAACGTTACTTGAATAACTTTTAAAAAATGTAAGAAGTACTTACCGGATTATAGCCACTAAACAAACCGCAGCAAACACAGAAACGACGACGATGATGATGATGAACTGATTCCACAGAACCACGGCACGTTGAGGCAACGACTCCTGCATGACATGGCGGGCTTCCAAGTTCAAATCCGAGCGCTCGATTTCAAATGGGAATTATTTTTACTCCGTTGTTATTTTTTACAGTAATTTGAGTAAACCATGAAATAAACGGACATGACATATGTTGACTCTTTGTTGTGTTTTGTAATAAATAAAGTGCACCGAGTAGACTCTTCTTTTTCGTTGGCAGATTGGCACTCAATAAAGCTCATTACTGCCACCAAGAGGGCTATTACTGCCACCAAAAATAAAGCTATTCGTTTTACTCGGTTTACACCGTTGTTATTTTTACAGTCATTTGAGTAAAACATGAAATAAATGGACATAGCATGATAGTTATGTTGACCAGACTGTTTTGTAGAGTTTTACCTAGTTTGTTTTAAAAATAGCAAATAAAGTGCACTGAGAGTGAGAACACTTAAAAATTTTATTTTTAAGATTTATGCATTTCAATTAATAATAAAATTCCATCAAATTGAATTGAATAACCCTTACATATTTTAATTGAACAATTGAACAATCCTTAATCAATTGGCTTTATGCCCAGCTGCACTACTTCCTGAACTTCAGCCAGCTCCTTGTTTCCTGTCTGCCATTATTGGACAAATTGATTAATTCAGGTGTGCCTGACCTCAGTAGCAGGCTTGGGAGGGTTACTTTAAAAATGTATTCAGTTACAGTTACAAATTACTTCATAAAAAAAGTATTCAGTAACGTAATCCAAGTACCACAATATTAAAGTAATGTAACTGATTACTTTTAGATTACTTCAAGGACAGATTTAAAAAAAAAAAAAACTTTTATTTATTAAGAATTTCACAGCCCTGAATAAATATTTATGTAAAGGACTATACAGACATCTAACGTTAGTGGCTACAGTATGGTATTACAGATTATTTTGTTTTATTTTTAACTTGACATGTACAAGGAAAAAATAAAATAGAAATGTTTCTTCAACAGGAAAATAGATATACATATACATACTACAAATAACACTATATTAAGCGTTGCTTTAATGACTCACGACACGACTCGTGTGCCATCCGCTGGTGCATGCGCAAAATAACAGCTCTCTACAACAATCTCCTCAGACACAGATTGAATCACAATTTTCGTTGCTGGAAGGCACAGTTTGCGCTGTACAACCATGTTGTTGGCATTTTCTTCTTTAAAAACAAAATAGCAGCGGAATTTCCAAGAAATAAAAGCATTTTTACCCGTGGACAGCATCGTTTCTAGCAGCAGTGACTCGATCCGTGTCTGAGGAGATTGTTGTAGAGCTGTTATTTTGCGCGTGCACCCGCGAGTGGCACGCGAGTCGTGTCGTGAGCGTGAGTCATTAATCAAGCAACGCTTAATATAGTGTTATTATGGCAAAATACAGATTTATTTAGTTTTAAATTAAACCATTGTAATCCTGAAAGTATTCCCCCTTTTTTCAAAAAGTAACTATAATCTGATTACTACGTGTTTTGACGTAACTGTAACGGATTACAGTTACTAGATTTTTGTATCCTGATTACATAACGCCGTTACATGTATTCCGTTACTCCCCAACCCTGCTCAGTAGTCACGGCAACAATAATCAGACACACCTGAATTAATCAAGTTTGTCCAATAATGGCAGACAGGAAACAAGGAGCTGGCTGAAGTTCAGGAAGTAGTGCAGCTGGGCATAAAGCCTATTCAATTAAAATATGTAAGGATCATTAAACTCAATTTGATTGAAATTTGTATATCTTTTAAAAAGGCTTTAAAATGTTTTTGTGTGTAGACTCTTCTTTGTTGAATTGGAAGATTGGAACGCAATAAAGCTCATTACCGCCACCAAGAGGCAAAAATAAGGCTGTGGTATTCACAGTTTTTTCTGATTGCTTTAGCACATTTTTTGTAACTATTGGCTATTTTTGCAAAACTCTACACACAAATAAGAAAACCTTTCACCCAATTATCCAAACATTGTAGTTCTCTTGCAAAAGCGAACACAGCTAGATTAACTCTTCACACCTTCGTAAAAATGGTGTTTTCGTATCAAACAGTAAACACAAGCCATCATCTACTAAGCACACAATGTGCCAACTACACACTGATGGTATGAATGCAAAACACATCTGGCTTTTGCTTTCTCTGTGTACAGATGTCAATTTGAGGTCATACTTTTGTCATAGTGTCATGTAAACATACAAGGATTCAAACTTCAAGTATTGGTGTTTATTCACACTCATCAAAACCAAGACAAAGTCAGAACACAAAATAGTAATTTCACAAAAAAACAAAAACAAAAAAACAATCAGCCTACATCATGTCGTCTTTCTGGGTCCGGCCACAAAATTTCGTCCACATCGCATGCGATATCCTCCAGTCCAAGGCACCGGGGAAAATATCTCCTTGAATGCCGTATCCAGGCCTGACATGATGCCTGGTCAGTATCTCCACAAGCCTCCTCCATTGCCTGTAAAAGCCTGTTGATGAGGATGACGGTCGTACACTTTCCAGCGCCAGGCAGAGAAGAACTCCTCGATGGGATTTAAGAATGGAGAGTATGGAGGGAGGTTGAGTGCCATGAAGAATGGGTGGTCTGTAAACCAGTTGCGGACCAAAGCAGCCCTATGGAAACTAACATTGTCCCATATGATGACATATCGGGTATGCTCTGGTCTCTGAACAGTGAGCATGTCATGTAAGGTGTCCAGGAATCCAATAATGTGTGCAGTGTTGTATGGGCCTATGGTTGCATGATGGTGAACAACACCATTTTGGCTTATAGCTGCACACATGGTTATGTTACCACCACGTTGTCCTGGGACATTGATGATGGCACGGTGTCCAATAATGTTCCTGCCACGTCTCCTGGTTTTAATGAGGTTAAAACCGGCCTCATCAACAAAAAGTAGCTCATGTCCCATGGCATCTGCTTCTAGTTCCATCACTCTCTGGACAAGACAAAACAAATGCAACACATCAGGCCCATGCACAGAACTACAGTATGCACTTCCAAATTCAGAACCAATGACACTATAGCTTACCTGCACATAGTCATATCGCAGTTGCTTTACACGTTCTGTGTTTCTCTTGAAAGGAACTCTGTAAATTTGCTTCATTCTTATTCTGTGGCGCGCAAGTACACGACTTAGTGCAGAAATGCTTACACTGTGTATATTTTGAAAGATGGTGTCATTATCAATTATGCGCTGCTGTATTTCGCGCAGTCTTATTGCATTATTGGCAATCACCATGTTCACTATATGGGTCGCTTGCTCTGGAGTGAACATTCTTCCTCTGCCCCCAACATCTGGACGTCTAGCAATTCTGTAAAGTAACAATTTCAGTATTTTTGCATGTATGGTACTGTTGTGTTTCTCGTTAGAGTATGGCAGTGCTACAAAGTACTTACCGATTCTCATTTCGAAATGTCCTAATGATGCTTGCCACAGTGTAGCGGCTCAAATTAGGCTGAACCCGTTGGAAAGCTTCCCTCAAGGTCATCCCATGGTTGATGACATGGTCCACTATTGTAACTCTGATGTCATCAGTTATTCTATTTCTTACTCTTCTTACCCTTCCTCTTTCCCCTCCTCGTCCTCTTCTTGCTCCTCCTTGTCCTCTTCCTCTTACTTCCTCTAACTCTCTCGCTTCTTCACCTCCACGTCCTCTTCCTCCAACTTCTTCACCTCCACGTCCTCTTCCTCCAACTTCTTCACCTCCACGTCCTCTTCCTCCAACTTCTTCACCTCCACGTCCTCTTCCTCCAACTTCTTCAACTCCACGTCCTCTTCCTCCAACTTCTTCACCTCCACGTCCTCTTCCTCCAACTTCTTCAACTCCACGTCCTCTTCCTCCAACTTCTTCACCTCCACGTCCTCTCCCTCGGCCTCCTCGTCCTCTTCCTCTAACTTCCTCTAACCCTCTCGCTTCTTCACCTCCACGTCCTCTTCCTCCAACTTCTTCACCTCCACGTCCTCTTCCTCCAACTTCTTCAACTCCACGTCCTCTCCCTCGGCCTCCTCGTCCTCTTCCTCTAACTTCCTCTAACCCTCTCGCTTCTTCACCTCCACGTCCTCTTCCTCCAACTTCTTCACCTCCACGTCCTCTTCCTCCAACTTCTTCAACTCCACGTCCTCTCCCTCGGCCTCCTCGTCCTCTTCCTCTAACTTCCTCTAACCCTCTCGCTTCTTCACCTCCACGTCCTCTCCCTCGGCCTCCTCGTCCTCTTCTTGCTCCTCCTTGTCCTCTTCCTCTAACTTCCTCTAACCCTCTCGCTTCTTCAACTCCACGTCCTCTTCCTCCAACTTCTTCACCTCCACGTCCTCTTCCTCCAACTTCTTCACCTCCACGTCCTCTTCCTCCAACTTCTTCAACTCCACGTCCTCTCCCTCGGCCTCCTCGTCCTCTTCCTCTAACTTCCTCTAACCCTCTCGCTTCTTCACCTCCACGTCCTCTCCCTCGGCCTCCTCGTCCTCTTCTTGCTCCTCCTTGTCCTCTTCCTCTAACTTCCTCTAACCCTCTCGCTTCTTCAACTCCACGTCCTCTTCCTCCAACTTCTTCACCTCCACGTCCTCTTCCTCCAACTTCTTCACCTCCACGTCCTCTTCCTCCAACTTCTTCAACTCCACATCCTCTTCCTCCAACTTCTTCACCTTCACCTCCACGTCCTCTCCCTCGGCCTCCTCTGATTCTCACTCTTCCTGCTCCTTCCATTGTACTTCACACAGACAGCTTACCTGTGGCTTATTTATAGTGCTTAGGCTGATTGCAAAGTGAACTAATTATCTAAAATAGTTTTCACATGTGAAAGTGTGCCAGACAGTTGGCAAAATAGTGTTAATGATAGCCATACATGTGTATAATTTTGCTAGGAGTGTGTTGGAAATTTGGTAATTGAGTGTAAGCAGTGAGTTGTGTTTAAAGTTCTGCAAAAAGATTGTTGTGCATTGAATTGTGCCTACAGTTTTGCAAAGTGTGTGTTACAAAATTGCAAACTGAGTGCAAAGCAGTGTTTGTGCTTTTAGTTTTGCAAACTCAGTGAGTGGTTTTGCTATACGTATTAATAGTTTTAGAAATTGTGCTACAAGAATCACGATTAGCGCTTAAGCATTCAGAAAAAACTGTAAGATGACGTCAAGTTTTACTTATTTTATTTGAGTTCCTGGAACTTAAAACGGCCAAATCGTTGAACAAACTTAAAACTTTTAAGTTGAATGAACTGTTTCACTGTTTTGAGTAGTTCACTTATTTTTAATAAGTAGGTTATACTGTTCGGGAATACAGTGTGCGTAAAGTATATCTAATTTAAACGTAAACTATGCTTTCTTTATATTATGTTTTTATTTTTTACATGGCAATTTTGAATATTTGCTGCATACACAAGAAATTGAAAATCTAACTGTAAATAAAAAATAATTTTTGACTATTTTATTGGATAGAATTACTCATAAAATCTTAACAACAAATATAACCCATGTAATCATTTTTGGAAAAATTCACTAATTGAGATTGAAGAAAGTGTGATCTAAAAACCAAATTTTTTTGCTAGAGACAATGTTAGTGTCATAAAATCTTAGAAATGCCATAAATTATTTTTGGTCATCTCATCATGTGCTTTTCCATGTACTTTAATGTCTCATATATGTGACATCTTATTATGTCTATTGTCTTGTAAGGTTTTTATACAATATACCAAGATTTTGGTTTCACTATGATTGCCCAACTCATATAACTTTGATGTTACGTGTATCTACTAAGAATATTGTATGTGGATTTACTGTCATATATAGTAATTATAAGTTCCCAAATTATCTTAAATCTCATATTACACAATTTTACTAAGGATTTTGTGTCTTGTTTGACTGTTATATATATTACTTACAAGTTTCAGATAAAAGATATAAATATTTAGTAAAATTTATCTATATCTTTTCCATATGGGATACCACACAAATAACTACTTTTTATCCCCTGAGAATGATGACTGTATTTTTCATTCTTTTATGTTCTTCCTAAAGAGGGATATGTTGTTTTGTTTAGAGCTGCTCTTTAAGTTATCAAACAGAAACATTATTTTTTTTTATTATAGAACAACTGTAACAATTTAGCAGTTTCAAGAGAGCTGCTAAAAAAATTACTATAATACTGTCAAAACATTAACTATTTAAATTTTTATGGGCAGAGACAACAAATGTGATTTTTATATTTTCATGTTCTTCTTTAAGAAAATGAGAATGTCCACATTCTCTGGAGAGAGGGCTGCTCTTTGAGCCGTCACAATGTCCCCTGCTGTGGAGAAAACTCTCTCACTTGCCACACTTGTTGCTTGTACAGCAAGATAACGTTTGGCAAGCTTGGACAAATTTGGGTACTGGTGTTCATTATCTTTCCACCATTTCAGTGGATTTGAATCCACAGAAATTACTTTAACCATTTTGTATAGCTGAATCTCATCTTTCACAACTTCAGGCCATGGTTTTGTTGCTGCTGATGATGCTGCTGCAGTGGAGGCTGTGGTGCTGAAAAAATCACCAAACAGTTCACTGAGTGCTGTTCTCTTTGCTGGGGGGCTGCCTCTGCCGGTTGCTACATTTTCTGGATCCTCTGCAGGGTTTTGGCTGGACCCTTCCCCTCAGGCATGAGACTGAAATATACAAAATACAAATACAAATATACAAATTAAATATACATATACAAAAAACAGTTGTTTAAGGCAGAAATTATATTTAAGTGTGACAACAACAAGAAATATTTGAAATATTGAAATATTTTTTTTTAATTAATATATTATTATTAAATTTACAGAATTCTACTTTACAGAATAACATGGTTATTTCATCAGAATCATCACATTAGCCTAAATGCATCGCATATCTTTGTGGGGTCCATTTGCAAGATTTTATCCTCTAGACAATTGAAGATCTCATTCCGAGATATGTCATCCAGGTGGGGTAAAGTCTTAAACCTTGGATCCAAGGCAGTGCTCTCATTCAGGAACTGTTGAAGTATTGGGTCTGAATACCTCTCTTCAAAGTTTGCCACTATAGCAGATTTAACATCCTTTACAATTGTTGAATCTGTGTCACTGTGTTTCATAGATGTCAGGATGGTGTGTTGTAGAGGCATGACCATGGACACAGTAGGCTGCTGTTCGGAACTCATCAAGGTTGTGACTGTTTTCAGGGGCTTCAGTACCTGACATACATCTTCCAGAACAGTCACATCTTGATCAGAGAGGGTGATAAGGTCTTTGGCATTTTTTTTTATGTCCTTTTCTGCAAGTGCAGAATAGACAGCAGCTTGTTGCTCTAAATAGCGTGCGATCATGTCATAGCTGGAGTTCCACCGTGTAATGACATCTTGAACCAGCTTGTGAGGAGGAAGCTGAAGCATGTCTTGTTTTGACTTTAAAACAGCTGCTGTAGTGGTGCTTTTGTGGAAAAAAGTGACCAACCTCCTGACTCTGCCCAAAAGACGGGAAAACTGGTTTACTCCCAACCCCTTCTGGGAGGCCAGATTCATAGTGTGAGCAAAACATCCGATGTGTGGAGACAATCCAGCTGCATGTGAGGCATTGACAATGTTCTTTGCATTATCAGTTGTCACAGGGATGGTTACATTTTGTCTGTCCAACTTCCATTCCACTACCACTTCCCTCAGCACTTCTGCTAAATGTTTACTTGTGTGAGTTTCATATATGGGGCGAGTTTGAAGGACTGGATTTTGAATTTCCCAGTCATCATTAATATAATGTGCTGTGACAGTCATGAAGCTCTGTGTTGCTCTGGTGGTCCAGCAATCTGTAGTCAAGGCCACTAAATGTGCACTTCTCAGACCTTCAATAACTTTCTCCTTTACATTGTTGTACAATGAGGGTATCACCGTAGTTGTGAAATGCGTTCTACTTGGGATTTCGTAGCGCGGTTCTAGCACGCTAATTAAATGTCTAAATCCGGAGTTTTCCACCACCGAATAAGGTCGCATATCTGCAGCGATGAATACTCCTAAGGCGCTTGTAATTGCATTTGCACGAGTTGAGTTACTTGGAAATTTAATTCCAAATGAAGACGGGAGAGTAGTTTGTACAGTTGTGGGTTTGACCGACAAATCTATAATTTTGTGCTGTCTGCGGAGATGCGCAGCCATGTTAGTCGTGTTGCCAGTGGATGAATATGGTACACGCACATAGCAGAGCTTGCAAACTTTGGCTTTTTTGTCGACAACGCGAACGTTGTCAACATACCGCACTGCAAATCCAAAATACCTCCACACCGGCGACTTCAGAGAAGCAGGAGGGTGTTCAAGTTCCGTTGATGGGTCTTCGATATCTGCAGTTGCCATGATGTGTCAGTTAGAGGACTCGCAGCCTTTCAACAGGTGTTTTGTTTTCCGCACCGTGATGAGTCGTTGATCATGAATGAGTCATTCATCATAAACGATCTGTTCATTGCCTCTGTCACGCGACAAATGAACAAAAGACTCGGAAGGTAAAGTAATTATTGTTCCCTGTAGTGTAAATTATTTTTCACTGCATTCATTATGTACATCTTCTTAATGTTCGGGGAATTTGCATGTTAATAGTATAACATTTAAAGCCCCTGAAATGACTAGAAAAAAAGTTTAGTTAATTTTGATGAACGAGATTGAACAATAGAGTCTGTAAAACGATCCGAACTTTCCATCACGGACGCGACATGGGGCGTGGCAGTATTGACGATACCATTTTTTATTTCGATTTCGATACCATTGAATTAATTTCGATCGATTTCGATTTAATATCGAAATCGTGACACCCTTAATATATATATATATATTTATATATGTGTGTGTGCATAGCTTCTTTTGCCCTCGCATTCTTTGGTACCCAGTCACACACCTGTGTGAAAGGCTAATTATGCGCTCATTAGTATGCAAGCCTTTGTCTTCTCAGGTGAGAATCACGCCCACTCGCATATTGCCTTCACAGACAAAAAGTGTCTTAAAAAGTTTAAATCAATGTATTGTTTTGTGCAAATGATTTTCAGATCATTTTGAAGCAAAAATTCTAGGCAACAACATCCATTAGTCAAAAGTATTGTGGACACATATTTAGTGAGTGTTTTGTGGCCTTATTTAAGAGGCTTTAAGTTTTAGTTTTTTCAATAACCATGCATAAACAATATTCCTTCAAAAATACAAACATGTACATACACGTTGCGCACATATTGTGGTAGCCCTGTTCAAGTTCAATGACAACTTTGCCATTAATATGTTTATAAGCAACTGAAAAAAACACAAATGTCAGGGCATGTCAAAACATCTCAAGGACCTCAAAAGCCCCTTAGACCCCAGAGGGTTAAGTACTGGAGGTTTTTGTGGTCTGTGAGGATGATGAACGGGTGTCTGGCTCCCTCCAACCAGTGTCTCCATTCTTCCAGGGCGAGTTTGATGGCCAGGAGTTCTCGGTTGCCGATATCATAGTTGCTCTCAGCGGTGGACATTTTACGTGAAAGAATGCACAGGGCATGGGTTTGGAGGAGTGTTCAGAGCACTGTGACAGGATAGCTCACACCCCAGTAGTAGAAGCATCCACCTCGACAAGGAATACCTTCTCAGGATCCGGGTGGCGACGCAAGGGCGCCGTGGTGAACGCGGTCTTGAGAGACTGAAAGGCGTGTTCGGCGGCAGAGTTCCAAAGAATCTTGGGTTTTCCCTTCAGGAGAGAAGTCAGAGGGGCAGTCTTAGAAGTCTTACGGTCATCCATCTCAACTCCTCGTACTCTGAGGCGACAACCCAGGAACTCAACAGCGGTCTGATGGAACGTGCATTTTTCTGCCTTCAAGAGCAGAGAGAATTCACGTAGCTGTTGCAAAACTAGAGAGACGTGACGTTGATGTTCTACTGGATCTTTCGAGAAGATTAGAATGTCGTCGATATAGACTAGTACAGTGGTTCTCAAAGTGTGGTATGCAGGCTCCCTCTAGTGGTACGCAGAGGAATCACTGAATTTCGCACGTAAGATCAAACCGGTGTGATCAGTCTTGGTCCCCAGTCTATGTACCCTGGAGAGTACGATACGATTACACCGGTGTGAGTAGAACAGCCAGTGCATCACGTGATCAATTGCTAAAGTCAAATGTGCTGTCGCGCAGTTGGCTGGCGCTGAGCCAGAGACGGACGCGCCACTCAGACGCTGTCAAATAGCACAATTATAAGTGTTTTTAACCACATAATGTTTATTTTAAGTTTCAGACATTTAAATTAACATAAGTAATAAAAAAAATACAAAATGTATTTGTAAAATACACACTGATGTCTATAGAAGCGGAAATAATAATAATTTCCATTATAATTAGACGTTTTATTAATATCAGATACACATTGTGTCAGTAACTTTAAAGTTAACTCTATTCCTCTCCCAGTTCACCGGCCGCTTACTTTCATGTATTTCGGGAGAAAGGATGAATTCACGTCCTGTAAATCCAACAGATCCGATTCTCTGAACCGTGGCACAAACTAACATGGCCGGCACATGTAGCTCAACTAACGCGATCATTTCCACTTGCATATATTTGACAATCGGAATATCCGATATTGCCATAGCTAACAAATTAGTGAATATTTTGAATAAAAAAAGGAAATAAAAGCAGATCATCAGTCATTCAGCGCTATTGTGGCTGCGGTGTGTGACATGACAAGCAATGATGCATCCGTCACCATGGAATCAATAAAGTGGTACGTTCTAAAAATAACAAAGAGTATACTATGAGATGATTATAGTATCAAAATGATTAACACGTGCAAGCACACTTATCGAAGAACTTGATGCATGTTGCAGAAATGTTTTATCCATGCCTTTCAATTTGCGTGTGCAAAATTAAAAATTGAACGAATGTGTAGCAATTTGTACAAATAGAGACATTTTTGTGAATACAAATGTTTTCTTTTGTATTAGTATATCATAATTTTTGCATGCAACAAGTAAGATGTGCATGTGTGGATCAGGTGACACGCGTGCATTCATTGAGTTCTTTTCTGAGTCGATCTCATTTGATTCATTTGGATTTTGAGACTTTCATTTCGCAGGTTTCGCCTTGCACGATCCACACACATCTGTCTGAGAAAACCTGCTACCACTAGATGGCAGTATTCTGCTAAAACAGACAACGGCAGCGTAATCAAGCGTGATCCCCATTTAAAACGCTTAATGTGAGTGATATTGAAGCACCAAATTTAGTACACAATATAGGCCTACTATCTTATTAATAAAGCATACTTTATAAAGGCAATCAGATTATGATCAACACCCATAGAAAACCATTATAAAACGCTTCACGTGCAACAGCGCATTGCATGTTCAATAAGGTGTATCGGCTACTTGAGTTTTAATATCACCGTGTTACTGCATTGACGTTAAGCTTTTTCGTAATAATAGGCGCTCGGCATTTGCCACTAGGCATTTACTATAACCTTGGTATCGTTCATTTGAATGAATGACTGGACGTTTATATATTTTTATTTGACTGTGAGTGGAATTTGCAGATGGTCCCTTTAGAAAATGCGGCGAATATCAAACCTAAAACTTACTTTACTGCGCTCTCGGACCGGTTGCTCTCCCCTACACATGCAAAGTTAAACGCAACTGCGTTTCTTGTATGCGCCTCTTGTATGTAGGCTATAGTTTTCCTCCCATAGCGCCTATTATTACGAAAAAGCTTAACGTCAATGCAGTAACACGGTGATATTAAAACTCAGTAGCCGATACACCTTATTGAACATGCAATGCGCTGTTGCACGTGAAGCGTTTTATAATGGTTTTCTATGGGTGTTGATCATAATCTGATTGCCTTTATAAAGTATGCTTTATTAATAAGATAGTAGGCCTATATTGTGTACTAAATTTGGTGCTTCAATATCACTCACATTAAGCGTTTTAAATGGGGATCACGCTTGATTACGCTGCCGTTGTCTGTTTTAGCAGAATACTGCCATCTAGTGGTAGCAGGTTTTCTCAGACAGATGTGTGTGGATCGTGCAAGGCGAAACCTGCAAAATGAAAGTCTCAAAATCCAAATGAATCAAATAGGATCGACTCAGAAACGAGTCAATGAATGCACGCGTGTCACCTCATCCACAAATGCACATCTTACTTGTTGCATGCACAAATTCTGGCCTAGATTAATAAAAAATTTAAATGTAGCGACGCACATTTGTGAATTTGTCAAATAAATGGGTAGTTGTGCACACATTAATAAATAGCACCAGGCCTATTCATTTGTAGTTGTTTGTGTGTGGGTTGTGAAATGCTTAAAAACAGCGAAATGAAAGTCTCAAAATCCAAATGAATCAAATGAGATCGACTCAGAAAAGAACTCAATGAATGCACGCGTGTCACCTGATCCACACATGCACATCTTACTTGTTGCATGCACAAATTATGATATACTAATACAAAAGAAAACATTTGTATTCACAAAAATGTCTCTATTTGTACAAATTGCTACACATTCATTCAATTTTTAATTTTGCACACGCAAATTGAAAGGCATGGATAAAACATTTCTGCAACATGCATCAAGTTCATTGATAAGTGTGCTTGCACGTGTTAATCATTTTGATACTATAATCATCCCATAGTATAGATCAGGGGTTCTCAAACATTTTGGAGCCAGAGACCCCTTACAGGGGAAAAATATTTCCAAGGACCCCCTCATATTTATAACAGTGACTGAGCCCAAAGTTAATGTGGGAGCGCTTAATGAAATGTTTTGACACAAATAGTCTCCACCGGTCGTATGCAGGGTTTTCTAGATAGTGTACTGAGGTCCCAAAAGTGATCTTGCTAGGGGGGTTCGGGGGCATTCCCCCCCGAGGAATTTTAGATTTTCTTGATCTACACATGCATTTTAAGGTGTTTTTAAGGGGAAAAAATGGGACAACTATAGCTTTAAAAGCATGTCAGTGGGCAGTGGAATACATTTTTTTGTCAAGTAGATGACAGTTTAAATTTTACAATGAATGATCCACATACAAAATGGAAATGCAGAATGTATATGATTATTGTTCACATCACATCAAAATACGATCACATATTCCAAACAGGAATGGCCTTAAATGAGAAATGTTTCAAGGATTATTTTGCATAGATGTTAAATTCCAATATTTGTACACAAATAGTAGGCCTATAATACAATAATAATGGCAAATTATGTTTAATAGGTGCTTGTGTTGTTAAATTGAGCTTATATCCACTGTAATTAGCTAAAAAAAAATTATGTTAATTTCATCCTGGGCACAGTATGCTTCTCTTGACCTGTGGCTAGGGGAGAGCGGGACACAAAGTAGCCTAATGCTTTTTGACTTTCTCAGTTTCTGTAAAATCACTTGGGGTTCAGAGTATTTATTTTTTCCCACATTAATTTCACACGTGTCTAGATCTTGTTTTGCCTACATCTTATCTCGCACTTTATGACCGAATAACTGAAGCGTCATGCGGAAATGCGCATTTTGACATTGACGAGCGCTGGTAGTCTGCTGAAACCGCTCAGATGAGAAGGTCAGTTTATCATAGCAATGTTTAATATCCTTGCAGCGCCAAATTAGAGTTAATATTAGGCAATTATTTCAAAACTTTCATTAGATATACACTACCGGTCAAAAGTTTGGGGTCAGTACGATTTTTTATGTCTCTTCTGCTCACCAAGGCTGCAATTATTTGATAAAAAATGCAACAAAAAAAAATAGTAATATTGTGAAATATTATTACAATTTAAAACAGCGGTTTTCTATGTGAATATATAGTAAAGTGTAATTTATTCCTGTGATCAAAGCTGAATTTACAGCATCATTACTCCAGTCTTCAATGTCAAATTTTTTTTATTATTATAATATGAAATTATTATAATATGATGCTCAAGAAACATTTATGATTATTATCCATGTTGAAAACAGTTTTTTACATTTTTATTTCAGGATTCTTTGATGAATAGAAAGTTCAAAAGAACAGCATTTATTTAAAATATAATCTTTTCTAACATTATAAATGTCTTTACTGTATAACTTTTGATCAATTTAACTCATCCTTGATGAATAAAAATATTTTCTAATTTCTTTCCCCCAAAAATAAAAAATAAATTCTTACTGACCCCAAACTTTTGAATGGTAGTGATTAATGTTACAAAAGCTTTCCATTTCAAATCAATGCTGTTCTTTTGAACTTTCTATTCATCAAAGAATCCTGAAATAAAAATGTAAAAAACTGTTTTCAACATGGATAATAATCATAAATGTTTCTTGAGCATCATATTATAATAATTTCATATTATAATAATTTTAAAAATGTGACACTGAAGACTGGAGTAATGATGATGATAAATTCAGCTTTGATCACAGGAATAAATTACACTTTACTATATATTCACATAGAAAACCGCTGTTTTAAATTGTAATAATATTTCACAATATTACTGGTTCTCTTACGAGAGGTTCTCTCGTATTGCGTAAGCTAGCTTACGCTACGGGAAAGATTCATCTTTTCTGAGAAATTGAAGCCAAAAAATTATCCTATAATTTTGTATCCATTGTCAACGCAGTTCAACTGCAGCAGAGCATGAGCGGGCTAACTAGCAGCTCATTGGCTCGCTCACAGGGAACTGCTTAAGCCTATGAGGAGACGCGATTGAACTCTCGTCCAATGAGAGTCGACATGCTCTCATTGCGTCATAGCCCGCCTAAGCGGGCGTGGTCAGAGAGTATAATACTGGCGTCGTAGGCTGAAACTCTGATTTTCATCTCTTCAGCGAGGCTACACGCATCTGCTGATCTTGAGAGAAGCCGCCGTCGTCGACAAGGCAACTTAGCGAGCATCTAGGAGACTGAAGAAGCCGGCCGTCTTCGCCACCTTCAGCCGTCCTGCAAGCTACCGCCATCCGACGGAATATATCCTTTTTTCTCTCTTGCATTTTACTGTATCCTTATTACTAAAAGAGCCGAGCGTCTTTTTCAAGATGTCTCGTACCATTTCCTGCGGTTCTTGCCGCGCTCCCCTCGAGACTGGAGACCGCCATGTCATCTGTGCTCTCTGTCTCGGATTGGAGCACGCCGAGCTCGCCCTCGCTGATGGCGGCTGCGAGCTCTGCGAGAGTATGCCGCTGTCGACCCTGCGGGCTCGACTTCAGGCCGTAAAAGAAGCTTCCGCGCCGCCTCTGACTTCGCCGCGGAAGAAGAAACGCCGCTCACAGAGGCCGCCGGAACCCCAGCTTGAAGCGTTCATTCCGCCGGAGCCCGTCGCCTCCCGCTCTCCATCTCCGCCGCTACCGGACATACAGCTGCCGCCGAGTGGCCGCTCTGTTGCCTCCGAGGACGCCGCGGACATTAAGGAGACATGTTCGCTTCTCGCTTCAGACAGTGAGGAATGGTCCGGTTCTCGCGCTTCTTCGGCCCGTGAATCCACCGCGACCCGCGCGGGCATCGAGGACGAATTAATGCGCCTCCTGTCTCAGGCCGTCGAACGCCTCGGGCTCGAGTGGTCCCCTCCCCCCGAGCAGACCACCAACCGCATGGACGGCAGTTACTTCCGCCAGCGTTCGACTCCCGCCACCAAGCGGGCCGCGCCCTTCCTCCCTGAACTACACGCGGAGCTCTCTAAGTCCTGGAATGCCCCGCTCTCTGCCAGAACTCGCTCTGATTCTTCCACCCCGCTTCGCGTTGTGGACGGAGCCGCTGAGAAGGGCTATCTCTCCATTCCCCCTGTAGAGGACCTGGTCGCTGCACACTTGTGCCCGCCCTCCGCGAGATGGCGTTCATCACCTGTGCTTCCCTCTAAAGCCTGCAGAGCGACTTCGAGTTTTCATACCCGCGCTTATTCAGCCGCCGGTCAAGCAGCCTCTGCATTGCACTCCATGTCTGTTTTACAGATTCTACAGGGTGACATACTCCGCGAATGGGATGAGAACGGAAGAGATCCCCCTAAAGTCGCGGATTTGAGGAGCGCCACGGACCTCGCCCTTCGCGCTACAAAATCTGCCGCTCAAGCCCTGGGGAAATGTATGGCCGCCATTTGTGTGTCTGAAAGACATTTGTGGCTCACACTCGCCGACATGGGAGATTCTGAGCGCGCCGCTTTTCTAAATGCCCCGCTCTCTCCATCCGGCCTCTTCGGATCTGCCGTCACAGGTATTGTTGACCGTTTCTCCGAAGTTCAGAAAGCTTCCCAGGCCATGAACCTCTTCCTGCCTCTTCGCGCTAGCTCCTCTGCAGGCCGCTCACGTGACCAGCCTCCTGCACGAGCCCCACCTCAGCGCCCAGCTCAGCACAGCCAGACTTCGCAGCGACGCCAGGGCGGCCGCCCTCGCTCTCGCTCTGACAGCCGCCACAGACCGCCGCCGCCTCGGGGGCCGCGGCCTAGGATCACGCCGAAACCTGATCACTCGAAGTCTGCCTAGCACAGCTGAGAAAAAGACGGCGCTCTCCCGCTGCGGCCGGACCGTCGTCAAAATACCGCCCTCTGCTAGTCCCCGCGCACGCGGCTACTGCAGTAGTGTATCCCGCCATTACCAAGCCGGTTTCCTTTCCCGCTTGCATGAGCACAAACGCCGTTTTCACGGCGACCCAAATAAATCTCAAAAAGAGCAAAAAGACACCTTGTGTAATAAATGTGCCCACAACACTGTGTTCACTCATACACAAAAGCACGTCTGTTCCCGTGTCCCACACAGAGCACACTCTCATAAAGCGGCCCCAATCCGCTCGAGTTTCAGAGTACATAAAAGCGCCCACGAACCCGTGCGCGCTTCCCCCCTCTGTTCACTCTGTTACACGGCCCATAAACTCCTCTCTGAGTGTAAGTCCCGTTGTTATAAACAATATGAGCGCGCGCACACAGCCCGCCATGTGCAGCGACGAGGACCGGGTAGCCATTCACCCCCTAGCATTGCGCTGCAAAGCGTGGGAAGCTATTACGGGAATTTCCCAGTGGGTGCTAAACACAATAAGGCTGGGCTATCGCTTACAGTTTCGCCGCCGCCCTCCAAGCTTTCGAGCGCGGCTAGAAACTACTGTGAACCTAGAAGCGGCGACGCTGCTCCGTTCAGAGATAGCAAAACTATTGTGCAAAAGGGCTATAGAGAGAGTGCCTCTGTCTATGAGCGAGTCGGGGTTTTACAGCCGCTATTTTCTTGTTCCAAAGAAAGACGGCGGCCTCAGACCAATATTAGACCTCAGAGTGCTGAACAAAGCTCTCATGAAGAGACCGTTCAAAATGCTCACTATCAGAAAACTCCTCGCGCACGTGCGCCAGGGGGACTGGTTCATTTCACTAGATCTGAAAGATGCTTATTTTCAGATTCAGATAAATCCCCTTCACAGGCCATTCTTACGTTTCGCCTTCGAAGGCCAGGTTTATCAATACACAGTCCTTCCGTTCGGCCTATCCTTAGCACCTCGTACGTTCACGAAGTGCATGGATGCGGCGCTCGCCCCCCTGCGGAGTCAGGGGCTGCGAATACTGAACTATTTGGACGACTGGCTGATTTTGGCACAATCACAGAGGGAGATACTGTCTCATCGTACAGTTCTCCTCGACCATCTGAAAGCTTTGGGCCTCTCTGTCAACTGGACAAAGAGCGCACTTCAACCCAGTCAGACTATTTCCTTCTTGGGTATAGAGCTAGACTCGGTCACGATGACGGCTCGTCTGTCAACACAGCGCGCGCGCCGTGTTCAGCGTCTCGCCGCATCTTTTCAGATGAACAGACTCACACCTCTGAAAACTTTTCAGAAGGCGTTGGGCTATATGGCCTCAGCCTCCGCGGTGCTCCAACTGGGGTTACTGCGCATGCGCCCGCTTCAGCTCTGGTTGAAGAGCCGTGTGTCTCACCGTGCGTGGACCACGGGCTGCCAGCTGATAAAGGTAACGCAGACCTGTATTATAGCTCTGCAACCATGGACCGTGACAGAATGGTTTCAGCGGGGCGTTTCCATGGGGACTTGTTCTCGCCGAAAAGTCATCTCGACAGACGCATCCAACACGGGTTGGGGTGCGGTCTGCGAGGGCTCACCGGCCTTCGGCCCCTGGTCAGCTCAAGAGAGCCTCCTTCACATAAACTGTTTGGAGATGTTAGCGGTCGAGAACGCGCTCATGCGTTTTCTCCCGCGCGTTCACGGTCACCACGTGCTGATCCGTTCGGACAATATAGCCGTGGTCTCCTACCTAAACCGTCAGGGCGGAGTCAGATCCAGAAATCTTTTCAGACTGACAGAACGCATATTAGTTTGGTCGCAGTGTCACCTGCTATTGCTCAGAGCGACGCACGTGCCGGGCCATCTGAACGACGGTCCAGACAGTCTGTCCAGGAACCCCATTCCCCCCGGGGAATGGTCCCTGCACACTCTTACAGTCCAAAAGCTGTGGCGAATATTCGGCAGAGCAGAGGTGGACCTCTTCGCCTCAGAAGAGAACACCCAGTGCCCAATATTTTTCTCGAAGAGCGACGACGCGCTAGCCCAGACATGGCCCAGCCGCCCGCTTTATGCATTTCCTCCGGTTTCTCTGCTACCACAGGTGCTTCGTTTGGTGGGCGCACCAAAGGGTTGGCCGCCTCGAAACAGACACTATCCAGATGGATAGTTGATGCCATTGCAGCCGCATACGCGTCGAAAGACCTGCCATGCCCTCTGGGCATTAGGGCTCATTCCACTAGAGGCATGGCCTCATCGTGGGCATGGTCCAGCGGAATTTCCATTCACGACATTTGTGTGGCAGCAGGATGGTCTTCCCCTTCCACCTTTGTCAGATCTTACAATCTCGAAGTTCCCGCCTTGCAGGCTAAACTACTAGCTATCTAGTATGTTACAGATTCTCTGGTGAGCTGCACTAAAAAGAGTTATTCACACAGACCGGTTCCCGCTCTGTCTCTCTTATCAAGTGCTTAGTACTACACAATCACCGGCCCGCTCTGCTGGCCCTGTCTCATGTACATATGTTCATTCCCACTATCAAGGGTTTCCCCGGGTCTCCCCTGGGACTTGTAAGTGGATGCTTAGCACGCACGGCGTTGACCAGGTGTTCCCGTAGCGTAAGCTAGCTTACGCAATACGAGAGAACCTCTCGTAAGAGAACGAATCGGTTACCTAACGTAACCTCGGTTCTCTCTAGATGAGGGAACGAGTATTGCGTTCCTGGCCGTGCTTGTGCTACTAGCGTTTCTCGCTTCATTCTATGAAAACCAGAGTTTCAGCCTACGACGCCAGTATTATACTCTCTGACCACGCCCGCTTAGGCGGGCTATGACGCAATGAGAGCATGTCGACTCTCATTGGACGAGAGTTCAATCGCGTCTCCTCATAGGCTTAAGCAGTTCCCTGTGAGCGAGCCAATGAGCTGCTAGTTAGCCCGCTCATGCTCTGCTGCAGTTGAACTGCGTTGACAATGGATACAAAATTATAGGATAATTTTTTGGCTTCAATTTCTCAGAAAAGATGAATCTTTCCCGTAGCGTAAGCTAGCTTACGCAATACTCGTTCCCTCATCTAGAGAGAACCGAGGTTACGTTAGGTAACCGATTCGTTTTTTTTGCATTTTTTATCAAATAATTGCAGCCTTGGTGAGCAGAAGAGACTTCATTTAAAAACATAAAAAATCGTACTGACCCCAAACTTTTGACCGGTAGTGTATACACATTGAAAAATTACAGAGGTCCAGACCTGCACGTATCAGCATCTTCACATGTGGAGAAATGAGATTGGAACAACAGCAAGTCGACAGCAAGTAATGATTGGCCGTCACTGCCTTCATAGTGTACAACAGACAAATTAAATTAAGCAGAACGTTTTAAAAATTCGGTGAGTATTTTATTTTGATAATGAATAGGTTTTGATGTCAAATTAGCAGTGCTAGAATTGACATAGCCTATTGTGCTATGACGCGAGACGCCGGCGCGAACACTTGGATTGTTTCCTCTGCAGTGGAAACAAAGGACTACTCTTATTTATGGTCATACAGATAAGAGTACATCATTCAAAACGGCAAAATGTCTATTTTTTATTTGTGTATACATTATAAATAACTACAAAATGTCATGCCTTTTAAAAATAAAGAAAACAACAGCCGGTTCTGCCGTCTCTGTCTCCTTCTGGCGCGCGTGCCCAAAAATCGACCAAAACACAGCGAATACTTGACGCACATGGCATAAGAAATATAGATAGATTATCTATCTATAGAAACGTTTAAGAGCATACTTTTTTATTATTTGACATTAAATGCATTAGGCCGATAAGTCACTTTGGAATAAATAGCAAGTTTTCAGATGATAAAGAAAACATGACTTATAGTCCGGAAAAACGGTAGGCTGTTATAAATTATTTCGCGGACCCCCTGGCTATCGTTCACGGACCCCACTTTGAGAACCACTGGTATAGAAGTACCAAGAGGCGAAACTCAATAGAACGTTCCATTGCAACAAACGCACCCATGCACAGAGCTGCAGCGCCGCCATCTTGGACTGAACGCAGCACAGCTGTCATAGAATTGAACGATACCGGTTCCAATTCAAAAGCGGTTAAGGGAACTAAATAGTTAGTTTCTAGTTTTTAATATCTTTATAGCCTAAACTAAAACTGCGTGTTGAATAATGTACAACAAAATAATGCTTATGGTTCGGTTTATAATTTAAACAATTTCGTCATAGAGCATGAAGCTGTCAAATGGGCTATTTATTTACCCCAATAACTTTTGGGGATAAGTATAACTCCTGTTTTCATACACAGCACAATTTTACAACACCAGTAACAACAGCCCATGTTCTTCATGAAATGATTGACAAATTCCTTGAAAAATCCAAACCACAATGAACAACAGTGAGTAGCCTAGGTGAAAGGGACCCGTGTTAATTTCGTTTTGAAATTTTTTCACAGAGGAAGACGAGACGATAACTAAATGAAACCCATTTTAATTAAATTACGAAAATGTATTGACAACGAATAAAAAGTAGACGAAATGTTAGGGAGGGACAATTGGGGAAGAGATCCATTCAGACTGATTTGCGTTTGTGGAAGATGCGCACATTTGAATTGTATAACGTGCTGATACCCGGCGGGACAGGAGTGGGCATGCTCTTTTAATGCATGTCTCATAAATCGTTAAAAATGTAAACGTCTGGGAGAAAGAGAAGAGCAGACAAATGGATAGATCTGAATAAGAGTGACGACGCGAAAGAGAGCTTTATTCTGTATTTTTTCTGTGTGCGCGCACACACAGACACAGCCGACCCGACGCGTGCAGCCCTGCACATAGACAGCTATACAGCGCGCGAGGACTGAACTCTCTTTCGCGCCTGAATGGACAAATACATACAACATTATGTCTAAATGTCCGTTTCGGAGAGTATTCACGTAAACGCATGTAGTCTTTACAGAACTGTACAGAATCTGATGTGCATCACAGTGCAATTGGATCTGCACACTCTGTTTTATAGTGACAGTGCGTAATAAACCTAATGCCGTCTGTAGGCTATTTAACAACAAAATAAAAAGAGAAAAGCATTCACTGCTCTTTAATAGCTTTAATAATGACTCATTATATTTCATTTATCAAATATTTCTGCTTGAAAGAATAAAGAATAATGTAGCATAAAGACTGCATAATTCATTGAAGAAAAAATAGACTTTTATAGTGTTCAAAGTGTTTTTATTTCATTTTAAGATATTATTTTCTGTCACAGTGCTAAATCTGTGTCTGTATTTCATGTTCAAACTTTAAAAAATTACTTTAAAGAACACTGTTTTCTTTGTTTCCAATTATTTCCAGCCATAATGCTGTATAGTTGTGCTAACAGTAAAGCCGTTGGTTCAGTCCAAAATGGCGGCAGTGCTACAGCAGCGCCATCTAGCGACTGTTGTCAAAACTGCAACGAAGTTTCGCCTCTTGGTACTTCTATACTCTTTGAAAATAATAGTCGCCTTGAAAAACTCACGGGGGTCAGCCAGAATATGTAAAAAAAATTAAAAGGTTAAATATGAATACAGAGCTTGTGTTTTTTTTAATTAAGTACAGTACTTTATTTTTTTACTTTATTTTAATTCAATCATTATTTAAGTTTTTTATTTAACCTGTATGTAAGCTGCACAGTGCCGTGTTAATGTTCAAACTGTGTTTTTACAATGTTTAAAGTGGCTGACAATAATAAAATATTCTTATAAGAAATTAAACCGCCTTATTTTTGAGCTGTGCATAACTGTAGCTGAATAGTTAGGCTTATTACGCTACTGTATTTTCATATTGGTCATTATGGTGGTACTTGGTGAGCCAAATATTTTCTGAGGTGGTACTTGGTGTAAAAAGTTTGAGAACCTCTGGACTAGTACAAAGCGATTTAGGAAGTCTCGGAGCACCTCCTCCATGAAACTCTGAAAAACAGAAGGAGCGTTTACCAGACCATATGGCATCACAAGGTATTCATAGTGCCCTGCGGGGGTGATGAACGCAGTCTTCCACTCATCTCCATCTTGTATTCTGACTAGATTGTATGCGCTCCTCAAGTCAAGTTTGGTAAATATTCTGGCTCCTCGGAGTTGTTCTAGGGTAGATGGGACCAGAGGGAGTGGATAGCTGAATTTCACTGTGATCTTATTGTGTGCTCTATAATCTATGCATGACCTTAATCCTCCATCTTTCTTGGAGACAAAAAAGAAGCTGGAGGCAGCAGGTGAGGTGGAGGGTCTGATATACCCCTGGTGTAGGGCCTCCTCGATGTACTTCTGCATGGCCGTTTGTTCAGGAAGGGACAAGGAGTAAATCCGACCCTTGGGAGTGGGTTCCCCTGGAACCAAGTCAATGGCACAATCCCATGGGCGATGTGGCGGTAATCTGGAAGCCGCAACTGGATTGAACACATCTGCAAAGGAGGAATAGCATGGGGGAATCGTCACCGACATGTTTTCTGTGGGACTTTCAATGGAAGTAGAACTCACAAAAGTCGGTTCTGGGTTCTCAGCGGGTAACGGAACCGAGAGTGTAACGTCAGGGGCAGAGCAGTTGCAACCCCAGTTCAGAATCTTGCCAGATTTCCAGTCAATGGCAGGCTGATGACGGATGAGCCATGGACGACCAAGGATAATGTCAGTTTGTCTATTCTCGAGAATGAATGGTTCAAACATTTCTTGGTGAATGTCCTCAACACATAATGTGACTGGTGTTATCAGACTGGTTACATACCTCTTGTTGATAATCTCGCCAGTTACTGCGTGAATGGAATATGGCTTGGATGTGTTGAGTCTTTGGAGCTTGAGTTTATTGCAGAGCCTCCCGGATATGAAATCGCCTGCCGACCCAGAGTCAACGATGGCCGAGACTGAAATTTGAAAATTCAGAGATTTCAGGGTTACTGATATCGTCAACGGGGATGACACTAAAGGGTGGTGAAGAACTGAACTCACAAGCAGACGAGGAGGGTGTGACGGGCATGTACGTAGGAAGTTCCACAATATAAACACAATCTCAATTCTCGCCAACGATTTCATTCAGCTTGGGACAGTCGGTGGGTTACTACTTGCATTTCCTCCGGCATCAGTTCAGAGTGGAATTCCAGTTGTCTTTAAGGAGGCCTGAGGGCTGATTGCTGAATGTCAAGGTGACAGTTCTGGGATCTTTGATGCACCCAAAGAGCTTGCTGCATAAATTTTTCGAGTCTCATCATGTCATCGTAAATAGAGAGCTGGAGACGAAGCGTGGGGTTCAACCCTCTTCGAAAAACAGCAAGAAGAGCCTTTTCGTCCCAACCGCTTACTGATGCTAGATTACTAAATTACGAAATACATATAAGTGTTGTACATCATAAGATTCTGTTAAGTGTCTATTATTTTTCTGTATACTCACAATAAAAACAAAGTGTTGTGCTTTTTGTCAAATAAAGAAAAATAAACATGATGCGAGTTTTGCCTTCTCTCTGTCAGTGCAGTCCATTCTGAAACGCGTCCGAAACTGAACTCATAACTCAGAAAATACTTGTCATACAGGCACGAGATATTTTTCTTTATGAAGCTTGAATTCTATTCTTTTCAATTAAGTAATTTATATAAAAAACAAATATTCTCAGTTTATGTAATCTGTATGAAAAGAGAGTATTTTTTCACTCAGCTCATTACATGTTAATGTGACCACGCCCACGGAGAGCGCGTGCTATTCAAACGCAAATGTTGAGGCAAGCTATGACAACGCCCACATCAGCTGGATAAAACATCCAAGTTCAAGAAGAATCTTGTACTTGCCTCGTCTTGCTGCGCTGTGAGGAATAATACTATCGTAATAATCCTGGAAAAGTTACCTCAGAAGTGCTGGTAGATTCATTACTCATTTCAGGAGCACGGATTCAGCTGATGAAGTAAGTTATTTATTCTTAAGTGCTTTGTTCTAACCGCGTTATTGAATAGTGTCTGGAAACTGCACAAAGACTGTTTATGAATTGCGTGTCTGTGTTTGAATGAATGAATGGCACAGATGCGCGCGCGATGTTACTACAGCTGTCCATCGCATCTGTGTCATTCATTCACTCTCGCTCCTACATTAGTAAAAGTTATTTTTACATGACCACACTCAACTATATAGCCTACTGAGATTTGTTCTAATCGCGATATACACTCACCGGCCACTTTATTAGGTACACCTGTCCAACTGCTCGTTAACACTTAATTTCTAAGCAGCCAATCACATGGCGCCAACTCAGTGCATTTAGGCATGTAGACATGGTCAAGACAATCTCCTGCAGTTCAAACCGAGCATCAGTATGGGGAAGAAAGGTGATTTGAGTGACTTTGAACGTGGCATGATTGTTGGTGCCAGAAGGGCTGGTCTGAGTATTTCAGAAACTGCTAATCTACTGGGATTTTCACGCACAACCATCTCTAGGGTTTACAGAGAATGGTCAGAAAAAGAAAAAACATCCAGTGAGCGGCAGTTCTGTGGGCGGAAATGCCTTGTTGATGCCAGAGGTCAGAGGAGAATGGCCAGACTGGTTCGAGCTGATAGAAGGGCAACAGTGACTCAAATAACCACCCGTTACAACCAAGGTGGGCAGAAGAGCATCTCTGAACGCACAGTACGTCGAACTTTGAGGCAGATGGGCTACAGCAGCAGAAGACCACACCGGGTGCCACTCCTTTCAGCTAAGAACAGGAAACTGAGGCTACAATTTGCACAAGCTCATCGAAATTGGACAATAGAAGATTGGAAAAACGTTGCCTGGTCTGATGAGTCTCGATTTCTGCTGCGACATTCGGATGGTAGGGTCAGAATTTGGCGTCTACAACATGAAAGCATGGATCCATCCTGCCTTGTATCAACGGTTCAGGCTGGTGGTGGTGGTGTCATGGTGTGGGGAATATTTTCTTGGCACTCTTTGGGCCCCTTGGTACCAATTGAGCATCGTTGCAACGCCACAGCCTACCTGAGTATTGTTGCTGACCATGTCCATCCCTTTATGACCACAATGTACCCAACTTCTGATGGCTACTTTCAGCAGGATAATGCGCCATGTCATAAAGCTGGAATCATCTCAGACTGGTTTCTTGAACATGACAATGAGTTCGCTGTACTCAAATGGCCTCCACAGTCAACAGATCTCAATCCAATAGAGCATCTTTGGGATGTGGTGGAACGGGAGATTCGCATCATGGATGTGCAGCCGACAAATCTGCGGCAACTGTGTGATGCCATCATGTCAATATGGACCAAACTCCCTGAGGAATGCTTCCAGCACCTTGTTGAATCTATGCCACGAAGAATTGAGGCAGTTCTGAAGGCAAAAGGGGGTCCAACCCGTTACTAGCATGGGGTACCTAATAAAGTGGCCGGTGAGTGTAGAACAGTGTCTGTAATGACAACATTTTGTTGACTATAGTTTTGGATAGATTATCAAGTTTTTACTATAAAATAGACATCAAATAAGATTTTGTTCATTTGTTCAACAGTTTCTGCTCATATGTTAAATATATAGTATATTTTGTCACAAATAAACTAATCAACTGTTATAGTGTTTGTTCCAATGCAAGCTATATCAAAATAATGAATCCTTAACTTTGAAATATGTATGATCAAATGTATTGGCCTACTTTAAAAAAGTAATACTTTATAAGAAATTTATGGAAAAAGACAATTTTCTTTTCAAGATGTTTCCAACTCTAACTTTGAACCAGTTCTGTAGAATGGCCCATATAGCTTATATATTTGACCAGGATTTGTTTCTAGGTATGACTAAAAATGGGCTTTTGACTTTCATTTATATTTTGATTGTGTGTATATATATATATATTTTTTTTATTTTTATTTTTATTTATTTATATATATTGTCCTTGTAAGGACTGAGCGGAATGAAGGATCATCCAAATAACTAAATGTATTTCTTCCCATAAACCCTGGGACTTCAACACACACGCACATACACAAACTGGTACGAATTTCCCCATTAAGGACATCTTAATGAGATATATGTTATATGTTGTTATGTGGGTCTGAGTGCCCAGAAGATACCTGACTGCATGGTAGTTCTAAACGAACGATAAATGCTTGTATTATGCATTTTAATGAATAATCCAGCATTTTCACTCCTAACAAGTCTGTGAAACTTCCCCCCCAAATCCAGCTAACACTGGCTGAAAGTGTCCGCTTACAGGTTTACGACCCCAAAGGAATGTCCAGGGACTCGAGTCCTGGAGAAGGAGAAATGAAACCCGTTCAATCCTATATGTTCCATGTGTGTGTGTGTATATATATATATATATATATATAACCATGTGATAAACGTATTAACATGCACCTAATGTTCCATCACATGATTTTTCCTTTTAGGTGGTTTGTTTCATGTAAGCGCTAATACTTAATGTTTCAAACTCTGCCAAGTAGGGTTAACCAAATCTCACCTATAGCGTGTTTGGTTTTGCTAAATTGGTACTTTGAAGATTTAACAGACTGTGTATATGATATGTTGGTAGATATGAAATATGATACAACATATTAGTATTAAAAGAATAGTTCATGGTTCTTCAGCGATTGACAAACCCAATCCCCCCCCCAGCATGCATGCAGGAGCTCCCTCTTTGCAGACAAAGAGCAATAAAAACCAAAATCCCGCCTGTGAATTCCAACCCTCTCATTGGACAAGCCCAAAGGAAGAGGCTGGATTTCGCCAAGGTGATAAATGGCGCTTCTGAGCTCCAAGGGGCTCTCTCTTTTTCGCGCTCTGAACTTGCTTGCCTATGTCTGTTTTAGTCATGTAATCCCCGATACGATTTCCCCTCGGGAAATCCTTTCTTTCTTTTGTTTGTTTAAAAGTTTTGTTTTCTTTAAGTTTCCAACCTAATTCATCTCACAGGAGAGGAGATGAATTCAGCCGAATTTGGTAATGCTACATTAAAGACGTTAATCCTCTATTCAGCGCGCGCGCGCCGAACGCCACGTGACGCGCGCACACGGAACAAAGAACGTCCGCTCCTGCACGCGGCCTGGACAGGCCGTTTTAGGAACACGCAAGGAGAGACCAAGAAACTTTGCAAGTATCTTTCAGCTTCTAGGAAGCATTAAGATGATGTTTTTCGTGTTGTTTCAGAGAGGTTATTGTCTGGGTGAAGATTTCCAATGCGCTCTCTCTCTCTCTCTCTCTCTCTCCCTCTATCTCTCTCTCTTGTCTTACTATCTCACTCTCGCCAGAATGTGATTTCTTCGGGAGATCCCTTTGGGGATCTCTTTCTTTTGTTTTGCTTCTAGTTTAGGTTATGTTTTTCAGTCTTAGATAAGTCTCCGTGTAATTCCAATCGACGATCGAAAAGAACAGCGCGGAACATGTCTTTTCAGCAAATCCATCTAACAAGAGACATTTACACGAGCGCGCGCTCACTTTGAAGGAGAAACGCGCGCAGGTGACCGCATGATGCGCAGGGCCGAGAGACACACCCAGGCTTCTTCACCAGCCATGCAAAGAGTTTACCTACCTGTGCAAGTATCCGTGTTTGATCACGCTTTTAAGATGTGTTGAAGTCTTGTTGTCTCTCAAAGTCCCTTGTCTATGCGAATTTGCTATTTAGTAAGATCTTCGGGTCTTTATAAAACTCCCTCGTGCATAACTGCACCTTGCTAAAAATTCTCTCTCTGTCTCAATGCATTTCTCGTTCATCGATGCCTTATTGTGTTTTGTCGTTTATTATGTTTGTAACGTTTGTGTGTTTCATTGTTTATTATGTTTGTAAATACATATATCCCATGTAATTTTAGTAAATGCATAGGCTAGTTATTTCTTATTAAATTTCATGATACTCATTTGATGGATTGACTGTCTGCTCATACTTCGGGTCCCTGAAATGCCTATCCAAAAGCTACGAGCTTTACAAATTAAAGATACTTTAAAGAGTATGGGTTTATAGGGCGGGAAGACTAATTCTTGTGGCCACAGAATTGATTTTCCTAAACTCTATAAATTAATTGAGCTAATTAATGTTACCTATTTGTAAAACGTGATCTGTGTAGCTAATCGCAATCAACTTGCGGTTGGCTGCCATACACATGCAAGCATGCAGTCTTGTATGCAGGTAAAGTAACGTATCATCCCTTATCGGGAGATGTATTAACATGTAAGACTGATCTGATACAAACCTGTATGAATAATTATTAATTATGAATTATGAATTATGATATGCAAATTCCCCGTAATCAGATCCACCCCTGAGTCGTTACATAATAATGGTGGAGAATGCGGGCACATTTCAAACTTGTTTTACGAGCATTCCAGTCAATCTTGTGTATGAGTATTGTTATTTAATATTTATGCGCGCGGATGTTGAAATTGTAAGACAAGCCGCAGACGCGCGCACCTCGAAGAGTGAGTGAACTCACTGCCTGACTGACTAAAGGCACAAGCCGTCTCAGTTCAGCACAACTAAAAAGAAACTGCGGTTTCATTGTATTAAAATTTGTCCAACAAAAGATGAAGAAGCCTCTTTTGAATTATGACACTTTTAATGTTAAACTCCCCTGGCGGAACGAGATTCTTCGGCCAGGGTGAAGACGAGATTTAGTGAAACGATGCTCTTTCACTATTCTTAAACAGGCCTGATATTAATTATAATCGTTAGATTATCGATAACTCCTGGTTAAAACATTGACGTAGCTACTCAATCGTAAAACCTAACGCATATTTGATCATAAGTGCTATTTGATAATATGTTATGGGAGTCGAAAAAACAGACGAATAATCCCTGTTTTATTCACGCACAGCGCAGCGAAGCAATCCTGCCAAACGTGTTTGTTAGAATATAGCACAGAAACAATCCAAAACCTAAAAACATTGTAACCATAAAATGCTATTTGATAAATGTTATTTGGATCCAACTGACAGACGTATAATTCCTGTTTCCTTCCGCACAGCGCAGCGAAGCAATCCTGCCAAACGTGTTTGTTAGAATATAGCACAGAAACAATCCAAAACCTAAAAACATTGTAACCATAAAATGCTATTTGATAAATGTTATTTGGATCCAACTGACAGACGTATAATTCCTGTTTCCTTCCGCACAGCGCAGCGAAGCAATCCTGCCAAACGTGTTTGTTAGAATATAGCACAGAAACAATCCAAAACCTAAAAACATTGTAACCATAAAATGCTATTTGATAAATGTTATTTGGATCCGAAAAACAGACGTATAATTCCTGTGTCCATATTTATGTGTGTAGCGAAAGAAATCCCGCCACACGTTGTCTTTGTGTGTTTATATGCAGTAAACTGGCACAAACAAACCCTCCGAGGTTTAAAATTTATAAGCAAACACATGTGAATCATGGTAATAATTGTTTTATGTGGGAATCGAAAAACAGATGCCTAATTCCTGTTGCCCTATATGTGTGTAGCGAAAGAAATCCCGCCACACGTTGTCTTTGTGTGTTTATATGCAGTAAACTGGCACAAACAAACCCTCCGAGGTCTAAAATTTATAAGCAAACACATGTGAATCATGGTAATAATTGTTTTATGTGGGAATCGAAAAACAGATGCCTAATTCCTGTTGCCCTATTTGTGTGTAGCGAAAGAAATCCTGCCACACGTTGTTTGTGTGTGTTTATATGCAGTAAACTGGCACAAAACCCGCCGAGGTTTAAAATTTATAATTGTGATTTTTGCAGAAAATTAACGTATGGAACCGTTTTAAAACTGAATTACATACTAAAACAGAGGTTGTAATTCCGCTGACAAAACACGAGAGGGCAACCTACATGTGTTGCGGTGTCCAAATCATACCAGCCTCTGACGTCATTCAGCGTGAACGCAATTACGCCACCCTGTGGACATTTTGTAGATCGTCATTCTCAACTACCTCTTTTCTGTTTTTTTGTTCTTTTTCATTTTCCCTGCGATTATGAATTCTGAATTGTCTAACTTTCAATACATATTCCAGTTAAAGCCTTGCTTGTGCTGGCATTTGTTTGACGTTAGACAATTCTCCTGCTGACTGTTTTATGCTTACTTTGAGTTTGTTTCAAACTAGATTTGAATTAAGAAATTTAAAGTTAAGTTTCAGTTTAGTCATTGATATCCACTTAGAGGGAAAACGCCCCTTGTGGCAGACATGCTAAAGTCAGCTTATTCTTTTACTCCTTTCATTCTGTGAATTGGTCTATTTCCATCTTTTTTATTTATTTATTTATTTTGTTATCACTGATAACATTACAGCAATCATGAGTCGCATGAGATATAGTTCTGATCTTTGATTTCCTTATACTTATTTAAATTGAATTTAAACCAGTTTGAATTGAAATTTGAATTAAGTGCCTATCCAACCAAACAGGTTAACCACTGGAGAAAGTACGCCCCCCCTTGTGGCACAAACCAGCCACTACAGCCTGTCTTCTCCAGGGTTTCATCCTACTTTATTACTTTGATTGTTAATTTTTATTAATAATGAAAGTAATAATAAATAAATAAATAAAAAATTATTTAAAATTTATTTTTGAAGAATTTTTTCTTTTAAAGTTGATTTGACAATTACATTGTCATAAATCCCTTTTATTTTTATTTTTATCAGTGTTTAGTGAAGCCTCTTGCCTTGGTATCTCTGCATGCATAATTACTCAATTTGGTTTAAACAAGGAAACCTTAATTCACCTTAAGTTTCATCTGTTTCTCCTCTTCTGTGTTTATGGTGTAGAAATCCCTAGCGCGCGGTGGTGAGTTGACAGTCACATCTACTTGGCTTCCAGCTGCGGATTGTCTGACCAGCGTTGAATGACACAGGCCATGCGTGAGTCGCGGACTCCTCTGTCTCTATACACGGGCAGCACACAATTTGGCACTCCAAAGGTCGCAATTGTTTGAGAGGGCGCCCGTGGTACGGAGTGTGGAGCCCGGCGACTCTGCGACCAAGTGTTCGGAAACGCTGGAAAGACCAATCACGTGCTGATTCCAACCGGAGTGATTTCAGTTCCAACCTGGGCAGACTAAAAATGAGGTAATAATAAAAAAATAAAAAACATCTACTTAGTATAGGCCCCAGAATATTACATATATCCCCGGCCATTTAAGGGGTGTGGCCCACCTTCCCTTCTCCAAGCCACACACCCCCTTTCCTAGGTTTGCCGCCGACAGCCGGCTTAGACGACCTTACTCTCTTTAACACTCCCTTGTGTCATTATTTGCTCCATCTTCATTAGACCTATTCAATTTTATTTTACTCTAATCTTTTCTATCTTGCTATTTCTCTGTTCTGTTGTGATTTGTTCCTTTCAGTTCACCCAGAGACAGAACCTACGAGAGACACCAAGGAAAGCTAGATAACAGAACGACGACCAAGCAGCTGGCGTCATCACATGACCCCATAAGGCTACTGCCTGCCAAATTCTTTATTTAGATCCACGCAAAATTGACCCACCTAATCATCTAACTGTCTGCATCAGTTAGCCAAATTACGGCTCACATAGCCGCATAGTATTATAGCTCGTTAAACGTTGAAAGAACTTGCACTGGTCTTTTCGTGTGTGTTGTGTTCCTTTCGCCCACAGGGAAGCCAGTCACCAGTGACTCAGAGCCCCGAGCCAAGAGCAGCTGGACGCAGACGTGGACCAGCTTGACGGCGCACAAACTAAGCCTAAGCACCCACGACAAGGCCGGGCCAGACACGTCAAAACCTCGCTTGCCAGCTCATCGCACAAGCACGTCTCCGTGAAAGGAGCCGCCTCGCCCTGGAGCACGAAGTTGCAACGCTAAGGATGCAAGCCGAGGACGACAACGACCCCGAGCTACAGAAGGAAGTGGAAAGACTTCAAACTGCCCTGCCTGATCTTCATCGGCACACAGACCGAAGAGAGCATTCAGAGAAAAGAACCAGAGAGGAACTCAATGAGAAACTCCAACAAAAGTGAAGCCTTTTGCAAAGAGCAGAGACTGAACTTAAAGAGACTCGAAAGCACGGCCTGCGAAAGAAACTCGCAAGCGGCCCATGCTACCATCCACAAGATCGTACAGCAGAGAGACGATCTCAAAGACTAACTTGACACTCTTCACACAGAGTGAAACACTCTTATAGACTGCAGAATGACCGGGAAGGGGAAACACACACCACAAAGTTTCCCTGACCAGCTGGTCCGCACCTGTCAGTCTACAACCCAGAGCTAAAAAGGTGGGGTGAAAGCCCACTGTTCAAAACATCACCAGCCAGCCCACAAGAACCCCAGTCAGCAGCGAGGGGAGAAGAGCCTTTCCAGGAGAGCCCCTGCTACTTACAACGGCAGGGCTCCCAAAAGACTTAACAAGCTGGCGAGAAACCTCCCTACGTTCACTCCGAACCCTTCAGGAGGCCACAACGTGCACGCCTACCTACAAGACATTGACTTTCACTTAAAAACTGTTACCAACGTCACCGCGTGGGACAGATTATCCGAAATCTGCACCCCACAGTGAGTCATCACCTAGGCATCCTGGCCTGCCCACATAGCATGACTACTCAACGGCTATGAGAAGCTTACAACAAGTAAAAGACTGTATCCGAAAAGACTTTGACAACCCCCACGATATACTCGGTCTCTGAACACTGTTCAAAACATCACCAGCCGAGACCCTGGAGTCGCTGAAAAGCTTCTGCACAAAGACTTTCCTGACATCCTATGCCTGAGCGTAAGACCTACAACAGGCACACAGAGCAAACTGTCACAAAGTGACAGCAGCACAGCCTGAGCGAGGAAGCACAGTTTCCCACAGCTGGGTCCAAAACCCCAAAAGACCAAAAGGGGGGTGGGCCCAGAAACTCTACCTACCCATCACTCTAGACAATGAGGTGAGCCTTGAAACCCTGGTAGACACCGGCTCAGACTTCACTTTAATGTCAGCCCAACTCGTTGAAAGACTCAGTGCTAAAGCTAAGAGCGAAGATCTCACACCCCGAAGAACTCCTAAAAACCCCACTGACTTTGAACTGTAAACCAGAAGACACTGCACGAACACAGTGCAAGACTCTGCTAAAAGGGTCCCTGATCAGCATAGGACATAGAACTTTTAAAAGTAGATGAAAAGTTGTGCTCAAAGAGACGCAAGACTCTGCAGTAGAAAAATTAGAACTTTACTGATTTAAAGAAAATCTGGAATGGCTCACCTGTAAGCCTCACTGGCCAACAGACTACGCACGACTCTTTCGAACCAAGCACTTGCTACATGCTGGTTGAAATGACACAGCTAAACCTTAGCTTCTATGACAATGACTTGTTACAGGAAATACTAACTCCAAATAGGGCAGTCATCACCCTGACGCCAGATAGTAAGCAACCCCCCCCCTGAGCTGGGTAAACTAGCATGACCGAGAGCCCCTTCGTTTAAACTACTGTCATCCTAAAAGTGTGCTTTTGATCGTTGCGATCCAACCAGAACACAACGTGCAATACGCATCTTTGATCGCTGGCCTGTCTAAATGCAGATAAAACGATAGCTGGAATTGACATCTCTACTCTAAGTAAAATAGCCTTAGATTTCCAACTAAAAGTAAAAGTAGCATGTTCAGCAGTAAAAGCGTAAGTCTGTTTGACAAAGAAACCTCATCTCAGCAGCTTGTAAACTGTACCGATATCTATTATGCTTTGATTAACAGGAAATCCAAATGGTAGTATGACTAAACCTGTGTCTAACAAAGAAAGCTCAGGACAGAGTTATATCTAGGTAGACCTGGGTGTCTACAAATGTAAAGGCCTTACAAATTATTGTTAAATTGATGTAATTCACCTAAATTTTTGCTGCATCTACAAGCAGAGAGCTACCTAGCGATCAAAACTGTTTATTCGCTGAAAAGTCAGCATTCGTGCACGAGAGGGACGTAACCATATATGCTTAGACAAGTTTGACTTACAGCAAATCTATTTCCTTACTCTGTAAACAAATAGAATAAGTTGCGTAAAATAAAGAAAAGAGTTAGCTAATCAGCTAATGCCAAAACTCATCTGCATTTTACTTAATGTAACACCAAGTCCTAGAAAGACTCAAAATATAGGTGCATCCTGTTAACCCGTTTAAACATGCATAATTCATGTAAAATGTACAGACATTCTTTAGGGACTGCTGAATTGTCTGACATGCTCTGGTTCCCATGACAACGCCTTGTCACAGGAAGTGCTAACTTGTGATGTCACTTTGTAAACAAACCAGCCTAGGTCCCTAAGCTAACCTAGCATCCCTCCAGCTTACGCTAAGCTAAACTAACATAGCATCCAGCTAGCTTACGCTACGCTAACCTAGCCTAGCCTCCATCCAGCTTAGGCTAAGCTACATAATAACTTCTACAGTTAGCAGTTAGCATAATTTACTTGAGCCCTTAATCACCGCTTGTGTTCACACAATGCAAACTATTCTAGAATGTCTTCTTTAACACCAGTTAGGGGTCCTAATTATTCACTTTCCGTGTTTACAATTCTTTGCAGCTAAAGTTCACTTTCACTAGTGTAGGCATCGTCCTTGCTAACCGTCGAAGGCTAACTTTGCAGATACCCTGTTAATTAAATTTACGTTTAACTAAATGTAAACTGTGTAGCTAGAGAATAATTCATATAGCAATAGGAATTTTCATCGACAGGTGACTAAACCGATCATTCCCGGTGTTTGATCACTTTATTCCCTTTTGCTTTAAATTTTGTTTTTCTCTTGTTAATTCTTTCATTTCTTTAACTTTCATAATAACAGCAGTTAGCTGTTCCCTTGGCTAATCAGTCATATATATGATTTAATTTAATTTCCTCTCTTGTTCAAATGTGGTTCCATTTCCCATAGGGCCCAGAAAGGAAACAGAGACACCCTTATTTGTTATTTTGGCTTAGTTTCAACCAGTGCACTCATTTTCGTGACCCTGCAGCACAAGTAATTTCAACAACTTACTAGGGCACAACTATAATCCTGAGGATTGATAATAAGCAGAATTTAAATAAGACAGCTGTCCGTGTTCCTCTTATCCTTCACTTCGTCAAGCCGTAGTGACCCCCCCAGTTAAGTCCAGAGAAATCATTTAGTCATAAGAACCATCTTGCATAATTTATTTTATCTCGGCTATGCCCTCTCCAGGAAATACTCTCAGAACCACACAAGTCTTAGCCTCCTAACGCTCACACCTAAGCTTATAAGGACACAAGAGACACTTAGCTTTGTGCTAAATATCTAGCGAACCCATTAAGCAGTAGTTCTGAACTTTTAGGGCCATGCATTAGTCACTCACCACAAGTGTGCCAAAATGTCACAGAGCCCCTGCTTAGCCTGACCTCAACAGCCCAGAGTGGAACCCCTCTCGACCTGCCACTGGTCAGCACAAGTCTAAACACACATCAGACGAAAACAGTGCTGCCATGTCCGAGACAGCCAAGAGCCTGAAGTTGCTTAAAGAGCTTCTTCACAAAAGACTTTACAAAGACAACAAGAGGAACGAACACGACATCCTATGCCTCAGCATAAAACCTGCAACAGGCACACAGAACACTGCTTGTCAACAACAGACCACAGAGCTAACACAGCTGACAGAGCTGACAACTTCCCACGACTGGGACCAAAATCCCAAAAGACCAAGAAAGCTGCTTTATCTGTCTCCGCAAAGAACTACACAAGACCGGTCCTAACCGCCCGTCGATCACCACACCAGCCCCGACGCCAAAACTCCTCGGGCGCATGATCAAACAGGGTATGGCCCGGAAACTCTTTGAAAGACTCTGAGAAACAAAATCGAACTCTTACATCTCAAACATGCGAGCTGACTGTGCAGTCATACAGCCAGAACAACATCCGGCAAACAGGTAGCTCACATTCACCTGACAATTGGTTCTTTTAGTCTGAAACACCCTGTGTACATCTCACAAATGGACACTTACCCCTTCTGATTGGCAAAGATCTGCTAGAGCACTTTGAGCCTTTACTAGACTTCAAACACCTGACAGTCTGGGCCCAAGTTCAAGAACCCCTCCCCCCCTCCAGTCACACGGCTTACCAAAGCCAGACTGGCCGGTCATAGAGGTAACGAGAACTACAACAAAGCCAGACTCTAAGGTCACAGAGTTCATAGAACTCCAGCAGCCATCCAGGGGTACACAGCCTCAACACCAAGTCAAGGTTCAAGTTCGCTACCATGCACCTTCCAGCTCGCCAAAGACCATAACAACTTCATGAACATTGGGAGTCACCACCACTTCGACCCCTCCAACCACCCTTAGCACGCTGTCTAAACCCACCGACAACCGGTGCCCCAAACACCCGCTATACACCTGACACATGCTGCGTGCACAAGACAACATTCAGCGTTCTGCACCGGATGCCATCACTGCGCCACAGCTTGTGGTGCCACAGTGCAAAAAGGGGGGTCATGCCAATATATATGCTCATGACGCAGCATCAGAGACACTTGCAAGACACCGAAGCAAGTGGCATACCGGCATCCTCAAAGCGAAGTCCCAGCCAACCAAGGACGACACTCAAAAAAAAAAAAAAAAAACTTTTTTTTTTCTCCTCCCTTCCTCTCTTTCTCTCTCTTTCACTTTTACCAGGATGCTGCTGTGCTTCGCCATCCTGTACCTCCAGCCAACCAGAGAGCAGCCGCAATCGGACATCTCACCAAATCCGGCATCAGTCATTGTCCTAAAGGAACAACCGGGACTCCTCATCACCAATGGCTGGACCCACACTCAGAAAGTGTACGTGCCACCTGATCCTCGCAACGTCTACAGAGCACACTACCCCAGCGCAACGACACAATACAGCTGGGTAGGTGTCCGATGGACAGAGGACTCCCTCACTCACGCTGAGGCTGATGTTGAACACATGCTCAACCAACTTGAGAAAATGACTGTCACGCTAGCGGAGCCAGGTGGCCACAACCGCCGCTCCCAACGGTTTCTACGAGCTTTGCTCGGAGCCGCCACGGCCGTCGGAACTATGTTTAACATTTGTATGCCCAGTGTGAATGCAGTAAACCTAGCCACCGTGAGGCGGCATGTAACCGAAATTCAGGCTGAGATTCCACAGATAAAAGAGCAACTCACGACACAGAGTGCATCCCTGCAGACCATCGACAAGACACTAAAGGGAATTGTGGTAACTTTCAACACTCACAGCGTTCTGCCGACCCCAACAGTGAACTCCATGAAAAAGCTGTTACTGTCTCCCAGAATGACGGTGCTCAAACTCAGCTGGTAACAGCCCTGAGGACAAACCCGCTGCGGGGAGTGAACCCCTCCATCGACAGCCTCGCCATGGGTAGAATTCCACCGCACCTGATACCCTTAGGCCTCATGCAAACCGTGGTGGTGTCCGCCATCACCACGCCAACTGACTCTTTACAAATACACCTTGCCTACTCTCTGGGTAGTGCCATCCCACTCTGCGTTGACCACAAGCAGAGAAAAGGGGGGGCTTTCTCTTGAACTTGCCCATCCTAGAGTCAAGCCGAAGCTCAAGAACATTGTCAATGTCAGATTTTGAAAAGCAACACTCACTTCAAGATATGCACGCTGGACGTGGATGCCTCACACGACAGCGACACAAAGCTGCCCCAGCTCCGAATCCGCACATGTGCACATTGACCAAAGACGTTCAGTATCTCTGCCCCTAACAAACCTTTCCTCAGAGACAACACTGACGGAATCTGCGGGCTGCAGATCAGCGGCACACGCTGCCCTGCTAAAGCCAAGCCTCGCACTCAGGTCATCGAGACCCACGCAGAGATTGTAGGTGAAAGGGGGACTCCTTAACACTCCTGTGCGCACAGCTGCACTCACTGACGACCAAAATGACACTGACACCTGTGTCACCTTGCTCGACCAGAGCATGTAATCCAAGCATCAAAGGTGCCATCCTTCACCTCGACGACCTGGCATCGTATCCTCTTCCAAGCGAAGAGCACCAATCAGAACTGACCTGGTTCCCATCGACATAGCCCTCCAAGCTGTGTCTCAACTGCCCGCCTTAACTGCCTCACCTGTTGTCCAATCCTGGACTGCAGCTGATCCTGCGCTGGGTACCTCTACGGTAATCAACCACACCCTGACACTTGACTTTCAATCAGGAGGCTCAACGAGATGCGAAAATCTACAGCCAAGCTCACGGGACCCTCAGGAAGAGGGTACCACGCCGGAGGCTGCGTCGAACCTCATCAAGCTGAGACCTCAGCCTCAGCACTAACAGCCACCTGCTACCCGATCATCATGATTCACCTGTCATCTGTCCACTGTGATGGTCGTTGTCCGATCAAGTCCACACAGGGACTTCATCAGACAAAAAGGGGGAACTGTAAGGACTGAGCGGAATGAAGGATCATCCAAATAACTAAATGTATTTCTTCCCATAAACCCTGGGACTTCAACACACACGCACATACACAAACTGGTACGAATTTCCCCATTAAGGACATCTTAATGAGATATATGTTATATGTTGTTATGTGGGTCTGAGTGCCCAGAAGATACCTGACTGCATGGTAGTTCTAAACGAACGATAAATGCTTGTATTATGCATTTTAATGAATAATCCAGCATTTTCACTCCTAACAAGTCTGTGAAACTTCCCCCCCAAATCCAGCTAACACTGGCTGAAAGTGTCCGCTTACAGGTTTACGACCCCAAAGGAATGTCCAGGGACTCGAGTCCTGGAGAAGGAGAAATGAAACCCGTTCAATCCTATATGTTCCATGTGTGTGTGTGTATATATATATATATATATATATATAACCATGTGATAAACGTATTAACATGCACCTAATGTTCCATCACATGATTTTTCCTTTTAGGTGGTTTGTTTCATGTAAGCGCTAATACTTAATGTTTCAAACTCTGCCAAGTAGGGTTAACCAAATCTCACCTATAGCGTGTTTGGTTTTGCTAAATTGGTACTTTGAAGATTTAACAGACTGTGTATATGATATGTTGGTAGATATGAAATATGATACAACATATTAGTATTAAAAGAATAGTTCATGGTTCTTCAGCGATTGACAAACCCAATCCCCCCCCCAGCATGCATGCAGGAGCTCCCTCTTTGCAGACAAAGAGCAATAAAAACCAAAATCCCGCCTGTGAATTCCAACCCTCTCATTGGACAAGCCCAAAGGAAGAGGCTGGATTTCGCCAAGGTGATAAATGGCGCTTCTGAGCTCCAAGGGGCTCTCTCTTTTTCGCGCTCTGAACTTGCTTGCCTATGTCTGTTTTAGTCATGTAATCCCCGATACGATTTCCCCTCGGGAAATCCTTTCTTTCTTTTGTTTGTTTAAAAGTTTTGTTTTCTTTAAGTTTCCAACCTAATTCATCTCACAGGAGAGGAGATGAATTCAGCCGAATTTGGTAATGCTACATTAAAGACGTTAATCCTCTATTCAGCGCGCGCGCGCCGAACGCCACGTGACGCGCGCACACGGAACAAAGAACGTCCGCTCCTGCACGCGGCCTGGACAGGCCGTTTTAGGAACACGCAAGGAGAGACCAAGAAACTTTGCAAGTATCTTTCAGCTTCTAGGAAGCATTAAGATGATGTTTTTCGTGTTGTTTCAGAGAGGTTATTGTCTGGGTGAAGATTTCCAATGCGCTCTCTCTCTCTCTCTCTCCCTCTATCTCTCTCTCTTGTCTTACTATCTCACTCTCGCCAGAATGTGATTTCTTCGGGAGATCCCTTTGGGGATCTCTTTCTTTTGTTTTGCTTCTAGTTTAGGTTATGTTTTTCAGTCTTAGATAAGTCTCCGTGTAATTCCAATCGACGATCGAAAAGAACAGCGCGGAACATGTCTTTTCAGCAAATCCATCTAACAAGAGACATTTAAACGAGCGCGCGCTCACTTTGAAGGAGAAACGCGCGCAGGTGACCGCATGATGCGCAGGGCCGAGAGACACACCCAGGCTTCTTCACCAGCCATGCAAAGAGTTTACCTACCTGTGCAAGTATCCGTGTTTGATCACGCTTTTAAGATGTGTTGAAGTCTTGTTGTCTCTCAAAGTCCCGTGTCTATGCGAATTTGCTATTTAGTAAGATCTTCGGGTCTTTATAAAACTCCCTCGTGCATAACTGCACCTTGCTAAAAATTCTCTCTCTGTCTCTATGCATTTCTCGTTCATCGATGCCTTATTGTGTTTTGTCGTTTATTATGTTTGTAACGTTTGTGTGTTTCATTGTTTATTATGTTTGTAAATACATATATCCCATGTAATTTTAGTAAATGCATAGGCTAGTTATTTCTTATTAAATTTCATGATACTCATTTGATGGATTGACTGTCTGCTCATACTTCGGGTCCCTGAAATGCCTATCCAAAAGCTACGAGCTTTACAAATTAAAGATACTTTAAAGAGTATGGGTTTATAGGGCGGGAAGACTAATTCTTGTGGCCACAGAATTGATTTTCCTAAACTCTATAAATTAATTGAGCTAATTAATGTTACCTATTTGTAAAACGTGATCTGTGTAGCTAATCGCAATCAACTTGCGGTTGGCTGCCATACACATGCAAGCATGCAGTCTTGTATGCAGGTAAAGTAACGAATCATCCCTTATCGGGAGATGTATTAACATGTAAATGGTAAAATGGTAAATGGTCTGCATTTATATAGCGCTTTCACAGACCCACTGGGCCACCAAAGCGCTTTACATTTGCCTCACATTCACCCATTCACACACTCATTCATACACCGACTGCGGTGTCTGCCATACAAGGCGCCATCCAGCTCATCGGGAGCAGCTGGGGTTAGGTGTCTTGCTCATGGACACCTCGACACTTGGTCAGGTGGAACCGAGGATTGAACCACCAACCTTCTGGTTTGTAGACAACCCACATGAACCACTGAGCCACTGTAAGACTGATCTGATACAAACCTGTATGAATAATTATTAATTATGAATTATGAATTATGATATGCAAATTCCCCGTAATCAGATCCACCCCTGAGTCGTTACATCCTTGTATTCTTTCTTGTGTGACACACCTGAATGAAAGGCTCATTATTATGCAGGGTCATTGTCTAGTCAGGTGAGAACTACCTAATTATTCATGAGGGGGTTGGGCCGTTCACACCCATCCGCATATTCACTTCCCACACAAAAAATGTTTTTCACAATTTGAAACAATCTATTGTTTTATGTGAATGATAAGGCAGGATAATTTTCAGATCATTTTGAAGAAAAAACTCTAGGCGACAACATCCATTAGTCAAAAGTCTTGTGGACAGATATTTAGTATGTGTTTTGTGGCCTTATTTCAGAAACTTTATTTTTAGTTTTTTCAATAACCATGCATAAACAATATTCTCTCAAAAATACAAACATGTACATACATGTTGCTCACATATTATGGTAGCCCTATTTGTACTAAATAGAGTGTAATTTCACCTGTGCCATTAATATGTTTATAAGCAACTGAAAAAAGCACAAATGTCATGTCAAAAGATCATGTCAAACATGTCAAAACATCTCAAGAACCCCAAAAACACCTTAGACCCCAGAGGGTTAATTGCAAAGTTGTCATTGCACTCTATTTAGCACAAACAGGGCTACCATAATATGTGAGCAACATGTATGTACATGTTTGTATTTTTGAAGGAATATTGTTTATGCATGGTTATTGAAGAAACTAAAACTTAAAGCCTCTGAAATAAGGCCACAAAACACTCACTAAACATGTGTCCACAATACTTTTGACTAATGGACGTTGTTGCCTGTAATTTTTGCTTCAAAATGATCTGAAAATCATCCTGCCTAATCATTTACACAAAACAATACATTGATTTAAACTTTAAGACACTTTTTGTCTGTGAAGGCAATATGCGAGTGGGCGTGATTCTCACCTAAGTGGCCGTGATTCTCATCTAAGAGGACAATGGCCTTGCATAATGAGCCTTTCATAATAATGAGCGCATAATTAGCCTTTAACACAGGTGTGTGACTGGGTACCAAAGAATGCGAGGACAAAAGAAGCTATACACACACACACACACACACACACACACACACACACACATATATATATATATATATATATATATATATATATATATATATATTGTCCTCGCACTTTCTTGTGGTACCCAGTGGAAAAAGACAAATGTTTTTCAAGATGTTTCCAACTCTAACTTTGAACCAATTCTGAAGACAGAATTGGTTCAAAGTTAGAGTTGGAAACAACTTGAAAAACATTTGTCTTTATCCACATATTTTGTATGTGTTGTGACGAGGCGGAGTCAGGAGGATAACCCTAACCCTAACCCTTGCCTCACCGTTACAGAAAATCAAAAAACCAAAAGACATGAAACCAGGAAAAACGCTCGGAAATGCAGTGTAACAACATACAAAATTGGTAAAACTTTATTTTGATGGTCCCTTTTGAACGTGCTATTGACTATAAGTAACTTTGCAACTATATGTCAACTAACTCTCATTAGAGTATTAGTAGACTGTCTGCTTAATATCTGCTAACTCTTTATTGTGATGGTCCTCCAACAGACACTCTACTGACTATAAGTAACTTTTCAACTACATGCCCCCTAACCCTAACCCTACCAGTCTACTAATACTCAACTAACACTCTAATGAGAGTTAGTAGACATGTAGGAGCTGCGTTACTTATAGTCAACAGAATGTGTTAAAGGGATCATCAAAATAAAGTGAAACCCAAAACTTTGCAGTGAGTGAATGAGTGAACATGGTATAAATAGGCTGAGACTAACAGGGTAATGAGACACAGGTGAATGCAATCAGTGATGATGAGTCCGGGCATTGAGTTATGGGAAATGTAGTTTGTGAGGGAGTGATAATAGTCTGATGTGGAGTGCCCTCTGGTGGCTCTCAAGGGCACCTGGTGACCGTTACAAATCATCGTCGGTTAGGAACCTGGGTGTGCTCTTTGATAGCAACCTTTCATTTGAAAGTTATGTGAATAGTATCTGTAAAACCAAATTTTTCCATCTTAAAAATATATCTAAATTACGTCATATGCTCTCATTGACAAATGCGAAATAATTAGTTAGAGCGTTCATGACATCAAGGCTAGATTATTGTAACGCTATTATGGGTGGTTACCCTGCACGCTTAATAAACAAACTACAGCTAGTTCAAAATGCAGCAGCTCGAGTTCTTACCAGAACCAGGAAATATGACCATATTAGCCCGGTTCTGTCAACACTGCATTGGCTGCCTATTACACATCGTATACATTTTTAAATATTACTGATTACTTACAAAGCACTAAATGGTTTAGCTCTGCAGTACTTGAGCGAGCTCTTAACGCATTATAGTCCTTCACGTCTATTGCGATCTCAAAATTCCGGCCAGTTGATAATACCTAGAATATCCAAATCGACTGCTGGCAGTAGATCCTTTCCTATTTAGCACCAAAACTTTGAAACAGTCTTCCTACCATTGTCTGGGAAGCAGACACACTCTGTAATTTAGATTAAAAACACATCTCTTCAACCTGGCATTCACATAGAACACTATACTTTCCTATTATTCAAATAATTTAAAAGATTATTAGGCTGCATAAATTAAAATCAGCTGGAACCGGGAACACTTCCTATAACACCCGATGTACTCGCTACATCATAAAAAGAATGGGATCTACGCTAATTTTAGTCTTTCTGTTTATTCCAAGGTTTACTGTAATCATCCAGATTCGCGCCGTATCCAGTTCACTTGGTGGACCTGTGCCTGGACACAACCACAGCGCATCCCTGAAGTGTCAGCAGAGCTTTTGTCAACTAGACTCTCCCTTATCGACACGACAGCCATTGCCACTGATCCTCAACAAACTCGTGCCCATATGCACGTGATGACTCCGATCTTCAACCAATCCAATCTGACTTCTGACCTGTAATGTTGCCTGAATCAAAATAATACACTGTTCGTTCATTGGCCAGAGGAGAACTGAATTTTTGGTTCCTTGCCTCTGTTGCCTTTCTTCGCCTTTGTCAACATTGGCTTTTGGCTTGCTTAGTTGGGGACATTTAATTTTATATTTAACAACATTATTTTCCTGTTATCTCTGTAAAGCTGCTTTGAAACAATCTGCATTTTAAAAAGCGCTATATAAATAAAGGTGACTTGACTTGACCGTGTTTGTTGACTGATCCAACTCACCACCATTGTTTGATGGACTCATAGAAGGCTTGAGCGAAAAAAGACAGTAAGCACGGATGGTAGGTTAACGGGCTGTGTTGGATTCTGAGGAGTTTTGTGGTGAATCGGCTGACGATCTAGTCACGAGTCGAGAGGAGACGCGGCTTTTCTATGGAAAGCAAGTAGACAGTTAAACTTTTTTCTCTCATGGATTGCAGTGGTGCTCCTCTGTGGCTCACGTTCTGAGTCTCAAAGCCTTTGATGCAGCCAACCCAAGTTTGAGTCCCACGCTTGACATGCTTCAAATGAGGTTTTACTGTGTGTTTTTAGACAGAAGTTCTCTCACCGCACAGAAAGTCGTGCCTCATTTGCATGACTAGCCCCTCTGAAGGAATGTTCCAAACTACTAAGTATCAGGAGTCAAGACGGGATTCAGTTGCAGGCTCAAACAAAAGTGTATTGACTGACAAAGCAGGCCAAAAGATGGTAATAGAAAACAAAAAACAAAACAAACAGTCAAGTAATCCAGCAGAAGGCAGAAGGCAAAAACTGAAATTGAGAACGGGAAGGCTAAGGCAGACGGGACCGCAGCATCAGGTTCCTGTGAGGGAAACAGGGGAAGTTGATAACCAACAGAACATTGAAAGGGTGATAGACGCTACCGGCAGGGAATTATGGGCATATTCCACCCACGTCAACTGTTGACACCAAGAGCTAGGATTCTGGGAGACCAAGCAGCGGAGAGCTCTTTCGAGATCCTGGTTGGCTCGCTCACACTGCTCGTTGGTCTGGGGATGGAATCCTAAGGACAGACTCGTAGAGGCCCCGATCTGTCGGCAGAACTCCTTCCAGAACCGTGAAACAAATTGGGGTCCCCTGTCGGAGACCACATCAACCGGAAGGCCATGAATCTGGAAGATGTGGTCGACCACCACCTGAGCTGTTTCCTTGGCTGAGGGAAGCTTGGGCAGAGGAATGACATGGACCGCCTTAGAGAAGCGGTCCACCACCATCAGGATCATGGTATTGACTCTCGAGGGTGGAAGGCCAGTGATGAAATCAAGTCCCAAGTGTGACCAGGGACGAGAGGGAATGGGTAGGGGCTGGAGCAGACCAACGGGTGGGTGGTTAGAAGTCTTGTTCTGGGCACAAGTAGAAATACTTTTTGTACGCAAAAAAAAACCTAAAATGTCGACTTTATTCAACTATTCCTTTCCTTCTCGGTCAGCCTCGAGATAGTTCTCGTAGTAAAACTGCGTATCGCTTCTGTGGTGGACTTCACACGCATCACACACATGACCAACATCGGCCAATAGGGACCCTACGTGTGACGTAGCCCTGTGCTATCACACTACGTTAACGGACTAGAGGCCCAGAGAGAAGGAAATGAATAGTTGAAATAAAGTCGATATTTTAGTTTTTTTGCGCACAAAAAGTATTTTCGTCGCTTGATAAACTTAAGATTGAGCCACTGTAGTCACTTGGACTATTTTAACGATGTCTTTAATAACTTTTCGGGGGGAACAAGTTTCAATCCCTTAGAAGCCTATGGAGGAGTGATCCAGCTCTCAGATTTAAACAAAAATATCTTAATTCGTGTTCCGAAGATGAACGAAAGTATTACGGGGTTGGAACAACATGAGGGTGAGTAATTACTGACAGAATTTTCATTTTTGGGTGAACTAACCTTTTAATAAAGAGCTGATTCTCCAGCAGCCATTGTAGGACCTGGCGAACATGCTGAGTGTGTGCCTGCAAAGATGAAGAGAAAATAAGTATATCATCCAGGTACACAAAGACAAATCTATTAATCATGTCTCTCAACACGTCGTTAACCAGAGCCTGGAAGACAGCAGGTGCATTGGTCAGACCGAAGGGTAGGACCAAGTACTCGTAGTGTCCCGTAGGTGTATTGAACACTGTCTTCCACTCATCCCCCTCACGAATCCGTACCAAGTGATACGCGTTGCGGAGGTCTAACTTAGAGAAGACCTTGGCTCCCTGCAGCAACTCAAAAGCAGACGACATGAGAGGCAGGGGATACCTGTTCTTGATTGTGATGTCGTTAAGACCCCTATAATCTATGCAGGGTCGCAGGGAGCCATCCTTCTTGACAAAGAAGAAACCCGCACCAGCAGGCGATGAGGAGGGACGGATGAGACTGCACCAGCCACGGATGCCCCAAAACTATTGGGGCATACGACGAATTCAAAAGATACAGCTTGGTCACCTCATGGTGATTGCCCGAGACTACAAGACTTACACAAGGGGTGGACTGGGTGATGGAGGTTATAAGCCGGCCATCAAGGGACCAGACAGATATAGGGGCAGGTACGGGGACAGCCGGAATTCCCCACTGCGCCGCTGTGGAAGTGTCCAGGAAATTGCCCTCGGCCCCAGAATCCACCAGAGCTGAGCAGGAATTAGAAGAGCCCTCAAATTGGATAGTGACCGGTAACAGAGTGCAAGATGAAGAGGAATTAACACAGGGAGAGGCGGCCACCAGGATCCCCTCGTCTACTGATGGGCTTTGGCTTTTAAAGGACACTTAATGGCAAAGTGTCCTGGTTTTCCACAGTATAAACACAGACCTCTGGTAAGGCGTTGTTGTCTCTCATGAGGCGTGAGATGAAGACGCCCTAATTGCATGGGCTCAGGGTCAGGTAGAGAAGGCTGAGATGAGGGTGAGGTCTGAAGAACTCTCCTCCAACCTCCAGGAGGGACGGGTGGCCCGGCGCTGGCGTCGACGCACAATCCGATCCCCGACACGAAGAGCCAGGTCCATCAGGGCATCAAGATCACGTGGCAGTTCGTGAGCAGCGATCTCGTCTTGGATCTCATTATCCAACCCCTCCAGGAATCTTGAGCACAGAGCCCCATCATTCCAGTCACAGGTAGCTGCAAGGATCTGGAATTGAATGGAGAAGTCGGTAACAGAGCGGCCACCCTGTGTGAGACACCCCAACCTGGAAGCTGCCTCATCTCAGAGCTGGGCAGACCGGTCAAACAGTCTTATCATTTCAAGACGGAAATCCTGGAAGTATGAACAAAAAGGGGCTTGGGACTCCCATACAGCAGTTCCCCATTCACGGGCCCTTCCAGAAAGCAACGTCAAAACATATGCAACCTTGGCCCTCTCTGTTGAATAGCGACGAGGCTGGAGAGCAAACACCAAGGAGCATTGAGCGAGAAAAGCTCGACAAGAATTAGGGTCACCGTCATAAAGTGGAGGGTTGTTGGCGTGGGGTTCAGACTCGTGGTGAGGTGGAGTATAAAATGTATCTGACCTGGCTGATGTAGCGTTCCGCAGCTCTTCGACACGGAGGCTTAGATCTTGCTTATCTATAGTTATTGTTACCAAGGTTGACGAGAGAGACTACTTAATACTCTAAATGTATTTTTCAAGTTATAAAATGTAGATCAGGAGCGAAAACTGCTTCTCTAGTCTATGCAATGGGAAGTGAGGCTGAGAAGAAACTAGCTTCCTTTAGCTTTGATAATGAAAATTAAAAATTTGATGTAGTTCTAGCTAAATTTGATGAGTACTTCATACTGAAACACAATCTAATAGACTGTCACAAAAAATACACTTGATGCCTGCATTGAATCTGTCAGAGCTAATAGTGTCAGAAGCACGTGTAAAAACACCAATATTAATGGTTGACGGATGTCTGATGATGCATTGTAGTGTGTCATCAGACCCATAAAAGGGCACCTGCGTCCTGGAATCCGCAGATTCAAATTGTCTGAAGGAAGACGCAGAGGCATGTCCGAAATATGGCAACGCAACACAGCATCTTGTTCCCTTCTCATGTAACCTGGTTACATATGTAACCTGAGACAATCCCTTTCGAGGGAACTTCAAGACTGTGGGGCGAACGCTGGTGCAGTTAGCAGCCGCTGCTCTGAGGAAGATTTAACGATTTTAGTTTTTAGATAATCTGTTTAGTTCATTGTGTTTACCTGTGTTTTATTCATCTGCCTGGACTGCATAAAAGCTTTGTACGTTTGTATGAGATTTTTGATTTACCGAGATTTTGCTGCTACCTGAGACTGGTGCCTGTTCCTGGTCACCTGTTAAATCTGTTTTGATGAATGTCGGACTTTTCCTCTATCCTCCTCTCAGCTGCGACTGTGATGATCGTCAAACTGCCTATATGGATTTCAGTTGTGTGGATTATCCTCTGCTCAATCTTAATCTTCCATCCTGTTTATTCACTCTATCAATACTCGGCAGCGGAATTGTTGCAGCTACGCGTACATTAACCCTCATCCTCCAAGGAAACATATTCGGACTGCTGATCACAGTGTGTTAGCCAAGATACCAAGGCGACTACCTCTAACAACGGTAAGAACTATCTTTCATTTAGACTATGGAATATTCTATCAATCTCCGATAAAGGTCCTTTTGTGAATGATCTGCTGTTTTATGTAAGTTAAATTTTCTCTGTCTAACTGAGACTTGGCAACAAAGTAATGACTTTTTCCATTTTAACCATTCTGTTCCTCTTGGATATACTTTTATCTGTAAACCCGTACTGTTGGTTGGGATGGGGGGCTTGCAGTACTATATAAGGAAAAATGGAAAGTTACAACTTGCAATATTTGTAAAGGAACAATAACACACGCAGAGACGGAGCCAAGTTGAGTGCTGTTTACTTCATAGTACTACTCTGATACAGATCAGTTCCCGGCGCGAGAGAGCCCCCTCCCCTTTACCGTATTTCCTCTAATACTGATAGATACTATCATTACCATACAGTATAAACTACTACACTCCTTCCCCCTAGACTTGAACCCATAACCAAAAAATAACTGTACTGTTATCACTATTTCGTAACATAATATGCAGTGCTAAAATTTTACCACATATACAAACCTCATTAACTTAACCGTAAGGACTCAGAACATGAATACTATATTAATAACTCATCTCTACATGAACACTTAGAGATTCAATCTAGTTGGTGCTGTCCGCTGCCTTTCTGGATAGCGCCGCTCTTGTTGCACTTCCGAAGATGGACCAGCAGCAACATTTTCTGGCTCTGTGCTTTTTATTGTATTTTATTTTTTTATTTTTTTATTTGACAGGGACAATGCAAACAAACATAGTGTCAAGACCAAGCATGTCACTGAAGTGTTGCATATAAAGTTTATAGCTATTGCTAATTTTCAACTCCTGTCCCTGGAAGGGCTTTTATACAATCAAATTTACATGATTAACTACTTCAATAAAAATAAAATAAAAATAATAATAATATAAAAATACATGCATATCATATACAACTCTTATAATAATTAAAAATGAGTACACTTTTGGTTTATTTTTAACCAGTTTTTAAGCCTGGAAGTGAACATCTTAAAGTCAGGCACAGTCTTGATTTCGAAAGGTAATGAGTTCCATAGTTTAGAACTCTTCACAGAGAATGTCGTCTGTCCAAAGCTGGTCCTGCCATATGGTATTTTACAGTCATGATTTGTGCAGCTCCTAGTGACTCGGATGCTGTCCTGTCTCTCAATAAATGTACTTAGTGGCTCAGGTGCTAAATGATTAATGCACTTATAAATTAGTTTAAGAAAGGAAAAGTTGCTGAAGCTATCAAAATTCATTAAATTATATTTCTTAAAAATACTGCAATGATGATAACGTATTGGTTTTCTATCCAAAAGTTTTATTGCTCGATTATATAAAGAACCTATGCGTTTGATTGCAGTGGGAGTGGCTTGTGCCCATGTTGTCATGCAATATGATATATGAGAAAATATCATAGCATGCATGTACAGCATGGCTGCCTGGCTTGGTATGTAGCTTCTAATTAATTTAAAACAATTGAGATTACTTTGTAATGTTTTTAGGATTTTCTTTATATGTTTTTCAAATTTAAGTTGAGGATCTAAAACTAATCCTAAATATTTAAATTCTGTAACTGGATTAATTTCTTTATTTTGTAACTTAATATTAAATCTTCCTTTTATATCTATTTTTTAAATGGAAAAGCACATGGAAACTGTTTTTGAGAAATTTAAAACTAACTGATTTTGAAAGAGCCACTGCTGAATGTCAGACATACTAGTGGCCAGTACAGCTGAAGCCTGTTCAGGTGACCTAGCGGGTACATAAAGAACTGCATCATCCGCATAGAGCTGACAACTGGCATCTGAGCAGTGCAGAGGTAAGTAATTTATAAAGAGACTAAAGAGCAAAGGGCCAAGTATAGAGCCCTGCGGAATGCCCATTTTTGTGTTTGAAAGTGCAGATACGTTTTGATCAACCTTAACACACTGCACTCTAGAGTGGAGATAAGATGCAAACCACAACACTGCCTCATTTGAAAAATTAAAATGTAACATTTTGGATAAAAGCAAACTATGATTGACTGTGTCGAATGCTTTTGTAAGGTCGATAAATACGGCTCCTACCACATTACCTTTGTCCAGGGACTTTTTTACATTTTCAATTAAACAGCAGTTTGCTATTTCTGTCGAGTGACCTGGTCTAAACCCAAACTGGTGTGGATGGAGGAGCTGTCTGGCTTCTAAATGGTCCACCAGTTGCACTACTACTACTTTTTCAATTATTTTTGATAAAACTGGTAAGATCGATATAGGGCGATAATTGCTCATAGAGTTTTGGCTACCACCTTTGAACACAGGGATAATTATTCCTTTCTTCCATGCACTTGGAAATGTACTAGTTCTTATGGAGAGATTAGTGAGATGGGTCAATGGTTTGACAAGAACATCTTTATAATTTTTTAGAAAACAACTATTCATCATAAAAATGTCATTTGACTTGGAATTTGAAAGTTTATTAATTATTTCTGCAACTTTTGTTTCCGACACCTCTTTAATATAAAATGAATCTGTTGAGGTGTCCCTCAATGAAACAGTAAAAGGATCAACGGGCTGGAAATCTTTTGATAATTGTTCAACTGACTGTACAAAATAAGAATTTAATTCATCAGCCATAGTGGCATGATCGGTTATACTGTTGCCATTAATATTAAGTTCTGTGATCTTTTTATGTTTATTTGATTTATTAGTCAAATTGTTTAAATGCTTCCATAGTGAGTTATTTATACCTTTGGAACTATCAATTAGATTAGTGTAATATATTACTTTTGCTTTCCGCAACTCAGATACAACTTTATTCCTTAAACCTTTATAAATCAAGAAATCTGTATTGAGTTTAGATCTTAAAGATGTTTTCAAGGCTAAATCTCGCTTCTTCATGAGAATTCGTAATTCATTATTTATCCAAGGCACCGTGTAATCCTTTTTTTTCAACTTGATTTGCTTTGTAAATTTTTCCATCAGACATGTAATAGCTGTAGTCAAGGAATTACAACATTCCTCTACATCATCTAGTGTCAAAATTTGTCCCCAGTTTATATTTTTAAGTTCTCTTTCAAATTGTGCAGTTTTACTTTTAGGGAGAATAAAATGTGTTTTTTCATGATTAGATTTACCAAAATACTGTAGACGCTTCTTCGTCAGTTTCCTAACAGTTAAAATCATGTTATGGTCGGAGAGACCGGTAATCAAATTATAAGTCCTTGTAATTTGTTCTGGTCTATTAGTAAATGCCAAATCAATGAGGGTCTTAGTCTGTCTTGTTATTCTTGTAGGTCCCTCAATCATTTGTCTATAGTTAAATTTTGTCATAAGTGCTTTGAGTTTATGTTTACAGTTTTTATCAGACCAACAAATATTATAGTCTCCATACCATATTGTCTCTCTATAAGAGTCCAGTTGTTTAACTATAATATTTAAGTCTTCATAAAACTTAACCTTGTAAGAAGGGGGATTATAGAGGACAGCAATTTTAAAATTCATTGTAGAGGCCAAAGTATAATTCATTGTAATGTGAATAAGAATGTTAAAAAGGTAAATCATTTCATTTAGAAGTTCATGTAATGGTTAAAAATGTTAAATTATACTTAAAAGGTTAAAAGCATACTATAATTCATGTGCTTGTAGGATTGGTAAAAATAGTGTACTGCCTCTTTAAGAAAATGCCAACTCCGGCTACATTACGTTGATTCTCATGACTCATTATGTGACTCAGATATTGAGAGCTGTGGAAGCGAACGGTTTTCTTACCTGATAACTGCTAACTTATAGCTATTTCTATTAAGAATTTTTGTTTGATTAGCAATTAGAACAAGTGTATCAATCAGCTCACATTTTCTTTTGTAAATCGGAAACCAAGAAATAAAAAACGGAGATTTTCATCTTTTATTTCAACAACGTTTCTGAAGTGGATTTATTGAACTGTGTTGCTGAACTTGCAATATACACCGCGAATGGGACTAGCTGCTTGGATTAAAGCTGCCGTCGGCAACTCTGGCTGATTGAGTGGACTTAGGCAAAATTTTGAATGTTTACAACTCTCATGCCCCTCCCCCACTATCAACGAATACCCTCCCACCGAGTTCGTGCTCATCAGTGCGCCATCACTCTTCTCTACTAACTTCAGGCATGTGCATGTGATTGACGTGTGCGTGCATGACTTGTGATTGACAGTCCTATCTCACACCCCCCTGCGCTGATTGGACACAATGAACCGGGAGCGGTGGATTTTTGCAAAACAAATAACACGCTCCAGGTGGAGTTAGAAGCTCGGGTTTTTTTCTAAAACCACTTTATTTATGTTGTTCTGTCGGAATATAGTGTCGAATTCGCTGAATATGATCAAAAAAAAGTTGCCGACGGCAGCTTTAATGTTAGATAGTTATTAGCGTAAACCATTGCACTTCTCAATATTTCAAACCTCTACATTAGTAAGAAAACCTGCTTGACATCGGACAACGAGCCTTTGGAGAGGTTTGCGGAAAGTGGAACATGAATGAAAGCCACGATCGAGGGACTTTCTCAACGAGCCGATCATGCGCTGTGCTGGTGGCTGGTGAGTGAATGATAAAGTGGATTGCTAACGGTCTCAACGAGCGTTGTTGTTGCTGTGTGACTGTTGCAAGTGGAAACTGTAAAAAAAACGGATCGACTATCAAAGCAATCATGACGGAGACAGGAACAGAAGCCACGGTAAGCCTAACTGAAGAAAAACGAGTGGTTAAACCAACACTTAAAGCACTGGAATATAGTCTGCAAACAAAAATAAGTTCCAGAAGAGCTATATTAGGACAACTTACTGTGAAAAAGAACGAATTGCATGCTTTAATGGATGATGATGCAAATATGGAAATCATTGCAAAGGAATTGTTGGCCAAGTATGAAACACTTATAAAGGAATTCAGAAAAATAAATGCTGACGTTAAAGACTTATTCTGCCAGATTGAATGCGTAGAGAATTTGAACACAGATCAAAGGGATTGGTTTGAGCCAAGAAACAACGAGCACAGAGATTTTGTGCAAGAAGTGAATGCATGGATACAGAATGCAATACTACGCAGAGAGGAGGCTAACAAGGTTAGTGAGCAGATACGTCCTGAAGATAGTGTGTCAGTCACGTCCAATAAGTCTAGAAAATCTAAGTCTGTTGCTGCTTCTTCTACAACATCGTCTGCTCGTGCGGAGCGCTTAAAGATTGAATTAGAGAGAGCTGCTCTGTTAGCCAAGTCAGCTACATTGAGAAAAAGACAGACTTTGGAGGAGCAAGAACTACAGCTCAAGGTTGAAAAAGAACAGTTGGAGCTGCAATCAGAGCTCGCTGCAACTGATGCACGATTAGCCGTGTTAAGAAAATATGAAGGTTCAGATGTGTCAAGTAGAACCAAAGGCAGTAAGGTGGAAATATTGATGTCTGCACCAAGGAAACGTGATGTCAGCCAAAGTAAGAGAAGCGTAGCTAGCTGTGGAACTTTGCATAGCAACACTAGTGAAAGAGGTGCAGATGCGATGCAAGCATCTGTCACTTCAGATAATTTGGTTACTGTCATGCAACGCCAAAATGACATCACTGAAAGCTTAATAAAGCAGCAAAGGCTATCTACATTGCCATCACCGAACATTCCAGTTTTCAAGGGAGATCCATTAGAATATCGTCTCTTCATGAGAGCCTTTGAGCACCGCATAGAAAGCAAGACTGAAAACAGCAAAGATCGGCTTTACTATCTAGAACAGCACACAAATGGGCAGCCTAATGACTTAGTGCGCAGCTGTTTTAATATGGATCCAGATCAGGGCTACCCTGAAGCCAAGAGACTGCTAAAAGAACGCTTTGGTGATAAATATAAGATATCCATGGCATACCTTGATAAAGCTTTAAACTGGCCTGCTATTAAAGCAGATGACACCAAGGCACTTGAAGCATACGCCCTCTTTATGACAAACTGCAATAATGCAATGTCGGATCTGGAGTACTTAGAAGAGATGGAAAATGCCGCTAACATGCGCACGATCATCTCAAAGCTCCCATACAGGCTGAGAGAGAGATTCAGGAGTGTCGCCATAGACATTCAGAAAAAACAAGATCGGCGGACAAAGTTCAAAGACGTAGTGTCATTTGTCAACACACAGGCTGAAATGGCAGCACACCCTGTGTTTGGTGAAATCTCAGGACAAACAAAGCGCCAGACTGAAAGGTTAAGTGGAAAGAAAAACGTCACAACGTTAGCCACTGAAGTAAAAGAACAGAAAGTTGAGAAAGATTTTGCTGGTGCTGGAAACAAGAAAGCTCATGAGAAGGGAACAAGCATGGACAAAGCCTTGAAGAAACCTTGTATCTTCTGTCAGGGAGATCATACCATGGAACAGTGCAAGAAACTCCAAAGAAAGCTGCACAAAGAAAAGCTTGAATTCCTTAAGAGCAAAGGACTTTGTTTCAGTTGTTTTATAGGAGGACACATGAGTAATGCCTGTGAAGAAAAGTAGAGCTGTCAGATATGTTCAGCGACACACCCTACGCTCTTACACATAGAGCAGAAGCCTCTCACCAGGAGAGGTATCCTGTCTACGATGAGTTCAGTTTACGACCCACTGGGAATGTTGTCGCCAGTCATACTGCCTGCTAGAAACATCTTGCAAGAATTGTGTAGACTAAGAACAGGCTGGGATGACACTGTGCCAGAACACTTCGCACAACGATGGACAGAGTGGACTGAAGAACTTCAACAGCTCACTGACTTTGGAGTGAATCGGTGCTTTAAGCCACCTGAGTTTGGCAAAACAATGCAAGCTCGGCTGCATCACTTTTGTGACGCGTGCGAAACAGGCTACGGTACTGTTACTTACTTAGTCCAGAAGAACAGTAGCAACCAAATACTCTGCTCATTTGTTTTGGGAAAGGCAAGGGTTGCCCCCCTCAAACCACTAACTATCCCTCGGATGGAGCTGACGGCGGCTGCCTTAGCTGTGAAGGTGGATGTCATGCTGAAGAAGGAACTACAGTTGCCACTGTCAGATTCCAGGTTTTGGACAGACAGTACTGCCGTACTTAAGTACTTAGCAAATGAGAACATCAGATTTAAGACATTTGTGGCGAACAAGATTGCCATAATCTTGCAAGCATCAAAGGTGCAGCAATGGAGCTACGTCAACACTCAGTTGAATCCTGCTGATTGCGCCTCTAGGGGACAAAAGGTGAGTGTCTTCATGAAGAACGAAGTTTGGATTGCAGGGCCTGTCTTCCTCAGTAAACCTGAAAGGGAATGGCCAGACAAACACAATCACCTAGAAGAGCTCACGGCTGAAGATCCTGAGGTCAAGAAAGGCATACTTGTCAATGCTATAACAGCAGAAGAAAGCACTGATGCAATGCAACAACTAATTCGATACTATTCTTCATGGATACACCTCAAGAAGGCTGTGGCGTGGCTCATACGACTCAAGGGAACCCTGGTAAATCTGTCAAGGAAGAGAAAGGAGATGAATGGATTGTACAGTGATCAACAACGGGTGAACAGGGAGATGTTGAGCTACAAAAAGAATCTCAAACAGACTTACCTGACTGTGGACAATCTGCGACAAGCTGAGACGGATATCATCAGCTATTGTCAGCAAAGTAATTTCCAGGAAGAGATATCTGCTCTTCGGAGAAACGACTCCATCAAGAAGAGTAGTTGAATCTTCAGACTGAATCCACAACTGGAAGAGGGAATTCTTCGTGTTGGAGGGAGGCTCAGTCGAGCATCCATGCCAGCTGAAGCCAAGCACCCGATTATCCTGCCTAAAAACCATCGTGTGGCTGATCTGATTCTCCAGGATTCACATGAGCGACTGGGACACAGTGGACGTAATCATGTCTTGTCTCATGTACGTCAAAAGTACTGGATTATTGATCCTCGTCAATCAGAAGAATGCTGTCACGGTGTACTATCTGTCGAAGACAACATGGGGCATCAGGCACACAAATTATGGCGAACTTACCAAGAAACAGAGTTATACCAGATGAACCACCCTTCACCAGAACTGGAGTGGATTTATTTGGGTCATTCCACATTAAACGTGGAAGATCATCTGTAAAAAGATATGGGGTTATATTTACCTGCCTTGCATGTCGTGCTGTCCACATAGAAATGGCAACATCATTGGAAACAGACTCCTTTATTCAAGCTCTGCGTCGCTTCATTGCAAGGAGAGGTCAGGTGAAGGAGATGAGATCGGATAATGGGACCAACTTTGTTGGAGCTGATCATGAGCTCAGAAAGGCAATAAAAGAGTGGAATACTTCACAAATCGAGAACAGCTTGCGCCAACGTGACATCAGATGGTTATTCAATCCACCATCCGGATCCCACCATGGAGGGGTGTGGGAGAGAATTATCCGCTCCATCAGGAAAATCATGGGTGCTACGCTGAGAGAACAAAATTTGGATGAGGAAGGTCTTCAGACGTTCTTTTGTGAATGTGAAGCCATTCTGAATAGTAGGCCTATTACCATGCCTTCCAATGATATTAATGATTTGGAAGCTCTTACTCCACAGCACTTACTCCTGCTCAAGACTAATCCCAACTTGCCACCAGGACTCTTCCATAAGGATGATACTTATGCGCGTAAAAGATGGAGACAAGTCCAGTATATGAGCGATCTATTCTGGAAGCGTTGGACCAAGGAATATCTGCCTCAACTCCAGGAGAGGCAGAAATGGAACCATCCATCACGGAACTTCATCCCGGGAGATGTAGTCTTGATTGTCGATGAATCAGCCCCCAGGGGATCATGGCTAATGGGAAGAATCGTTAAGGCTATGGAGGACGAGCATGGAGTGGTCCGCAAGGTTCGAGTCAAGACAAAGACGAATGAACTTGAGAGGCCAATAACTAAACTCTGCTTACTTCAGGAAGCAATATGAGAAGGACTGTTATTGAGCATTACTCAAAAGAAAGACATTTAAAGTTGTAATTGCTTCTAAGATAGAAGGCAATTAGGGGCCGGGTATGTAGAGGCCAAAGTATAATTCATTGTAATGTGAATAAGAATGTTAAAAAGGTAAATAATTTCATTTAGAAGTTCATGTAATGGTTAAAAATGTTAAATTATACTTAAAAGGTTAAAAGCATACTATAATTCATGTGCTTGTAGGATTGGTAAAAATAGTGTACTGCCTCTTTAAGAAAATGCCAACTCTGGCTACATTACGTTGATTCTCATGACTCATTATGTGACTCAGATATTGAGAGCTGTGGAAGCGAACGGTTTTCTTACCTGATAACTGCTAACTTATAGCTATTTCTATTAAGAATTTTTGTTTGATTAGCAATTAGAACAAGTGTATCAATCAGCTCACATTTTCTTTTGTAAATCGGAAACCAAGAAATAAAAACCGGAGATTTTCATCTTTTATTTCAACAACGTTTCTGAAGTGGATTTATTGAACTGTGTTGCTGAACTTGCAATATACACCGCGAATGGGACTAGCTGCTTGGATTAATGTTAGATAGTTATTAGCGTAAGCCATTGCACTTCTCAATATTTCAAACCTCTACATTCATAGTAGGCGATAGAATTACATTTAAGGCTAGACATTCCAGGGGGGTGTTCAATTCAATCAAGTGACATTTTAATTTGTCTTTAATGTATATTAATACTCCTCCCCCCTTACCTGTATTTCTATCCTTTCTAAAACACTGATACCCAGCAATGTCAATCATATTCGTTGGGATGTTTCTATGAAGCCATGATTCCGTTAAACAGAGATAATCCAAGTTTGAGTCCAGGAGAAGTGCAGAGACCTGATCACGTTTAGGGATAAGGCTGCGTATATTTAACTGTCCACCTAATATTCCCTTTGGTTTGCACTCTACATCCCAAAGCACACGGGCGTAATTAACAGTTTGAAATTGTGGATAATACCTTTGGTTCTGTGCAGCGCAACTATCCGAGCGTGTTTGTAGCTTGTTGACTGTTATCCCAGACTCAGAGAGGTTAGCATGCTCCACCATAGCTAACGCCGCTGCATAATCATTCGACTGAGAGCGGAAGCCCTCGGCGCTTCCCACAGTCGCAGTAGCTCCCAGGCCAGTCCTCAGCTGGGGATCAATCAAGCGGGATAACTCACCGGAGAGGTCACAGTCCGATGTCCTCACACGGGGCTCTGTTATGCTCCGCTTCCCAGCATGACGCTGCTCCGGCATCTCCTGGCACTGGAGACCTACATTTCCTTCAACTCCACTGCGTGAGTCGCCGGTGTAATCAGGGGCGGTATCTCCTGCAGGGTTACACCTATGTCAGGCATTACCTCCTCTTGGCTCGCCTGGTGTTCAAGCGTGGGGCCTGGGTTCAGATGTATGTCTCCAGCCAAAAGTATTAGCACCATTATTACTTTAGATACATGCGCTCTCTCTTGACGTGGTGTTGACCTATGAGCGCTGTTTCTATCATGCTTGCATAGACTTTTAGATGCCCAAGTAGAGTGGAGAATGGCGTGTCCATGTCCAAAAAAATAAAGCTTAGTGTATTCATCTTCATTCTGACCAACCAGTTTGTCCTTATTATGCAACAAGACGTTGTAGGTCCAAGCACTCAATAACATTAAAAAACATTGTAAAATACAAAGGGCATGAATGGAGCCCAACGAACCACTCCTGCCCTCAGCAGCCATGCTTTTTCCACACCTCAAACTGGATCTACTGGATCCCCACAGCTTGCTGAGTACTCCAATAAATCATCATCATCCCTTCTGCTTGGTGAATATGAAGCTTTAGATGCACGCAGGTGATCCACATGCACATTGACTTGACGATGATCAACTTGTACCTCATAGGTCAGAGATCCTCTTCGTTGCAGAATCGTTCCTGAAACCCATAGCTTCTTTGGATGTCTGAAATCCCGAACTAACACCCTCTCTCCCCGCTTAAATGTCCAGAGTGGCTTTGCTCGCTTGTCGTGAGCCTTTTTCTGCTGTATCTGATGCTTGAGCACTACTTCCAATATGTCCGGCTTCAATAATGACAGGCGAGTGCGTGGTAGTCTCTTTAGAAACATTTCCGCCGGGGTGCGCTCCGTGACGGTGTGAGGAGTGTTTCGGTATGTGAACAGGAACCGAGCAAGCCGTTGCTGGGGTGACACAGACTGAGCTTCCAGTCGAGTCCAGGCTTTCTTGAATGTCTGCACAGCTCGCTCCACTGCTCCATTGGATGCAGGATGGTAGGGTGGTGATAGAACATGGCGGACTCCATTATTCTTGAGGAACTGTTCAAACTCTGCTGATGTAAATGGAGGGCCATTGTCTGACACCAACACCTTTGGCAGGCCATAGGATGAAAATAGTTTCTGAGAAGATGTGCAGTCTTCTCAGCTGTTGTCTGTTGTGTAGGCAGAACTTCTAGCCACTTTGAATAGACATCCACTACCAGCAAGTAGTGCTGCTTATTGATCTCAGCGAAATCAACATGTATTCTCTCCCACGGTGATGTAGCCCATGACCAAGGATGGAGGGGTGCTACTGCAGGCCTGTTCAGTGTGATCTCACATGCAGCACACTGACCTACAAATTTCTCTATTTCTTGATCTAGTCCCGGCCACCACAGGAAACTCCGGGCTAATGCCTTCATTCGTGTTATTCCAGGATGTCCATCATGTACATCAGACAATAGTCTCCGTCTGAACTTTGGTGGTATAACCACCCTTGACCCCCAGAGAATACATCCCTGGTCTGTAGACAACTGATCCTTTCTCAGATAGAATGGTTTAAGACCTGGATTTGGCACAAACTTCGGCCAACCTGACAATGTCAGATCAAGAACTTTGGAAAGGACCGGGTCATGTCTTGTCTCTTCTGCAATGTCTTTTGCAGACACAGGCAGCTCATCAATGTGTGAGACACAGAGTACTCCGCCTTCATCTGTAGCGTCATCCGTGTCATGATCACAAGGGAGACGTGACAATGCATCTGCATTTGCGTGGTCACTGGATCGTCTGTACTGAATGTCATAATCATACGCCAACAGGATTAAAGACCAGCGTTGCATGCAAAGTGCAGCGAGAGTTGGAACTGCACATTTGGGGCCTAGAATTGTCAAAAGTGGTTTGTGGTCCGTCAACAACACAAACTTTCTACCATATAAGTACTTATGGAACTTCTTGACCCCAAAAATTATGCTCAATGCTTCCTTCTCAATTTGCGCATAATTCTTCTCACTAGATGAGAGAGTTCTTGATGCAAAAGCAATTGGTTGCTCTTCACCGGATGGAAACACATGAGAAATTACTGCTCCGACACCATATGGACTGGCATCACAAGCAAGCCTGAGAGGCTTCTCTGGATCATAGTGTGCAAGGCATTTGCTATTCAAGAGCTGTTGTTTACAGCCCTGAAATGCATCTTCACATTGTGGAGACCACTTCCATTGTGCTTCAGCTTGCAGCAGCTGGTGCAGTGGGTGCAGCAATGTGGACAGATTTGCCAAAAATTTTCCATAGTAATTAAGCAACCCCAAAAATGATCTTAACTCTGTAACATTTTGCGGAGCTGGTGCGTTTACCATGGCCTCTACCTTGCTTGTGGTTGGGTGCAGTCCCAGTGCATCTATTCTGTACCCTAGGTACTCCACTGAGTCTTGCAGGAATGCACATTTGGAAAGCTTGATTCTCACACCATACTTTTCTAGTCTTGCCATCACTTGATCCAAAATTGCCAGGTGTTCTTCCTTTGTAGGTGCTGACACCAGAATGTCATCCATAAAGCACACAACCTTCTCCATCCCATTCAGTATTTGATCCATTGTGTGTTGAAACACTGCTGGAGCTGTGGAAACTCCATAGGCAAGGCGATGGAATCTGAAAAGGCCTTTGTGTGTGTTCACTGTAAGATACTGCTCTGACTCTGGATCTAATTGCAGTTGTTGATAAGCGAAAGACAGGTCTAGCTTACTGAAAACTCTCCCACCTGCCAAAGTAGCAAACAAATCCTCAGCATTAGGAAGTGGATATTCTTCCGGGAGTATGCATCGATTCACGGTCACTTTGTAATCACCGCACAATCTCACTTCCTTGTCTTTCTTTGGTACCACGACAACAGGTGCCGCCCATTCACTCCTTTCCACCTGTGTTATGATGCCATTCTTCTGTAAGCGTTCCAGCTCTTTTCCCACTGATTCCCTCAACGCACAAGGTACTGGTCGTGGTTTGTGGAAGATGGGCTTGGCCTCACTTTGCACTCTAATCTTCGCTCTGAAGTCCTTAATCTTCCCATATCCGTCTTTGAAAAGATCCTTGTGATTTTCAAGCATTGCTTGCAGGGTGAGCTGTTCATTTTTCACGCCGCCTTGAAGACTGAAGATCTTACCCCAGTTCAGCTTTATCTTCTGCAACCAATTTCTTCCCAATAGTGGTGGTTTACTGCCTTTCACCACCACAAGTGGCAGCTTCCACTCAAATCCCTCATACTTCACTGGCACTAGAATTTTCCCAAGCACAGGAATGGTTTCTCCTGTGTATGAAAACAGATGAATGGCTACTGGCTGCAGAGAACAGTCCTTCAGTTGGTCATGATAGAGAGACTCTGGAATCAAGGACACAGATGCGCCTGTATCAACTTGCATTTTCACTGGGTTCCCAAGCTTCTTCAACTTTGACAAAAATTCCATATTTTGTTCCTTGAGCGGTATACACCGTAAACAAGTCCAGTCCATCATCTTTACAATCATCAGAGTCATCAGTTACTCAAGTTCACCATTTGAGCTTTGTCCCTATGCTTTATTTTCTTGCAGACTCTTTTTAGATGTCCGACTTTTCCACAACCGGGGCAGGTTTCGGTGCGATAGTAGCATTCAGTTGATTGATGATTGTCCTTTCCACATCGATAGCACTTCTGCTTTTTCTCTGTAGAGAAACGCTGTTTAGCTCTTCCATCATCCTGCCGGTTGTAAAATGAACTGTTACTCTTCTTGTGATGCTGCCGGTCACCAGAAGTGTTAAAGACTCTGTGAATTGCCCCTTTTGGTTTTTCAGCATATTCTCTCAATTCCATAGTGTCTTTGTAAGCCAACTCAAGAGCAAGTGCAATATCGCAGGCCTTTTTGAATGTAAGATCTTTTTCAGATAATAGCCGCTTGTGATATCCCTCCCCTTGAGAGCCCGCAAACAAACTGATCTCTGAGGGCATCATTTAGAAATTGTCCAAACTCACAAGTGCTTTCTAATGTCTTCAGTACAAGAATGTATTCAGCCACAGTTTCATCTTGCTTTTACTGTCTTTTGTAGAATCTGAATCGTTCTGCAATCAAAATGGGCTTCGGCTTAAAATGCAGTGACAAGGCACTTGTGACATCGTCATATGACACTTCTGTAACCTTCTGAGGTGCAATCAAATTTTTCAACAGTCCATATTCAGTAGGACCCAAGACACTCAGAAACACGTCTGCTTTCTTCTCAGCATCAATCTCATTTGCTCACAGCCATCTTTCAAATCGTTCTAAATATGAATCGAAATCTTCTTTCTTACTTTCAAATTCTGGCACTCTTCCTATCAATGGGTAGCTAGCAGTCTCGGTTTCCTCCGAACCCGAAAACAAGCGGAATGTTGCCTTCATACTGAGTTTCACTCGTCAGATATCTTCAATATCCTTCCCGATGTGGATTCATTTACTCTTTATCCTCGTCGCCACTGTAATATTTGTAGAGGAACAATAAAACACGCAGAGACGGAGCCAAGTTGAGTGCTGTTTACTTCATAGTACTACTCTGATACAGATCAGTTCCCGGCGCGAGAGAGCCCCCTCCCCTTTACCGTATTTCCTCTAATACTGATACTATCATTACCATACTGTCAGAGAACGCTCAGGAACAGGTAAAATTAACTTAGGCTTTATTTATACACGTTTTGCAGACTCCAAAAATAAAGGTAAAACAAACGCTCAGAAGATACTTAGGAATACCGAAAATACCAGAAATGTCTCTTGAAGATTACTCGGGAACCAGGGACCAGAATTGACGAGATTGGACCAGGAGTGTAGGGTGACTGAGGCTTTTATGCAGCGTGAGTGGTGATCATGAGGAGACGAGGTGCAGGTGATAACAATCAGGGAGAGTGCGTGCAGGTGAGGATCCAGGGGAATGCTGGGAAGTGTAGTGCGGGACAGGGGAAACCGTGACATTACACCCCCCTCCCGGAAGGCACGACCTCGCGCCTAGACCGAACTGTGCTCCACGGTGGCATAGCTTGAGGGAGGAGCCATGGGGAAAGACAGCCGGCAGGTCTCATGGCGATGACAGGAAGCGATGACAACGTGGAAGGACGGAGCCCACCGTGCCGCCGGAGAGCCAAAGGAGTGACAGGACACAGAAGACCTAGGAGACCACGACAGAGCCGCAGCGACATCCCCCCGAGGTGGAAGCAGGGATCCGGAGGGCTGAGGTTGAGCAGGAGTGACCAAGGGCAGAGGTGGAGCCTGAGGGAGGGCAGAGCAAACCGCAGCCGAAGGGGTGGAGGGCCGGAGAGCACTGAACGACCCGCAAGTCCGCAGCGAAGGTGGTGCGATGTCCGACCCAGGTGGAGCCGAAGTACCGAGGGAGCCCGGTGAAGCCGAATGTCCGATGGTCACTGCAGACATCGAGGGTGGAAGGAGCATAGGCGTGGGAGTCAGGGCGACGGGTCGAAGTGGAGTGGAGTGTACAGAGGCTGGAGGCGAACCCACGGGGTCCTCACGCCCAAGGTGAGATGACCCCCAGCAGTCCAGCAGTGAAACCACACCACTGAGAGGAGGCAGAGGTGGAACAGAGGGGCTGATGGGGGGAGGCGAAGATTGGGCAGCAAAAATGGTTGGGAACTGGGAAGGAGCTTGAAGGGCCAGACAAACATCATCCAAACATAAAACAGTATTTTGGAGAGGTGGTGGGAGAGGGAGGCTGGGTGGGAACAGAGAATCTGGGACATGACAGACAGATTCAGAAGACAATGGGGCAAATAAGTCAAACTCTCCAAAACACTGAAAGTTTCCCTGTGCTGGAACCAAAAACTCACTCTCAGTGGCGGGAGGGTGGGTGGGGCACACTTCCATGCCCTCGAATTCCACTAGAACTCCCTCGGCAATGGATGGTGCAGCCGGCTCGCACACTGGGTCAGACGTACGATGCTCAGGCTCCATCGCGATGTTCAGCTCGGTAGCCCCTGTGGGCGCTGGCTCAAACGTTGCGGTGGAGTCTCTCACGTTGTCTGAGGTGGGCTCTTGCTGTCGATCCACGCCGTCTGGGTGGTCTTGGTTGTGCACTGCTTCGGCTGGCCAGATGAGATGCGCTGGTTCAGCTGGGCTGGTGAGGGGAGTTGACTCGGAGGAACCGAAGCGAAAGGGTTCTTCGGTAGGGCAGGTGTGGGGAGTGGGTTTGGTGGATCCAAACAGAAACGCTGGTTCGGCAGGGCGGAGACGGAGGATGAACGGAGTGGGGTAGACTTGCGGTGAAGGGAGAGGTGCTGGGAATCGAAGGACGTGGAGGAAATCCAGTAGAGCGGCGTGGATGGAGTCCTGCATTGTGTGTGGTCCAATCTTCTGTCAGAGAATGCTCAGGAACAGGTAAAATTAACTTAGGCTTTATTTATACACGTTTTGCAGACTCCAAAAATAAAGGTAAAACAAACGCTCAGAAGATACTTAGGAATACCGAAAATACCAGAAATGTCTCTTGAAGATTACTCGGGAACCAGGGACCAGAATTGACGAGATTGGACCAGGAGTGTAGGGTGAATGAGGCTTTTATGCAGCGTGAGTGGTGATCATGAGGAGACGAGGTGCAGGTGATAACAATCAGGGAGAGTGCGTGCAGGTGAGGATCCAGGGGAATGCTGAGAAGTGTAGTGCGGGACAGGGGAAACCGTGACACATACACTCACCGGCCACTTTATTAGGTACACCTGTCCAACTGCTCCTTAACACTTAATTTCTAAGCAGCCAATCACATGGCGGCAACTCAGTGCATTTAGGCATGTAGACATGGTCAAGACAATCTCCTGCAGTTCAAACCGAGCATCAGTATGGGGAAGAAAGGTGATTTGAGTGACTTTGAACGTGGCATGATTGTTGGTGCCAGAAGGGCTGGTCTGAGTATTTCAGAAACTGCTAATCTACTGGGATTTTCACGCACAACCATCTCTAGGGTTTACAGAGAATGGTCCGAAAAAGAAAAAACATCCAGTGAGCGGCAGTTCTGTGGGCGGAAATGCCTTTTTGATGCCAGAGGTCAGAGGAGAATGGCCAGACTGGTTCGAGCTGATAGAAGGGCAACAGTGACTCAAATAACCACCCGTTACAACCAAGGTGGGCAGAAGAGCATCTCTGAACGCACAGTACGTCGAACTTTGAGGCAGATGGGCTACAGCAGCAGAAGACCACACCGGGTGCCACTCCTTTCAGCTAAGAACAGGAAACTGAGGCTACAATTTGCACAAGCTCATCGAAATTGGACAATAGAAGATTGGAAAAACGTTGCCTGGTCTGATGAGTCTCGATTTCTGCTGCGACATTCGGATGGTAGGGTCAGAATTTGGCGTCTACAACATGAAAGCATGGATCCATCCTGCCTTGTATCAACGGTTCAGGCTGGTGGTGGTGGTGTCATGTTGTGGGGAATATTTTCTTGGCACTCTTTGGGCCCCTTGGTACCAATTGAGCATCGTTGCAACGCTACAGCCTACCTGAGTATTGTTGCTGACCATGTCCATCCCTTTATGACCACAATGTACCCAACTTCTGATGGCTACTTTCAGCAGGATAATGCGCCATGTCATAAAGCTGGAATCATCTCAGACTGGTTTCTTGAACATGACAATGAGTTCGCTGTACTCAAATGGCCTCCACAGTCACCAGATCTCAATCCAATAGAGCATCTTTGGGATGTGGTGGAACGGGAGATTCGCATCATGGATGTGCAGCCGACAAATCTGCGGCAACTGTGTGATGCCATCATGTCAATATGGACCAAACTCCCTGAGGAATGCTTCCAGCACCTTGTTGAATCTATGCCACGAAGAATTGAGGCAGTTCTGAAGGCAAAAGGGGGTCCAACCCGTTACTAGCATGGGGTACCTAATAAAGTGGCCGGTGAGTGTACAGTATAAACTACTACACAACTCTTCCTGTAACAGAATGTACATCATTTTAATCTGTTGCCTTGCAAATCAATGGATTTGCAACTGTCCTTGCTATTGTATACAGGCAGTATATATTCTATATTCCAACAGTAATTTTCTAAATTTTTAACTTCTCTTTTTTCCTTGTCCCCAAACGTGGTTTTGGTTGGTGATTTTAATATCCATGTGGACAACACAGATAATTTATGTTCAAAGAAGTGTAGAGACCTGGATAAATGTTTGTGTTTCTAAATGTATAACTGTCGTTTTTCTTTGAAAAGAGAATTTTATTATTTGTATCTTGGGTCTGAAAACATACTCAAAGTGTGGATCGACTTTTTTTTTTTTTCATGTTTAAATATGAGACATGTTTATAAAAGTTTTTTTCAATATGTGTGTAAGGGAAAACACCTCATAAAATGGCTGCATTTTATTGAGTATTCTGAGAGAGTTTCAGTTGGACAATGAAAACGGTGTACTTTGACCCCTAAAATCTCTCGCGAGGTTTTTTTTTTTTTTCTGGGAAGTTCGACGCGAGGAAAGCTGACAGTGGTCGACGCTCACGCAGATTTTTTTGTTTAGTGCTAGCTCGGTGACGAGAGTAGAGTGTGAACTGGAAAAATTCATGGATGAGTTTGCAGCTTGCAGCACGGAAAAGAAATGCGAGAGAGTTCGCTGAAAGACTGCATGCGCACTTCAGTTTCACGTGAGTAAAAGAGATAGAGGATATCTAGCACGAGGATCCCATGTGAGAAAATCTGTGTTTTTTTTCCTATCATCGTTGATTTGTTTATTATTTTAGATTGTGAAATCATCCGGAAGAACATTCCCGTGTTTATTTTCTCAAGTTCAGTGTTGCAGTTTGAGATATAAGAAGTTGAGTAATTCGTGTGAAATCCGGAAGAATATACCCGTGTTTATTTTGGGTAAAAGTACCGCAGTGGTGTATAGTTGGGAGTTCATGTCAACTGTGTGTTTTTTGTCTTTGACACCGAGTGAAATCGGGAGATCTGTGTGGATTTTCGCGGATGCATCTAACCACCACGAGGGAGGAGTTCATCGAGGCCTACTCAACGTCGTCGTGGGTTGCGTCACGGTTGCTGTTTGTCATCTCGTTGAAGAGTGATCATTCTGCAATTGGAATTCTTTTTCCTGATTCGTGAGTAGCCTACTCTGGTTTTGCATCAAAGAGCTCCAACTAGCGCGCCATCTGTGTACTGAAAATCCCAGCTGGGTAAATTTATTACATTGACATTTTATTTTATTTTATGGTAATTATTGGTTGTGACTTTGTGAATTGAATTATTTGGTCCTTCAAAGAAAAAAAACAAAGACAACAGAGTACTGAGAATAATAAATGCATGTTTATTGATCTGCCATAATTTTGTGTGATTTCCTGTGGAAAGACTGTTTTATTATTAATTATTTTTTTTCCTTTGAGAGATTTTTATTTAAAAAAATCTAAAGGTAAACACAATAGTGTTTTTTTTTTTATTTCCAAATAGAAAACACAAATCTGACACTATCAGGTGAAGCTCTGAGATCTGGGTTATGTGTTGATACTGTAACTGAAGGGAAATGTGCCTCCACCGAGGTAGTGGATAAATTTAAGATCCCCTAGACAGATTCTTACATTGTGAGCCACAATATTCTACCCGGCAGGAGGGCTACATTTTGTGGGGGCTCGTCCGGGATTAGTCAGATTATTCAGATTGTGTTTCAGACACAGTGAACTGTGTGTTCTGTAAAAAGAAAAAAAATTTGTGAATTTTATTTTGGAAGTGATTTATTTGTATATTGTTTCTTTGAGAATTCTGTGAAGAGAACTTTAATGCTTAACAGTCATAACCTGTTTCTTTTGAGCACTTACTGTTGAGGACACAGGTGAACAAAATGGAGGTTAGTGAGATTATTGATTGGTGCAGTGAGAAAGGTGTTGAGTTGAACAGAGTTATCATTCTGAGCAACGTACCTGCAGATTGTGAAGACAGAGTAGTTTATGAAGTGCTGGATGCTGCTCTGGGAATGAGGAAATGCAAAGTGCTTGATCGCCTCTTTGATAAGACTAAGCGACAGCAGTTTTTTCTGATCGAGACCGTTAGCAAGGTTTCTGAGATGTCTATACCTGCAGAGCTCGGAGGACCTGAAGTAGGTACCTGGTACGCACAGGTTGTGCATGTTGCAGCTGAAGCACCTAAACACAGTAAGGAAGATGAGTTTCAGACTAAGCTGATGTCTTTTCTCCAAGCAGAGGGAAAGTCGCTATCTGACATTCCAAGTTTGGCTTCCTCTACACCTGTGCTTGACACTAAACTGGTTGATGCCATAAACTCCCTTGTTCAAACATGTCATGTGGCTTCATCTGAGGAGAGAGCTGGATATAGGAAGCTGCGTCCCTTCTCTGGGTTCATTCCCACTCCCCATGGAGAGGATGAGTATGAGGTATGGGTGGAGCAGACTACTCACATTCTGGAAGAGTGGCAGTGTTCCGATAATGTCAAGAAGCAGAGACTAGTAGAGTGTCTTAGAGGTCCTGCAGCGGACATTGTAAGGTTCGAGAAGACGAGAGAAGCTCTCAGCCTACATAATGAGGTTGGATAGGATGCTACACAGTATGCTGAGGAAAAGAGGCATTGAGTTCCCTGCAATGAATCGTCTTCGAATGCAGCAAATAGTTAGAGGTGCTCTTTCAAGTGACCTGGTGGCAATGCGCTTGAGGATGACACATAAGCTGTGTGCCCCTCCTTCCTTCAATGAGCTAATGAAAGAGGTGCGAGAAGAAGAGAGTATGTTGAGACAAAGGAGCTCAGTGCATGCAAATGTTGCTGTGTCTGGGGTGCCCCCTGCAAAGAATGAGTCATCTGGTAGCACCAATCTGGCAAATTCAGAAGTAGAAATGCTGAAGAGGGAGATTAGGGGGTTGAAGAATGAGGTGTCTCGCTTGTCAGCTGTGGCGAAAGAACCAGTGACTTACGACCGTTCTGTTACACACAGTTTAGCTGCGATTGCAGAAAGCAAAACGCCAACCAGACCAGTGAACAAGGCTAACATCTTCTGTTACAGATGTGGAGAAGATGGGCATCTGAAACGTGACTGTACCAAGGAAGAGAATCTCAGGAGAGTAAACCAGCGGCTCATCAGAATGAGACAGCCGTCGGGAAATGCCTCCGGGGCTCAGTAGAGGAACGGCCTGAAGCTCCGGGGAAGACACGTTCCACAAAGTGCAAAAGAGCAAGAGCTGAGCAAGTAGATCTTCCGAACGGGTTAGTGGGACCTAGCTCTGTCCTTCCCATCCAGGTGGAAGGTATCTACACTAAGGCTTTGCTGGATAGTGGATCGCAGGTCACGCTGTTGTACAGATCATTCTATGAGAAACACTTAAAGCATCTGCCATTGACACCAATTGAAAATTTGGAGATATGGGGATTAAGCTCGCAGAGATACCCTTATGATGGCTGCTTGTCTTTAAGGCTGGAGTTTCCAGGATCTGTGGCAGGAGTGGCGGAATCCATAGATGCACTTGTGTTGGTCTGTCCCGATCCTGTCATGAAAGGAGATGTCAACATTCTGGTGGGAACAAACACGGTTGTGGTAAAGAAGCTGGTAGAAGTTTGCAAGACGAAGATGGGAAATGATTTCCTCCATACCCTGACTGTTCATCCTGAGATCAGAACTGCCTATGAACGGGTCATTGCTGTTAGCACGTGTGAGGTTGACGACTGTAGAGGGACCGTCTGGTTTCCCCGCCTTAAGCCGTTGAAGTTGACTCCGGGAGAAAGTGTGAGGGTTTCTGGAATCCTGAAATACCCAGTCACCTCCTCTGCTAAAACCCTGTTAGTGGATCAGCCTGAGGAGTCCCGTTTTCCTGAGGAACTGCTAGTGAGAGCTGAGGTGCAGTCTGCTACTGCTGTCCAGTCAAAAAGAATTGGAGTCACTATTAGGAATGTCTCTTCTTGCCCAGTGACGATTAAGAGAGGAATGCCTATCGCCCATGTGTTTCCGGTTGATGTTGTGCCTACTGTCTCTAAACCCAGAGAGAGTAGTGGTCAAACCAAACTGACCAAGGATTCATTTAATTTTGGCGATACATCAGTCTCAGTAGAATGGAAACAACGACTGGCCAAAAAGATGTTGGAGAGAAAGGATGTTTTCTCCTGCGATGAATTTGATGTGGGATGTTCGAAGAGTACTCAACACCACATCAGACTGACAGAGGATAAGCCTTTTCGTGAGAGGTCACGGCGGCTTGCACCAGCCGACATCGAGGATGTTAGGCAGCACTTGGAGAAGCTGAAAGAGGCTGGAATTATAGCAGACTCCAGAAGCCCCTACGCTTCACCGATCGTTGTAGTCCGAAAAAAGAATGGACAGATAAGGATGTGTGTGGACTACAGAACGTTGAATCGTCGCACAATTCCCGACCAATACACCGTTCCACGCATTGAAGATGCTCTTGCATGCTTAAATGGAAGCCAGTGGTTCAGTGTATTGGACCTTAGGAGTGGATATTATCAGATCCCCCTGAGTGAAGACGACCAGGAAAAGACGGCTTTCATTTGCCCAGTGGGGTTTTACCAATTCCAGCGGATGCCACAAGGGATTTGTGGAGCTCCCTCGACTTTCCAGCGAGTGATGGAAAAGACGGTGGGAGACATGAACCTGTTGGAAGTGTTGGTCTACTTGGATGACCTCATTATCTTTGGACGGACTTTGGAGGAGCATGAGGAGAGGCTGCTCAAGGTGTTGGACCGCTTGCAGAGCGAAGGGTTGAAGTTGTCCCTGGACAAGTGCACCTTTTGTCAGACTTCTGTCAGCTATGTTGGTCACATCGTGTCTCAAGACGGTGTATCGACTGATCCCTCCAAAATTGAAGCTGTCAAGTCTTGGCCCAGACCCCAGAACGTGACAGAGCTACGTTCTTTCTTAGGGTTTTGTGGGTACTACAGAAGATTTGTAAAAGACTATTCTAAAGTGTCTTACCCACTCAACCAGTTGCTGCAAGGGTGTCTTCCTAACAAGAGTTTGAAGAAAATCAAGGCTGGAGACAACCCAGACAGAGTAGTATATAAAGCCTCGGATCCATTTGGAAGTAGATGGACTGATGCTTGTGAAGCTGCTTTCAATGAGTTGAAGGTAAAACTTACCCAGGCTCCTGTGTTGGTCTTTGCTAATTCTCAGCTCCCGTACATCTTACATGTTGATGCCTGTTGCGAAGGGTTGGGCGGGGTGCTGTATCAGGACCAAGGACAGGGGTTGAAGCCTGTAGCGTTTGTCAGCAGAAGCTTGACGCCTTCTGAAAGGAACTACCCAGTCCATAAACTTGAGTTCTTGGCGTTAAAGTGGGCTGTTGTTGACAAGCTACATGATTACCTGTACGGAGCAAAGTTTGAAGTGCAGACGGACAACAACCCGCTAACTTACGTTCTGACCACAGCCAAACTGGATGCTACGGGACATAGGTGGCTGGCGGCCCTTTCTGCATACGACTTCAGTCTCAAGTACAGGCCTGGGAGACAAAATGTTGATGCCGATGCTTTGTCTCGTCGTCCTCATAGGGGAGTGAAGGAGCAGGAGTGGACTAATATATCATCCTCTGGAGTGAGATCCCTGTGTAAGCTGCCAGTGCAAGACAAGTACAACTGTTTCACATCTGCCAGCAGGATTGTCACGTCATTGGGAGGATCTCCTAAATCAGTCCCCAGAGCTTACTGCAACTTAGCCACTCTGGATACTTCTATGATTCCAAAACTGAGTTCTGCAGATCTGTCACGTGCCCAGCAAGAGGATCCTTGTCTTGGAGAGATATGGAGAGCTCTTAAAGGAGGAGATCCATGCAAGGTCAAGAAGGAATCTCACAAGGATCTTCCCTTGATCATGAGAGAGTGGGAAAGATTAGAAATTGAGAATGGAGTGATGTCTCGATGCACTCAAGCTCCAGACAAACCCCGTCGTAAGCAATTGTGCTTGCCCAGAAAGTTCCATGAAGTAGTTCTCCGGTCGCTTCATGATGATTCCGGACACCTGGGATTTGACAAGACTTATGGTTTGGTAAGAGAGAGATTTTACTGGCCACGAATGAAGATGGAGGTGGAGAAGTACTGTCAAACATGTGCCAGATGTGTTCAGAGGAAGACCCTGCCAAAGAGAGTTGCGCCATTGTCACACTTATCCAGTGATGGACCTATGGATCTTGTGTGTATGGACTTTTTATCCATTGAGCCAGACTCCAAGAACATCTGTAATGTCCTGGTCATCACGGACCACTACACAAGGTATGCGCAGGCGTTTCCGACTAAGGACCAGAAGTCGTCCACAGTTGCAAAGGTCCTGTGGGAGAAATATTTCATTCACTATGGACTGCCTAGACGGATGCACTCGGACCAGGGGCGGGATTTCGAGAGCAGGCTCATCCAGGAGTTGTTTGACCTGTTAGGAGTGGAGAAATCCCGGACAACACCATACCATCCCCAGGGTGATCCGCAACCCGAACGGTTCAACCGGACACTCTTGGATATGTTGGGGACCCTGGATCCAAAGCAGAAACCACAGTGGAGCCGTCACATTGGGCATCTTGTACATGTGTACAATAGCAGCCTGAATGAAGCCACAGGATACTCGCCTTACTTCCTTATGTTTGGAAGGGAAGCCAGATTGCCCATAGATCTGAGTTTTGGTGTGTCTAGTGATAGTACTTCCACTAAGTCTTACCAGCGTTTTGTCAAGACCATGCAGCAAGAGCTGAAGTCTGCATACGAGCTGGCGGAGGAAAAAGCTGGAAAGAAGAATGCAGGAAATAAGAGGAGATATGATCAGAAACTGCATTACTCTCACCTTGTTCCTGGAGATAGAGTACTGATCAGGAATCTTGGATTGCAAGGAAAGCACAAGTTGGCGGACAGATGGAGTGCTGAGCCCTACCTTGTCCAGAGCCAGATGCCTCACTTACCTGTGTTCCGTCTTAAGCCAGAGAGTGGAACTGGACCTGTCAAGATTCTGCATAGGAATCACATTCTTCCTGTTGGACAAGGGTTGAGACAGCAACAAGTTCCTGACCGTGTCCTGGAACCCAGGAAGAGAGTTCTGAGGAAAAGGAAGAGTGCTGGACAGACACAGAGTCCAGCACAGGAAGGTGAGAATACATCTGTAAGACAGGAAACAGAAGCCAGAGTTGATCAGAATTCTGATGTGAGTTCAGAGAGTGAGGATGAAATGTATGGAGTGTGGTATCACGTACCTGAAAATCATCCTTTGACTTCTAGGAGAAGAGACACTTCTCAGAATGATGCGGGGGTTTCTGATAATGCTGTTTCAGAGACTGTTGAACAGAGTGTTTCTGAGAAATTTGAGCATTCTGGAGCCAGAGTTGAGATTCCTCAAAGACTTGAGACAGATGAGTCTGTAGAGTCTGTTTCAAGACTGCTACCAGAAAGTGATTTTGATAACTTGCAAAGTGTGAGCCAATTGTCAGACATTGGTGATGATGTTGAAAGTGATGTGCAAGACTTTTCAAATGTGAATGAGGATGATGTAACTCAATGTATCTCTACTGAGGTAATTGAAGAGCAGAGAAGGTCTCAAAGAGAGAGAACTGTGCCTAAGAGGTTTACCTATGATACTCTTGGGAAGCCAAAATTTGAGCCTGCCATTGCTCAAACTAAAAGTGTAAGTCCTGTTAGATACTGTTCTACCATTTTTTTGTGGATGAATGTGCCTGCAAGAAGGTTTAGTACCTGTTCAGTTGATTTAACTGCTAGACACTAATTTGAGTGATTTGTTTCAGTATAGACATGGGTCTATTGTGATATTATTTTGCTCATTCATTTGAAAAGTGGATAGGTGTCTAAAAATGTGAAAAGAGATAAGGTATTGAAAGGTAAATTGTGTGATTTTCAGTTTTCCCTCGTTATGGGGACATAACGATTCTTGGTGGGGGGAGAATGTAGAGACCTGGATAAATGTTTGTGTTTCTAAATGTATAACTGTCGTTTTTCTTTGAAAAGAGAATTTTATTATTTGTATCTTGGGTCTGAAAACATACTCAAAGTGTGGATCGACTTTTTTTTTTTTTCATGTTTAAATATGAGACATGTTTATAAAAGTTTTTTTCAATATGTGTGTAAGGGAAAACACCTCATAAAATGGCTGCATTTTATTGAGTATTCTGAGAGAGTTTCAGTTGGACAATGAAAACGGTGTACTTTGACCCCTAAAATCTCTCGCGAGGTTTTTTTTTTTTTTCTGGGAAGTTCGACGCGAGGAAAGCTGACAGTGGTCGACGCTCACGCAGATTTTTTTGTTTAGTGCTAGCTCGGTGACGAGAGTAGAGTGTGAACTGGAAAAATTCATGGATGAGTTTGCAGCTTGCAGCACGGAAAAGAAATGCGAGAGAGTTCGCTGAAAGACTGCATGCGCACTTCAGTTTCACGTGAGTAAAAGAGATAGAGGATATCTAGCACGAGGATCCCATGTGAGAAAATCTGTGTTTTTTTTCCTATCATCGTTGATTTGTTTATTATTTTAGATTGTGAAATCATCCGGAAGAACATTCCCGTGTTTATTTTCTCAAGTTCAGTGTTGCAGTTTGAGATATAAGAAGTTGAGTAATTCGTGTGAAATCCGGAAGAATATACCCGTGTTTATTTTGGGTAAAAGTACCGCAGTGGTGTATAGTTGGGAGTTCATGTCAACTGTGTGTTTATTGTCTTTGACACCGAGTGAAATCGGGAGATCTGTGTGGATTTTCGCGGATGCATCTAACCACCACGAGGGAGGAGTTCATCGAGGCCTACTCAACGTCGTCGTGGGTTGCGTCACGGTTGCTGTTTGTCATCTCGTTGAAGAGTGATCATTCTGCAATTGGAATTCTTTTTCCTGATTCGTGAGTAGCCTACTCTGGTTTTGCATCAAAGAGCTCCAACTAGCGCGCCATCTGTGTACTGAAAATCCCAGCTGGGTAAATTTATTACATTGACATTTTATTTTATTTTATGGTAATTATTGGTTGTGACTTTGTGAATTGAATTATTTGGTCCTTCAAAGAAAAAAAACAAAGACAACAGAGTACTGAGAATAATAAATGCATGTTTATTGATCTGCCATAATTTTGTGTGATTTCCTGTGGAAAGACTGTTTTATTATTAATTATTTTTTTTCCTTTGAGAGATTTTTATTTAAAAAAATCTAAAGGTAAACACAATAGTGTTTTTTTTTTTATTTCCAAATAGAAAACACAAATCTGACACTATCAGGTGAAGCTCTGAGATCTGGGTTATGTGTTGATACTGTAACTGAAGGGAAATGTGCCTCCACCGAGGTAGTGGATAAATTTAAGATCCCCTAGACAGATTCTTACATTGTGAGCCACAATATTCTACCCGGCAGGAGGGCTACAGAAGTTTTTATCATGCCTAGATAGTTTTGAACTACAGCAATTTGTCAATGTCCCAACTCATTCAAAAGGTCATACTCTTGATTTGGTCTGCTGTTCAGGTGTGATTCCTGGTCATTGCTCTACTTCTGACTTATCACTGTCTGACCACTTGCTGGTGTCCTTCAATGTCTTTTTATCTGTGTTTAAGCGTAATTTGAGTCGTACTATTACATTTCGTAATATTAGGAACATTAATGCCTCAAATCTTGGAAAATGGTGGTCCACACTTCCATACAAAGACTATGCATGGAATCTTGATGATTTAGTCCAGCAATACAATGATAATCTTCAAATTACCCTTGACGTTTTGCCCCACTGAAAACCAGGACTGTTTCGTTTGTCAACTCTGCACCCTAGCTTACATCGGAACTTCGTCAGCTAAAAGTAAAAGGTCGTCAATTAGAACGATTATATTCCAAGACTGGACTTGTAGTTCATAAAGATTTCTATGCTGACCACATGCAAGTTTGTAAGTCTGCACTTTCCACAGTGAAATCATATTATTATGCTGTTTTAATTGGATCTGGTGTGGGAAACACAAAATCTCTTTTCTCTGTAGTTAACACTATTTTAAAGCAACCTGATTGTTCTAACTGGCACATAGACTTTACAGAATTATGTGAAGCATTCATGATATTTTTTAATAAGAAAATTTAACATATTCACCAGCAATTAGTTTCACCAAACCCTGATTGTAGCATAATTCATTCTAGCTTTGTGCCATCTCCGTTGTCTTAATTTTCTACATTTTAAAATTCTAACAGTTTTAATGTAAATCTGTCACGTGTCAACTGGACCCATTACCGACTCACTTGGTTAAAGCTGGTTTACCATTTCTTTCCTCTTTAATCACTGATATCATGCATATTTCACTTCTTTCTGGTACTGTCCCCACTGCACTTAAAACTGCTGTTATAACCCCTATTCTTAAGAAACCTGGGCCAAACTCAAAGAATTTTGATAATTTTCGTCCCATTTTGAATCTGCCTTTTCTGTCAAAAATCCTAGAAGAAATTGTTGCTATCCAGCTCCGTGAACATCTTTCTTGTAATAGTTTATATGAGCAGTTTCAATCAGGGTTTCGTTCTCACCACAGTGTTGAAACTGCACTTGTGAAGATTTCTAATGATCTATTTACTAGCTGCTGGTACTGGTCTTTTATTCATACTTCTTAATTTTAGTGCAGCATTTGATACCATTTCACATTCTATACTCTTGAGCAGACTGGAATCTATTGGGAACACTGGTATGGCTTTTAGCTGGTTTCGTTCCTATCTCACGGACCGCATTCAATTCAATTTGCTGCATTCTGTCAATCAGATGTATTGCCTGGACGTCTTTTCAGTGAAGTTTTAGACACAATCTGCCCCATCCTCTTAGCTATAATAAATAGCTCTTTAATAAACGGGGTTTTCCCAGAAAGTTTTAAACATGCTATCGTACAGCCCCTATTGAAAGGACATCACCTTGACCACACTGTGCATAACAACTACCGGCCTATCTCTAAACTGCCTTTTATTTCAAAGATTTTGGAAAAAGCTGCACTGTTACAGTTTACCTCTTATCTGAATACTTTTAATATTTTAGACCCATTTCAATCTGGTTTTAGAGCGCTGCATAGCACTGAGTCAGCACTGCTGAAGGTTACAAACGACATTCTATTGTCTACCGATTCTGGGTCTTCCGTTGTCCTGATACTTTTAGATCTGAGTGCTGCATTTGACACCATTGATCATAATATTTTACTGAGACGACTGGAGTATATTGTTGGAGTGGAGGGCCCTGCTCTACAGTGGTTCGCCTCATATTTGCAGGGGAGGACCTTCTCTGTAAATATTGGGTCATTCACTTCACCCTCTACGCCGATCCAGTGTGGCGTTCCACAGGGATCCATTCTTGGCCCCCTTTTGTTTTCCCTCTACATGTTACCTTTAGGCTCAATATTCAAAAAATATAACATAAATTATCACTGTTACGCCGACGACCTCCAATTATATCTCCCAATCAAATCAGGAAATGACTTTTCATTAGACAACCTCTTTACATGCCTTAACGAAGTCAAGACCTGGATGACAAATAACTCACTGCAACTGAATGAAAATAAAACCGAAGTGCTTTTACTGGGTCCTGCTGCTACCAACAACTCCATTAAAACACAGTTAGGTCCTTTAAGTAATAACTTACACAATCATGCAAAAAATCTTGGAGTCTTTTTTGACCCTCTTCTCCAATTTGATAAGCACGTAAATGCAGTTGTAAAGAGTAGCTTTTTTCAACTACGATCTATAGCAAAAGTGAAAAACTTTCTATCTAGTAAAGACCTTGAAATTGTGATTCATGCGCTAATTTCCTCTCGATTGGACTACTGCAATTCTCTGTACATTGGCCTACCTCAAACTACACTGTCTCGGTTACAAATGGTTCAAAATTCAGCAGCCAGATTGTTGACAGGAACTAAGAAAAGGGATCACATCTCCCCTGTTCTTGCCTCATTGCATTGGCTACCAATAAAATTTAGAGTCGATTTTAAGATCCTTATTTTTGCATACAAGGTCCTACATAGTTCGGCACCAGATTACATTTGTGATCTTATTAGGCCATACACAGCCTCTAGGTCACTAAGATCTTGTGATCAGTCACTCTTATCTGTCCCACGCTCTCGGTGTAAATCAAAAGGTGACCGAGCTTTCTCTGTAGTTGCCCCAAAGCTCTGGAACAATTTACCTTTAACTATTAGGACCTCTCCATCTCTGGTTGCTTTTAAATCCAGCTTAAAGACCCATTTTTACTCTCTCGCATTTGAGTAAATTTTAAATAATTTGGTGTTCTACGTTATGTATGTGCTGTTTGTATAAACTGAATGGTTTGATCCTTCATTTTATCTATTTTTTGCCTTTTGTCTACTACTTTTTCTTTTCTCTTTTTATTCTTCTATTTTATTTTTATTATACTGTAAAGCACTTTGGATCAACTACGGTTGTGTTAAACTTGTGCTATATAAATAAACGTTGACTTGACTTGACTTGACTTGTACAACTTAAACAGTTTAAATCAAAACCCACCTATGTAGTCACTGGTTCTCCCCAGGGTTCTGTTTTAGGACCTCTTTTGTTTATTATTATTCTTTTACCAATTGGCATCATCTTTAGGAAATATGAGATTCATTTTCACTGTTATGCCAACAACATTTCACAGGACATCTTCTATGTTAAAGAAGCAAAGACAAATGGAGCCTTGGACAACTTTCAGCAAGAATGCAATACACTCGTTCACAAGAACGGTACCAAGTTTCTCATACAAGAGTACAACCAGAAACCGCCTTTGCAATTTGGAGGCCTGTTTCAAAGAAACAGTCGGTGGCCCCCTTGGCTACTGTAGCAGGTTTAACCAGACTGTGTTTAGCCAGTGTGAGACCATGGCTGACGCATTACATGCAAAAAGATATTCAGCCTCAGGTACAGAAATGCAAGCTGAAATTTGCTGCATTTATATTTTTATTTAACAAGGTTATGGAGGAACACGTTCAAGTAATCTAGCCAATCAGCAAGAGAATCTGCAGTATCTCAAGGGTGTCAGCCCAAACAAATGGGTCCCAGCACGTCAAGCTATATATATATATATATATATATATATATATATATATATATATACACAGTGCTGGTCAGAATGATTTTCCCCCTTGGTAAATACGATCAAAGATGGCTGTAAAAAATAATCTGCATTGTTAATCCTTTTGATATTTTATTTAGAAAAAGTACCCCATATGTAAAATGAAATACTTCGCTGTATCTTTAATGTTGTCGGCCTAATTTTCTGCCAGAGGTCCTGGACATCTTGTTCAGATACATGGCATCATAGATTTGATAAAAAAATCAGAGATGTTCTGTATGGAGGAATGGACTCGGATCTGTGGTCAGGTGTTCTCCAAACTCATCCGGCATTACAGGAGAAGACTCAGAGCTGCTTGGAAAAGGAGGTTACAAAAAGTATTTAATAAAAAATAATTATGGCCAACGTGTTTTGGAGAAAAGCATTTATTTCATAATGTGATTTTCCCTCCATTTTCAATTCTTTTACTTCAATAAAAGGTTCGATTTTTTAATGTTTAAAAATAAAATATTAAAAGGAAAAGGACTATTTCTTACAACCATCTTTGATCCTATGTACCAAGGGGGTAAATAATTCTGACCAGCACTGCATATATTAATAAATAATTTATTAACTATTCACAACAAGGGCTGCAATCTCATTATGGGTGAAAAAGATGTTCACCACTGCCTATTCAGCATGGGATAGTAAAAGATAATAAAATGAATAATTTCTTATTTATATAAATGCACTTGGAAGTCATTACATGTCTGATGACGTTGCAGAGTGTTCAGATTGAATGCATTTTGTCCAATGAACGAAACGTCCTTTAGGAATAGGGAGCCGTGAACACTGCATTGAAGCCTGTCAATCAGAGCGTAGCATAGCTTTCTCTTAATGAGCCTGATCCGAGCCTGGTCTGTTACTGATCGAGCCTGGTCTGTTACCGATCCGAGCCTGGTCTGTTACCGATCCGAGCCTGGTCTGTTACCGATCCGAGCCTGGTCTGTTACATTTATATAAATGCACTTGGAAGTCATTACATGTCTGATGACGTTGCAGAGTGTTCAGATTGAATGCATTTTGTCCAATGAACGAAACGTCCTTTAGGAATAGGGAGCCGTGAACACTGCATGGAAGCCTGTCAATCAGAGCGTAGCATAGCTTTCTCTTAATGAGCCTGATCCGAGCCTGGTCTGTTACCGATCCGAGCCTGGTCTGTTACTGATCAAGTCTGTTCTGTTACCGATTCGAGCCTGGTCTGTTACTGAGACAGGGTGGGTCATGATTTCTTGTCAAGTTCATACCCATTTAGCACCAACACTGTTTAGTATTTATTTGTGCCATAATGTGCAGAATGCTTTCTCATAATAATATGTTTCAAATAAATCTAAACATTAAATCTTTCAGACAAATCAAAGATAAATCTCCTGTCCTCTTGTCACGGTGTGGTGCGGGCAGAAACAGACTGAGGCAAAGAGTAAATTAAAGATTTACTTTTACCAACAAAAAACTGAAACAGGTACAGGCAGGTAAACGGGAAGACGATCAGCAAAACCCATCGTAACATAAACAAGAACCGACCAAGATAGACTGAACACAAGCAAACTAAATACAAGTCCAAATGAACACTAACGAGGTGAAGACAGGTGACACAGATGATGATGACGAGGGACAGGTGGATAATGAGGGAGTGAGTTCAGATGTGGAGACAAAAAGGATTCTGGGGAGTGTAGTGCAGACTAAGACAGACAGGTGCAGACGAAGACTGTGACAGAACGCCCCCCTTCAACAAGGCACGACCTCGCGCCGTAGAACATCAATGGGGTGGGGTGGGGGGGGGTGGGCACCCTGGAGGCTGATCTGGAGCAGGCGGCCAGGGCGGAGCAGGACGAGCAGGCTGCCAGGGCGGAGCAGACCCTTCGGGCGGTGAGGACCCCACGGGTGGCCATGGCGGTGCAGACCCCTCAGGTGGCCATGGCGGTGCGGACCCCTCGGGTGGCCACGGTGGTGCGGACCCCTCGGGTGGCCACGGCGGTGAGGACCCTTCGGGCGGCCGCGGCGGTGAGGACCCTTCGGGCGGCCACGGCGGAGACGACGGAGGGAGGAGCCATGGAGGAGGCGGGGCCGACGACTCCAGGGAGCCGACTGACGGGGACGGAGCAGGTGAAAGAGGAGACCAGGGTGGAGCCGGAGAGCCGACGAACCTAGGCGATGCCGAGGGTCCGACGGGACATGGCAACGCCGCCGGCTCTGGTGACAGAAGTGCAGGCGGGGACACAGAAGGGCACGGTGAAGGCAGAGGGAGTGAGGACCAAAGGGGAACTGAAGGAAGCTAGGAGTCCGACTGACCCGGGGGGACGAAGGGATGAGGTGAAGCCAGAGGAGTGCAGTCCAGAGGTGAGGGAAGGTGGACGAGTGACCAAGGTGAATCCGGGGGGACGAGGGAGCCTGGCGGAACTAGGGGACTGAAGGGCCACGGTGAAGCTGAGGGAGGTAAGGGCCAAGGTGGAGCAGATGGAACGAAGGGCAGAGGTAGAGTCCTGGTTGCGGAGGTTGGAGGTGGAGTCCGGGAATCCACCAACCAATCTAGAGCTGCAGGCTGGCAGACCCACGGCAACTCCACCTCACGGAGGGAGATCAGATGAGGGGCAGAGGGACTGACAGGCTGAGGCAGAGGATCAGAGAGGAACACATAGAGGCTGGAAGAACACACAGAGGCTGGTGTCATCATAATGAACATGGGGTACTAAGTTCAAATACCTCTGTGTGTGGGCCTCAAGGGACTGGTTCTCCTGGGAGAGAAGGAGGATCTCCATTGCTGCAAAATCCATATTCTTTTTTGGGTCGGTTCTTCTGTCACGGTGTGGTGCGGGCAGAAACAGACTGAGGCAAAGAGCTCCAAATTAAAGATTTACTTTTACCAACAAAGAACTGAAACAGGTACAGGCAGGTAAACGGGAAGACGATCAGCAAAACCCATCGTAACATAAACAAGAACCGACCAAGACAGACTGAACACAAGCAAACTAAATACAAGTCCAAATGAACATTAACGAGGTGAAGACAGGTGACACAGATGATGATGACGAGGGACAGGTGGATAATGAGGGAGTGAGTTCAGGTGTGGAGACAAAAAGGATTCTGGGGAGTGTAGTGCAGACTAAGACAGACAGGTGCAGACGAAGACTGTGACACCTCTATAAACCATAATGAAAATTGTATGAAGACCAGGCCTCTTATCACTCTCACACTTCAGGATATCCAAGAATTAGATTTTTGAAAAACAAATATTACCCTATCTATATGTTCGCACAATCAAAAGGCACATCTTCATCACATTCCCAAACACACCATTTGTCAAACAATCTGTTTGTGTCAGTTTTATCATGTTATTGTTTCTTTCTAATTCTATTCTCAACAAAAATCAAAATGTCTGTTTGAGCACTTCACTAGAGATGGGTTAAGTTGGATAAGAAGTGGGTTCTTGGATTGTGTGACAACAGGAGACATTTATGCTTATTCATAGATAAGGCAGCCCGGAATCAAACTCATTTAAATTTCTGTACGCAGGGACGTTTTTCTTTTGTGTGTGTGTGTGTGTGTGTGTGTGTTTCCCCCCCAGAACACAGACAAAAGCCATGCCAATGTGAAGACATGGTCAACTGAACACCTCAGCAGTGAATGCTACTATGTGTCAATTATTATTTAAATAAATGCATATTTTATGTGGCTTCTGCAGACCATCTAAACTCAAATTTTACTAAAATTTTTGTTGCCTGTTAGATGCTAAAGTTGTACAAATGAAATTGATATTTTTTGCATTGCACAGTCATTCGTTCATGCCTTTATGTGTGACAATGTCAGTACTTGAGTTGACAGGCTATTCATCACTCTGCTAAGACGCAGCATTGCATTCTGCCTGCTATTATGACAGCCACATTATTCATCAGGATTAGGGCCAACCACACAGGCCCCTGTGCGTCTGCACCAGTTCCAGTTCTTTATCGATCTGTTCTCTCCATTACCAAAAAGAGGGGCTATCTGCATGACAGCGAGCACACTGTGCATGTTGATGATGCTCTTGCCTGCTGCACAATTTGTTTTTTATAGAGGAGAAGGTGAGGAGAGAGATAAAGAGGCACTGTACGGACTCTCCTGAGAGAGCCATATAATGGAGTGCTGGATGACTTAAATACGCAGAGTAGAAAGGCCTTCACCGGAGAAGAGTGATGCCACTTCTCTTTGAACAGTTTAAGTTATCTTGGACTTTCAATGTTTTGATAAGGAATGAATGAGGTTTTTGGGGCACAGCTTGATTTAGATGTTATGTAAATAGCCAGATAGCTCCAAAAACAACTTACTATGATCTAAATCAACTTGTATGCTTGTTTTCTTAGGAATCATCCCTTCTCTTCCCTTGCTTCCCGTGAATCAAATGTTCCATAAAGAAAGCAAATTAAGGAAAGCTGGATTTTAATCAACACATATCATGCTTGTAAACATGTACAGTATATAGATTACAATAGTATAATGCTCACCTAGCCATGGATTATCTTGCTTATACCATGGTCCCTTGCCAGCACTGACAAGTTAAAGTTGTCATTTATGTTTGCAACTCATAATTCGACTGAAGGGTAATAACAATGTTTATTTTCTTTAGTTATTTAGGCTGTGTGTGGTAAGATCTCACATTCTGCATACTTTCTTTAGACAGAGTTCACATTCACACAGCACAAGAATATTATGTATTTGAGTCTTTAACACAGTTATGTTTACACACAGTTCACTTATTTATGGCAGCAACAACTACATTCTATAATCAAACTCACACCTGTAAATTTTCCGGACTCAAAACCGCATTTCGGTGAAGCTCTGCTTTGTGATCGGAACCAGACTGTACAGCAAAACAACTCTGTGCTGCACATGTGTGTGTCTATCATGTTCCATGTTTTCATGAGTTGCATGTTTTGAAAGAAAGACACTCTTTATGACCTACGATGTAGACAGGAAGCTTAGAGCGGTGGCGATGGTCTTGGAGCGGTGTCCCACTTCACCCTCAGGCTATGGCTCTCATCCATGTGCGATGGCACCTCTGGATAAACGCATGGGCAGAAAGGGCTTCCAGGGTGGCTGGTAACCTAAACTAGTCTGAAACAGAGATAGGCCTGTGGATGACACTGGTAAAGAGTTGTGTGTGTCCTCCACCCACGTGAGCTGCTGACTCCAAGAAGAGGGATTGTGGGAAGCCAAACATTGTAATTCCCTCCCCAGGTTCTGATTTGCCACTCTGCCTGCCCATTGCTCTGGGATGAAACAGTGAGGTAAGACTGACAGTGGCTCCCAGGAAATTGCAAAACTCCTTCTGCGAAATTGCAAAAGTAAAATTTTACTTTTAGTACGATTGTTTTAAACATGTAAAACTGCGTAGCATTAACCCACCAAATCATTTCACAAATAGTCCCATATTAGTAACAGGTGAATATAGCATTAAATTTCACATTCCTTGCGGCTAATTCATTACAATTACATAAAATAGTGTGATCAAACGTGCAGGTAATACAAAAACTAATTTATTAGCTGAAATATAATTTATATGATTTGTGAAATCCATACATCTCTGGTTGGTGGAATCTCCCATTGTTCCACTCTCCTTCATGGCATCATCAAGCTTTATTACTGTTTAGAAATGCTCCCTCTGGCGGCAAAAACGTACATATTGTACCTTAAATCAGGTAACAGCGAGCAATAAGCATTGCTGAGCAACGTCGCGCACACCCACAAAACACTTGAGGAAATACAGAAACAAAGCAGAGGATGAATCCTGTCATGACACTTTCACACTATAAACCTGGTAAATTATCCCTGTGCAGAGAGAGAGGAATCAGACGACTCTAGACTCGATCCTCCAGATGAGCTGTGCTGAGACAGTGGTTGGTATCAATATCATTTAAGTGTGTGACACGCTGTGCAAGTGTAATAGTAGACTGGGTCAATGCATGGATCCAGCCGTCTGGGCCATGATTTCTCTGCCACTGGTTTGGCTCTGGGAATCCTTAAAGGGGGGGTTGATTATGATGTCACTTTTTTTTAGTTAGTGTGTAAAGTTGCTGTTTGATCATAAACAACATCTGCAAAGTTACACACTCAAAGCTCAAAGCAAAGGGAGATATTTTCTTTTAAAGAAATTGCTTTTTAAGAACTACAATAAACGGCTGGAAAGAACTACACGACATTCCTCCCGGGTTGGTGATGTCACTGACCCTAACATTTACATAAACCCCGCCCCCAGAACACGATTTATAGATTATCAAGACAGAATATGCTAATCAAAGACTAGAATATAACTACACATAAGCTACATAAATTCATCAACCAACCATTCAGAAATGTCCTGTTGCTTCTACATCCCAGCAAACATTGGTCCGACGGCAACGTCGTGTCCCTGGCCAAAAATAGTTGTGGCCAGGACAGCATAAATCGGTAAAAATATGTAACACAGAACATTTCCTAAAAATGCATTCAGATATATTTGTACATGTCTACAGTTGCATGTATAGTTGTTCTTTTAACGTTTAGCTAAGTGTAGTTCAATATAGTGTATCGGGTGAGATGATGTCACCTGGCGACGTCTTTTGCACGTGCATTTATAGTCCATCATGACCCTCTATGAAATCCTTGTGAAATATGCAAAAGCTGTGCCTAATCCTTGGATGGTTAATACTGCAATAATTAATTTAATTGACCACGTAGGTTTTAAAGGGGTCATGACATGTTTTTTTGTTTTGTTTTATTATGTTCCCTTAGGTGCAATTATAGTATTACTATAGTTTTTTTTACAAAAAACGTAAAAAATGTAGTGATTTATGACCTTTTCCCACCCTGTTTCTCCCCCTCTGATTCAAACAGTCTGTTTTGGGGGCGTCAGTGCTGCTTATGCATAAATTATTAACGTTAATCATTTTGTATCACATGTAGACTACACAATGCTCCACCACGTGAAACTTCGGTCTTCCAATCTTTTACCATCGTGTCAATTCTCAATTGATTTTGATTCATATGCGTGAGGGAGGGAGAGAGAGAGAGAGAGAGAGAGAGAGACAGTTTGAAGGCGCGCGCTCGGCCGGGGCTCGCTCGCTCTCTGCTCGTTCTTTCAGTAACATTCCCTGTCACACTCATCTCACTCACCGTTCAAATAAGGCTTTGGCGCGCTGCATATGCTGCAAATAAACTGCATCCGACTGCTTTCCCTGACGTCTGGATCGTTCGGCAGCGTATTCAAACACTCAAACAGGAACAGCACATCTGCGTGGCATAGCAATCTTCTTGTAAACAGACCCACTCGCTGCACGTCGAGTCGTCGACTGAACACATGTGGGCGCGAGCCGCACGACAACGATGCGAAATGAGGTGTAGTCCTGCGCTGGAGGCGGTCATATGCAAACGACTGGTACGTCACTTCGCACCGTGACGTCACTTCTAACCATGGATCCAGAACGAGCTGTATTTAGAGCTTGATTAAATAAATGCTTCGTTTATAATGGGGAGGACGTCTTAAGCTATGAAACTTGCAGGAAGTTTTAATAGTACATAGATCTCTTATATACCAAAAGATCAAGGCAAATTTGGTTTCTCATGTCATGACCCCTTTAAGAGGTTGTGAAGACGTCCACTGGCGTCCTGTACACGTCTAGTCAGGCTGTGAAGAGACATCAACTGACGACTTCTGCACTTAACTGTTAGTCTAGCAAGACAGATACAATTTATCAGGAATTATCTTTATGAAATACACGCTGTGTATACAAAGTAAATATATTTACTTTATTTTGTTTTTATAAATTATAATCACAAAGTGCCCAGTGTGGTGATTGCAAAGCCACTGCATTTTAGTCATTATTTCAACCTGTTGTACCTGATGTATTCGTTGTTATTTTTATGGAATGTATGCATGTACATGTAAAACAGAAATATACCCGGTCACCATTTATGTCTGAGTTGGATGTAATAGTACAAACCATAAACTGCCTGCCAAGATGTAGTGATAAAAGATCTCGCGATACTACAAAATCCCGCGATAGGATAGATTATCTCGCGAGATGTTAACTTGTTCTCCCCATAGACTCTGGAACTTTGAACCACCACAAGGAGAGGAGGGAGTTGTATCGATATTATTAAAATAATATCATTTTAAGTTGGGTAAGTACATTTTGTATTATTACAGATTAACGTTCTTAAGGTTTACTTGTTTGACATGAATGAATCGAAAGAAATGATGCCCACATTGTCAACTGAAATTACTGAGTTTGGCTAAAATTAGCTAGTAGGCTAAAACTTACTTTGAATGTATACAACGGTATACCAGTATAAAGTATGTTTAAGGATACAGTCAAAGTTATTACTGTAGCTTATTAATTTAGCCTTGTAAGAGTTTATTTCAGACAGTAAATTATCTGAAATAGAATTAAATGTTTAGCTGGATTTGAAAATTTATGTTTTCAGTAACTGCTTTAAAAATAAAAGCAGAACATCTTTTATACAATAAAATAAAATGTAATGCATGTTGATTACCTTTTTCTATGCATTGTTGATTACTTTTTTCTAATGTTACTTTCATTCATGATTCATTCACCTTGTTCCATGTTTTTTTAAATTTAGCTGTAGACCATAAAAATATTTTGAAAATAAGTGCATATCTTTTACCTCAAATTTGTAATTGTATTTATTTTAAAAGAAATATATTCTCTTCCCTTAGATGCTGTGAAGAGGTGGAGCCCAAACGATACAGACTCTGAGACTGATCCAGCAATGGCAGAACACCTGAAACACCTCCAGGAAGAGCTGGGACGTGGATACAAACAATGAACCAAACAATGTGTTTAAAGGGATAGTTCACCTAAAAATGAAAATTGTTATAATTTATTCAACCTCATGTTTCAAACCTGTATACCTTTCTATGTTATGCTAAACACAAAGGTGTTTGGAGGAATGTTTGTAACCAAGCAGATGTCGCTTCCCATTAACTACCATAATATTTTTTTCTCCAATAATGGTAGTTAATGGTTTCTCTATTTGCTTGGTTACAAACATTCTTCAAAATATCTTCTTTTGTGTTCAGCAGAAGAAAGAAACTCATACAGGCTTGGATCATTAGGGTGAGTAAATGACAGAATTTTAATTTTTGGGTGAACTATCCCTCTATATAATAAATCAGTATTTTGTAGAGATGCACCGATTGATCAGCTGGTGACCGGAGTTGGCCGATTTTCACGTGATCGGCCATGACTGGCGATCGGCCGGTCAGTCTGACATATGCCAATTTTATGCCAGTCAAATGCACTCTGGCGCCCCATGATTAACCAGCATCACACGTGCACACGAAACGCACATGTAGGAATCCTCGTGAATTACGGCCGTTCAGACCGCAAGCGCATATTTTTTTGTCTTGTGCATGTTAATCAATGAGTGCGTTCACACCGTGAGCGGGAGCAGCGCGTGAGCGTCGAGCAGGAGCGTCGCGTGAGCAGTGAAACGTTTCCACGCCGAGTCTATTTCTGCACTGCTCACGCTCAAATAAAGTGAAAGCACACTTTTAATGGACAAAATAGCCTAAATATGATTTCACACAAAAAGTGCCCAAAATGCACAGAATTTACGTGTTTTATCAAGAACTGGAGTAGGCTATGTCAGAAAAGAAACATAGACTCCAAAATATTTATAGAAAATGAACCCATTTAAACTTGTTTTTATTATTCAGTTTGTACAAGTGATTGTAATAGGCCTGTGTGTGTCTTTTGAGATATATCTTTATACTGCAAGGCTATATCTATTAAATGTATTATTTATATATTATTGTATTGCCATTACCTGTTTTCATACAGATGTTTAGTTTGCTAAATATATATCTAAAAAAATTATTGGATATTGGATGTGAAAAGGAAATGGTTCTTCCATAACACTGCACTTTAGATGTGTGTGAAATTCCCACATCAGGGGTAATTTATATAGTTCTATTTTATAGCGATTATCTGTTAAAAATATTATGTTCTATGCAAATTGTAAAATGTTCTATTAAAGAAAAGATGAAATCGGAATCGGCTAAAATCGGTATCAGGAGGTCAAACTTAATGAAAATCGGAATCGGCCTAAAAATAGTAATCGGAGCATCTCTAGTATTTTGTAATTGGTATTTTAGTTTGGTTAACAAATGTTAAACATTGAAAAAAATTAGGAGAGATTTTGGCTGTTCAAGATCAATAAAATGTTGTGCTAAATCAGAACATGCTTCTTTTTTGCTTATGTCCACAAATAATGTGTTCTTGTTTGTGATGTACACGTGATTAAAACGTTTTATTGACGTTCAGGTCTGACTGGACCAATTTTGGACCTTTTTAGAACCTTTGTCGTGTAAACCTCAAGACTTGATTGTCTTTCGCGATGTTACACAATAGGTGTGTGATTATTTTATATGCAGGCTTATATATACACTTAAATTATGCAGCAACACATTTAAACACACAGATAACGACGCATTTAGACGTCCAGGGACGCGCAGAAGAGACGTGGAATTCACGGTCAGATGACGTCGAAGACGTCGGTTCAACTTTCATTTTTGAACTATTTTTCAACCATGACGGGACGTGTCGGACGGACGTCTTTTCAATGGTCATTAAACGTCCAAATGTTTGCTGGGATGTTGTCACTTCTTCTTGAGTCTCTCCATCATTGTCTGACATTGTCTTGAGAAATTGTCAGTGCATGTGTGTGTGTGTGTGTGTGTGAGGTAGAAGGACACAGGCTCTTGAAGCTCCGCCCCCTGTTCCGGGAGCAGCAGCTCATTTGCATTTAAAGGGACACACACAAAAACAGTGCGGTTTTGCTCATCCTTTAAAAAGCAATAGTTTTAACATGCTATATAAAAATATCTGTGGGGTATTTTGAAATAAAACTTCACATACACACTCTGGGGACATCTAAGACTTATTTGACATTTTGTGAAAGGGCATTTTACCACCCCTTTAAGACTGTGATCAAACAATCAAAAGTTGACTAAAGATTCCTCAAAACATTGTTTCAGGCTCACCAGACTCACCAAGTCATTAGTAAACAAAACAAAAATATATCTGTAAATGGCACAGTGTTTCAATCCATGTAAGTTGTTTGTATAATTCTGTTCATATGAAGTGACTGAAGAAAATATTTATAATAATACAATTTTACACCTAGAAGGAAAGAGAGAGAAAGGTCTACCTATCTGTGAGGCAGTTTTCCTGTGATTTATCACCAGTCCGAGTGTTTCTGTCATGCCTCCAGCTGACTCTCTGCGTGCTTGTCAAACGGGAGACTACATGCATATTTGAAAGAATGTTTAAGGCTATAAAAAAGGAAGGAAATAATAAGTGTCATTTTGATAATCACGTTTGTTGCTAAATTGATGACTGAATGAATGAATGAGGCTTTTATATAGTGCTTTCATATATACTAAACCCAAAGCGCTTTACAATCATGTCGGGATCTCTCCTCAACGAGCACCAGTGTGCAGAACTGGGATGATGCGACGTCAGCCACAGTACAACGGCTCCAGTGCTCTCACCACACACACACACACACACACACTCCAGCTACAGGTGGAGAGGAGAGAGAGTGATAGAGCCAGTTCAGTGGATGGGCATTATTAGGAGGTCATGATTGGCGAGGGCATTGGAGGGCATGTGTCCAGGACACCGGGGTTACACCCCTACTCTTTACCAGAAGTGCCATGGGATTTTTAATGACCACAGAGAGTCAGGACCTCGGTTTAATGTCTCATCCGAAGGACGGTGCTCTTTGACAGTATAGTGTCCCCATCACTATACTGGGGCGTCAGGACCCACACAGACCACAGAGTTAATTTAAAAGCTAAAATTAATGTTATGTAGGTGAGTGCATAGTATATGGTATTTTTTCTGTTTGTGTGACATTGTGTGCAGACCAGATCAATCAATAATACAATTAATTGTTGGCTATGAACTATTGAAATCAAAGTGTGCCTCATGTTGCTGGTACTGACTATTTGTAGCTTTGTATTTTTTAAATCCTGGACGAGCCACCAAACCTGTTGCCCGTCCAGCTAGTACCCCATTACTGAGGGATTGAGCCTGAAGGAACAGCAATAGCAGCCCATACACCAGCACCTCATGACCTTTTAAAAATTTTGCAGAATCACCATTACTTTTTTTCTTCCATCTTTATTTTTCTCCTTTTGTCTCATAGTTTGCTTTAAATAAGCTCAAAGTGGTCAAAGGTTTTAGGTTGTAAAAGCTGCATGCATAATATTGATAAAAGTAACTCTGTTACTACTTCCTACATGTATTTTACAGCTCTCTTGGAGATATCAAATATCCTATTTAATGGAAAGGATGAGTACAATTACAGGACAGGAAAAGGATTCCAGTTTCAGAATAAGATACCAAAGTGTGCAATCAAAAGTTGGATATTTTATTAATGAACTTAAACATGCCTCATCAAATTCAATTTTTTTCAAAAGTATCAAATAAAGAAGTATAACCTTGTAGTTACAAACATCTGGGCTGATTTCCAAAATATTTTATCCATATTGATCAGGGGCAACTGTCCCAATAATAATAATAATAATAATAATAAAGAATTATAATAACGCATTATGTCAATTGCTAATTGGTAAGTAGGAAAGCAAGACAGAGATCCCTTCTAATATGCAATATAATAGTCAAAAAATGATCTTCCATCACAGATTTAATTGAAAGAAAACAGGTGTTCATTAAAGCCAAGCGTGCCATCACTGTGGCATTAGTGTGGGAGCACAAATGTAAAAATGGCCGCAGCGTGACGACAAAAAAACGCAGCTTTCTTCACTGTCACTATTGACCCATCCGTCCAATCACAGTGAAGAAAGGCCGGACCAATACCACACCAACCAACCGTCTTCTCTTGGTATGTGATTCAGCCATTTCTTCATCCAAAACAAGAGCCAGACCAAGTAACTTTACATTGTGACGGCAATTTTTATGCTAAAAAAAACCTTGTATGCTGCATAAGCACTCTCAGGGGCCTGCAGCCAGAGGTTTCAGAGAGCTCCTGGCTAACGCTTTGGGGACACATGGCTCACCAGTGTCCTAACCAGACGTGATGCGGAGAGACTCCAGCGACTAGCCGTTCCTGTCCACACCAGATGCAACACGATGATCAAAAATCACAGCCAATCAGAAGAGCGTGTGGGCGGAGTCTCTCTGCATGGCACCTGCAACCAAATGGATAAACACTATCAAATGAATAAATATTACACCATTATTAAAAACACATACTGAGTGACTGAAAAAGTCTCTCCATTACCTTTTTCAATACGGCTGTTATAAATGATATTCAACATTAAATAAAGCACATAATCAGTACCCGAGGTTATCATTGTCATAGTTTGTACGTTGTTTCAGCCCCGGCGTCACAGAAATAGAAGCCGTTTCTAAAATAGAATTGTCGCATATCGCTATTTTAACTGGTTAGGACAAAAACTAACATGGAAAATATGTTTTTTACGCTGGCCTGGTCTGGACACGTTTTACTCTTCTAGGACTCAATGCAGCAATTTATCTATGTGCCACTTGAGTGTCATAAGTTTTTCACAAATTAAGCCACATTTAAATATGATACAAATAATCCCTTTGGAATCCACACACGACCATATGTTCTTCCATTTAAAATCGCAACAAGGAAATTTGGGACTAAGGGAAAGGAAATCATGTCAAAACAATTGGGAAATGAGGAAAAGATTCATTTTTGCGTTTCAGAGGGAGAAAGGTTATATGCTACAATGAAAACGTGGGCTTGAGTGAGAAAAGATAAACAAGTGGTTGTGATTTGCTGCCTTTCTCCGTATCTTTTAAGTGGTAATAGGATAACCCTGGACACGCGGGCCGCCTATCACACCGGCCCTCACACTCGACCTCTGTGTGAGCCAGAAAACACCCGCTTTGTTTGCTGCTATTGGGTCCTATGTGCCTTTCCGTAATGAAGTGACCTGAAATAATGGAAAGCCCTCCGCCTCACTTGGATGATTTTTGCTGGGATAAGAGCAGGGATCCTGATTCCGAGACACAGTTCATTTCATTTTTCGCCTCTGATGAGATCTCCGTTATCTGATCAAATTGAACAGCCATTACCGGCTCTAGTTGAGGCAGGCTGACTGCTCCTAACAGAAATCCTATGCACTCCACTTTGTCAGCGTTTCTGAATTCATTGTCACCAGGGGTTGAGCTGGATGATAGGAATAATCTGGCACAACCAAGATTGACAGTTCATTTCAGAAATCAATATTTACAATTTACTTCTTTCAAAGTTCATTCTGGGAGAAGATTCCATATTATCCCTTTCCAAATAAGCTGATCATATCTCGACTGGGGTCTAAAATGGGTTTCCCAAAATGTGCATTTTTGGTAAAAATCAATGTCGGCGTTGTTGGCTTTAATCTGGCCTTTGATGACAGTAAATCTTTATCTTTTCAGTGGCAAGCGGCGGTAGGGTGCTGAGAACATTTCCTCCCAGAACAAAGGCCCTTGCCCCTGCAGACTGTGCTCGACACACGGGCCCTAATATAGCTGGACGTGCCTCGACGGGTCATTAATCAGACCCGGTGACAGCAGCTCTCCTCATCCAGCCCAGACACATGAAGAGAGAGAAACACGGGTTATAGAGAGCCTGCTCTCGTCGGGGTTTCCTTCCGTCTCAAACTCATCTACACAAATACAGGTTTGGTTATTCCTCACTCCCTCACAAACAGGATCTCATAAAATGCTGTTGATAATCTAGAATTTGTTTTCATTTAATCCCCATTTTAAATCAGGATACTCTGAAAAAGCCCCAAATGACTATTAATGTCCAGTTTTGAACTTAAAGTCAAACACTACCTGCAAAAGCATTGCTTTTTTTTTCGTTCTTTTTTGTTGTTGTTGTTGCTTCAATTACATGTCTTCTTTTCTGACCTGATCTATTTGCGTCTGTAGATTTCAGTCTTTAAAGGTGGTGAGTTAGAGACTGAAATCTCCACTTCTGCAGCTTTACACACACAACTACAGGTTTATTCATATCTATATTCTGATGGTTTGTTCATATATCATTCACATGATTTATACAACATTTCATTCCTAAAAACATGAGGAAAATGTATTTGTTTTCTGTCTGTTGACAGAATTATTTCTGGAGTGATATAGAGAGAAATCCAGAATCCCCTCTGTAAAATCCTTTAACTCTAATATGTCAACAAAATCAAAAAAGAATTATGAACCTGACTTCATCCAATGTTCAGATTTATGTTCAAGTGAGTATCATATTTAATCAGATAATGACTCATTTGCATATTTAAACTTTCAGAAAACTTAAATTCACAACTCAATTGTTTTGTATTACGTGATTAATAAACTGGACAAAGTATATTGAGATCTATTAGTTAAATTAGTTCACAAAAATGACTAACATAATGTCAGTCATTTTTGTAACATATATGTCGTTGTCATGTTGGAGTCGTCAGAAATGAGGGCGAGAGGATCCAAATGAAGTAAAAGGTTTAATTAATATAACAACAAACACATACAAAATGCAGAAACCAGAAAACTAAAGGAAGTAAATCAGAAAAGCTAGCTAAATAAATAAATAATAAATACATTTTATAATAGACCTCAAACTGCTATTTTCATTAGTTTGTATAAAATGTTTGGGAAAAAAAGCTTAGAAAGCCCCAAAAGTTTGGCTAAAGCACTGATATTTTAAATTAATTGGTTTGAGGATCAAGACCAATTAAATATTGAGCTCATGCTTTTAAATACTATTGATTTTATTCTTGATTTCGGTTTAATTGAAGTGTGAAGTTCTTTCATCCTTTACATCACATTGCACAAATCAAATAGATAAAATCAGATCAAAGTAGAACGGTGTGGATCACGAGTTAATGTATAGTGAAACTACTACTGAGACTCAGATTTCCTAACCCTTTAACAGGCTTTTCATATAGTTTACAAAAACAAGAAAAATCAAACTTCACTGAGCAGTTTTCATCCGATATAATATTATATAGTAAAAAAAAAGAAAGAAAAAGAAAGATTATGTCTTACCATTTTTGTAGACTGATTTTGTGTGGACCACCTGCATTGGAATATATTTCTGAACACTAGGTGTCACTGACACACAAGCAGGGGCACAGCTGAGACATACAGAAGTGTGATTGAGGAGAATGCTGTTATAAAAGACCCTAACCCTGATCTAATGCTGTTTTAAAAGACCCTAACCCTGATCTAACGCTGTTATAAAAGACCCTAACCCTGATCTAATGCTGTTTTAAAAGACCCTAACCCTGATCTAACGCTGTTATAAAAGACCCTAACCCTGATCTAATGCTGTTATAAAAGACCCTAACCCTGATCTAATGCTGTTATAAAAGACCCTAACCCTGATCTAATGCTGTTATAAAAGACCCTAACCCTGATCTAATGCTGTTTTAAAAGACCCTAACCCTGATCTAACGCTGTTATAAAAGACCCTAACCCTGATCTAATGCTGTTATAAAAGACCCTAACCCTGATCTAATGCTGTTATAAAAGACCCTAACCCTGATCTAATGCTGTTATAAAAGACCCTAACCCTGATCTAACGCTGTTATAAAAGACCCTAACCCTGATCTAATGCTGTTATAAAAGACCCTAACCCTGATCTAATGCTGTAATAAAAGACCCTAACCCTGATCTAATGCTGTTATAAAAGACCCTAACCCTGATTTAATGCTGTTATAAAAGACCCTAACCCTGATCTAACGCTGTTATAAAAGACCCTAACCCTGATCTAACGCTGTTATAAAAGACCATAACCCTGATCTAATGCTGTTATAAAAGACCCTAACCCTAATCCTGATCTAACCCTGACTAGTGATGGGGACACTATACTGTCAAAGAGTACCGTCCTTTGGATGAGACATTAAAACTGATTGTAAAGCGCTTTGGGTGTACAGTAGTACATATGAAAGCGCTATTTAAATGCCTCATTCATTCATTATTTATAAAAGAGTACAAGAGCTTGAAATACAAAACACACAGTAAGAATAGAACTCATTACTGAGCATGAGGTAAAAGTAAAAATAATTTCTTACATGTTAATGTGTGAATCTCATCTTCATGTAATAATAAATCACAACTCTAGATAAATAATTTTGTGTGTGCGTATGTGTGTGAGAGAGAGAGAAGGAAATAATGACAAATCAGCATTTATTCAGCTTATACAGTTAAACTAAATTTATTTTTAACAGTACAATTAAAATTTTTCAAAATATAAATTAAATAACTTGCATTTTCAACTCCCGCTACTGGTCAAGTAATTTTGGTGTGAGATAAAAATTGGATTTGATGTTAATACAATAAATAAACAAACTTGATTCTAAACAATTGAAAGAGATGAATAGCTCATGGAATATTGTTTCTGTCTCTTCCTTCTAAAGCCCTGCATTTCAGCCCGAGCCCGACGGGCCCGACTTATTTACGCCCCTAGGGCCGGGCTTCGGGACAATTTTAGGCTTATCCTCCTTTTTATAGCCTATTTTTGACATGAATTAAAATAAAATATGAGATGTTGACGATTGAAAAACAAACATAGAAAGATATTTTTATAACCTATCACACTGATATGACTGACACATGACAGTCTGCTCACGCACATACACTCACCTAAAGGATTATTAGGAACACCATACTAATACTGTGTTTGACCCCCTTTCGCCTTCAGAACTGCCTTAATTCTACGTGGCATTGACAGCAACAAGGTGCTGAAAGCATTCTTTAGAAATGTTGGCCCTTATTGATAGGATAGCATCTTGCAGTTGATGGAGATTTGTGGGATGCACATCCAGGGCACGAAGCTCCCGTTCCACCACATCCCAAAGATGCTCTATTGGGTTGAGATCTGGTGACTGTGGGGGCCATTTTAGTGCAGTGAACTCATTGTCATGTTCAAGAAACCAATTTGAAATGATTCGAGCTTTGTGACATGGTGCATTATCCTGCTGGAAGTAGCCATCAGAGGATGGGTACATGGTGGCCATAAAGGGATGGATATGGTCAGAAACAATGCTCAGGTAGGCCGTGGCATTTAAACGATGCCCAATTGGCACTAAGGGGCCTAAAGTGTGCCAAGAAAACATCCCCCACACCATTACACCACCACCACCAGCCTGCACAGTGGTAACAAAGCATGATGGATTCATGTTCTCATTCTGTTTACGCCAAATTCTGACTCTACCATCTGAATGTCTCAACAGAAATCGAGACTCATCAGACCAGGCAACATTTTTCCAGTCTTCAACTGTCCAATTTTAGTGAGCTCTTGGAAATTGTAGCCTCTTTTTCCTATTTGTAGAGGAGATGAGTGGTACCCGGTGGAGTCTTCTGCTGTTGTAGCCCATCCGCCTCAAGGTTGTGCGTGTTGTGGCTTCACAAATGCTTTGCTGCATACCTCGGTTGTAACGAGTGGTTATTTCAGTCAAAGTTGCTCTTCTATCAGCTTGAATCAGTCGGCCCATTCTCCTCTGACCTCTAGCATCAACAAGGCATTTTCTCCCACAGGACTGCCAAATACTGAATGTTTTTCCCTTTTCACACTATTCTTTGTAAACCCTAGAAATGGTTGTGCGTGAAAATCCCAATACTGAGATTGTGAAATACCAACAAACATGCCACGTTTAAAATTGCTTAAATCCCCTTTCTTTCCCATTCTGACATTCAGTTTGGAGTTCAGGAGATTGTCTTGACCAGGACCATACCCCTAAATGCATTGAAGCAACTGCCATGTGATTGGTTGATTAGATAATTGCATTAATGAGAAATTGAACAGGTGTTCCTAATAATCCTTTAGGTGAGTGTAGGTTTCCCGGCAGTGCGACCCACGATTCGTGCGACCAGCTCGCTCTGTGAATAGTGTCCGCCAGCAGCAGCAGTAGAGCTCTGTGTATAGTGTCCGCCAGCAGCAGTAGTAGCGCTCTGTGTATAGTGTCCGCCAGCAGCAGCAGTAGTAGAGCTCTGTGTATAGTGTCCGGCAGCAGCAGTAATAGCGCTCTGTGTATAGTGTCAGCCAGCAGCAGAAGAAGACCTCTGTGTACAGTGTCCGCCAGCAGCAGTAGAGCTCTGTGTATAGTGTCCGCCAGCAGCAGCAGTAGAGCTCGGTGTATAGTGTCCGCCAGCAGCAGCAGTAGAGCTCTGTGTATAGTGTCCGCCAGCAGCAGTAGTAGCGCTCTGTGTATAGTGTCAGCCAGCAGCAGAAGAAGACCTCTGTGTACAGTGTCCGCCAGCAGCAGTAGAGCTCTGTGTATATTGTCCGCCAGCAGCAGCAGTAGAGCTCGGTGTATAGTGTCCGCCAGCAGCAGTAGTAGAGCTCTGTGTATAGTGACCTCCAGCAGCAGCAGTAGAGCTCTGAGTATAGTGTCCGCCACCAGCAGCAGTAGAGCTCTGTGTATAGTGTCCGCCAGCAGCAGTAGTAGAGCTCTGTGTATAGTGTCAGCCAGCAGCAGAAGTAGAGCTCTGTGTATAGTGTCCGCCAGCAGTAGTAGAGCTCTGTGTATAGTGTCCGCCAGCAGCAGCAGAAGCGCTCTGTGTATAGTGTCTGCCAGCAGCAGCAGTAGAGCTCTGTGTGTAGTGTCTGCCAGCAGCAGCAGAAGCGCTCTGTGTATGGTGTCAGCCAGCAGCAGTAGTAGAGCTCTGTGTATAGTGTCCGCCAGCAGCAGCAGTAGAGCTCTGTGTATAGTGTCCGCCAACAGCAGCAGTAGTACAGCTCTGTGTATAGTGACCTCCAGCAGCAGCAGTAGAGCTCTGTGTATAGTGTCCGCCAGCAGTAGCAGTAGTAGAGCTCTGTGTATAGTGTCTGCCAGCAGCAGTAGTAGCGCTCTGTGTATAGTGTCAGCCAGCAGCAGAAGTAGAGCTCTGTGTATAGTGTCCGCCAGCAGTAGTAGAGCTCTGTGTATAGTGTCCGCCACCAGCAGTAGTAGAGCTCTGTGTATAGTGTCCGCCAGCAGCAGCAGTAGAGCTCTGTGTATAGTGTCCGCCAGCAGCAGTAGTAGCGCTCTGTGTATAGTGTCCGCCAGCAGCAGTAGTAGCGCTCTGTGCACCGTGTCCGCCAGCAGCAGTAGTAGAGCTCTGTGTATAGTGTCTGCCAGCTGCAGCAGTAGCGCTCTGTGTATAGTGTCCGCCAGCAGCAGTAGTAGAGCTCTGTGTATAGTGACCTCCAGCAGCAGCAGTAGAGCTCTGTGTATAGTGTCCGCCAGCAGCAGCAGTAGTAGAGCTCTGTGTATAGTGTCCGGCAGCAGCAGTAATAGCGCTCTGTGTATAGTGTCAGCCAGCAGCAGAAGAAGACCTCTGTGTACAGTGTCCGCCAGCAGCAGTAGAGCTCTGTGTATAGTGTCCACCAGCAGCAGCAGTAGAGCTCGGTGTATAGTGTCCGCCAGCAGCAGCAGTAGTAGAGCTCTGTGTATAGTGTCTGCCAGCAGCAGTAGTAGCGCTCTGTGTATAGTGTCAGCCAGCAGCAGAAGTAGAGCTCTGTGTATAGTGACCTCCAGCAGCAGCAGTAAAGCTCTGTGTATAGTGTCCACCACCAGCAGTAGTAGAGCTCTGTGTATAGTGTCCGCCAGCAGCAGCAGTAGCGCACTGTGTATAGTGTCCGCCAGCAGCAGTAGTAGTAGAGCTCTGTGTATAGTGTCAGTCAGCAGCAGCAGTAGAGCTCTGTGTATAGTGTCAGTCAGCAGCAGCAGTAGAGCTCTGTGTATAGTGTCCGCCAGCAGCAGCAGTAAAGCTCTGTGTATAGTGTCCGCCACCAGCAGTAGTAGAGCTCTGTATATAGTGTCCGCCAGCAGCAGCAGTAGCGCTCTGTGTATAGTGTCCGCCAGCAGCAGTAGTAGTAGAGCTCTGTGTATAGTGTCAGTCAGCAGTAGTAGTAGAGCTCTGTGTATAGTGTAAGTCAGCAGCAGCAGTAGAGCTCTGTGTATAGTGTCAGTCAGCAGCAGCAGTAGAGCTCTGTGTATAGTGTCCGCCAGCAACAGTAGTAGAGCTCTGTGTATAGTGTCAGTCAGCAGGAGTAGTAGTAGAGCTCTGTGTATAGTGTCCACCAGCAACAGTAGTAGAGCTCTGTGTATAGTGTCAGTCAATAGCAGCAGTAGAGCTCTGTGTATAGTGTCAGCCAGCAGTAGTAGAGCTCTGTGTATAGTGTCTGCCAGCAGCAGTAGTAGAGCTCTGTGTATAGTGTCTGCCAGCAGCAGTAGTAGAGCTCTGTGTATAGTGTCCGCCAGCAGCAGCAGTAGAGCTCTGTGTATAGTGTCCGCCAGCAGCAGCAGTAGTAGAGCTCTGTGTATAGTGTCCGCCAGCAGCAGTAGTAGAGCTCTGTGTATAGTGACCTCCAGCTGCAGCAGTAGAGCTCTGTGTATAGTGTCCGCCAGCAGTAGTAGAGCTCTGAGCATAGTGTCCGCCACCAGCAGTAGTAGAGCTCTGTGTATAGTGTCAGCCAGCAGCAGAAGTAGAGCTCTGTGTATAGTGTCCGCCAGCAGTAGTAGAGCTCTGTGTATAGTGTCCGCCAGCAGCAGCAGAAGCGCTCTGTGTATAGTGTCTGCCAGAGGCAGCAGTAGAGCTCTGTGTGTAGTGTCTGCCAGCAGCAGCAGAAGCGCTCTGTGTATGGTGTCAGCTAGCAGCAGTAGTAGAGCTCTGTGTATAGTGTCCGCCAGCAGCAGTAGTAGCGCTATGTGTACAGTGTCCGCCAGCAGCAGTAGAGCTCTGTGTATAGTGTCCGCCAACAGCAGCAGTAGTACAGCTCTGTGTATAGTGACCTCCAGCAGCAGCAGTAGAGCTCTGTGTATAGTGTCCGCCAGCAGTAGAAGTAGTAGAGCTCTGTGTATATTGTCTGCCAGCAGCAGTAGTAGCGCTCTGTGTATAGTGTCAGCCAGCAGCAGAAGTAGAGCTCTGTGTATAGTGTCCGCCAGCAGTAGTAGAGCTCTGTGTATAGTGTCCGCCACCAGCAGTAGTAGAGCTCTGTGTATAGTGTCCGCCAGCAGCAGCAGTAGCGCTCTGTGTATAGTGTCCGCCAGCAGCAGAAGTAGAGCTCTGTGTATAGTGTCCGCCAGCAGTAGTAGAGCTCTGTGTATAGTGTCCGCCAGCAGCAGCAGAAGCGCTCTGTGTATAGTGTCTGCCAGAGGCAGCAGTAGAGCTCTGTGTGTAGTGTCCGCCAGCAGCAGTAGTAGCGCTATGTGTACAGTGTCCGCCAGCAGCAGTAGAGCTCTGTGTATAGTGTCCGCCAGCAGCAGTAGTAGCGCTATGTGTACAGTGTCCGCCAGCAGCAGTAGAGCTCTGTGTATAGTGTCCGCCAACAGCAGCAGTAGTACAGCTCTGTGTATAGTGACCTCCAGCAGCAGCAGTAGAGCTCTGTGTATAGTGTCCGCCAGCAGTAGAAGTAGTAGAGCTCTGTGTATATTGTCTGCCAGCAGCAGTAGTAGCGCTCTGTGTATAGTGTCAGCCAGCAGCAGAAGTAGAGCTCTGTGTATAGTGTCCGCCAGCAGTAGTAGAGCTCTGTGTATAGTGTCCGCCACCAGCAGTAGTAGAGCTCTGTGTATAGTGTCCGCCAGCAGCAGCAGTAGCGCTCTGTGTATAGTGTCCGCCAGCAGCAGTAGTAGTAGAGCTCTGTGTATAGTGTCAGTCAGCAGTAGTAGTAGAGCTCTGTGTATAGTGTCAGTCAGCAGCAGCAGTAGAGTTCTGTGTATAGTGTCAGTCAGCAGCAGCAGTAGAGCTCTGTGTATAGTGTCCGCCAGCAGCAGTAGTAGTAGAGCTCTGTGTATAGTGTCAGTCAGCAGTAGTAGTAGAGCTCTGTGTATAGTGTCAGTCAGCAGCAGCAGTAGAGCTCTGTGTATAGTGTCAGTCAGCAGCAGTAGTAGAGCTCTGTTTATAGTGTCCGCCAGCAGAAGCAGTAGTAGAGCTCTGTTTATAGTGTCCACCAGCAGCAGTAGTAGCGCTCTGTGTATAGTGTCCGCCAGCAGCAGTAGTAGTAGAGCTCTGTGTGTAGTGCCTGCCAGCAGCAGTAGTAGAGCTCCATGTATAGTGTCCGCCAGCAGCAGCAATAGAGCTCTGTGTATAGTGTCCGCCAGCAACAGCAGTAGAGCTCTGTGTATAGTGTCCGCCAGCAGCAGTAGTAGAGCTCTGTGTATAGTGTCAGCCAGCAGTAGTAGTAGAGCTCTGTGTATAGTGTCAGTCAGCAGCAGCAGTAGAGCTCTGTGTATAGTGTCAGTCAGCAGCAGCAGTAGAGCTCTGTGTATAGTGTCCGCCAGCAGAAGCTGTAGTAGAGCTCTGTGTATAGTGACCTCTAGCAGCAGCAGTAGAGCTCTGTGTATAGTGTCCGCCAGCAGCAGCAGTAGTAGAGCTCTGTTTATAGTTTCCGCCAGCAGCAGTAGTAGCGCTCTGTGTACAGTGTCCGCCAGCAGCAGTAGTAGTAGAGCTCTGTGTGTAGTGCCTGCCAGCAGCAGTAGTAGAGCTCCATGTATAGTGTCCGCCAGCAGCAGCAATAGAGCTCTGTGTATAGTGTCCGCCAGCAACAGCAGTAGAGCTCTGTGTATAGTGTCCGCCAGCAGCAGTAGTAGAGCTCTGTGTATAGTGTCAGCCAGCAGCAGTAGTAGAGCTCTGTTTATAGTGTCCGCCAGCAGCAGTAGCGCTCTGTGTGTAGTGTCCGCCAGCAGCAGTAGTAGTAGAGCACTGTGTATAGTGCCTGCCAGCTGCAGTAGTAGAGCTCTGTGTATAGTGTCCGCCAGCAACAGCAGTAGAGCTCTGTGTATAGTGTCCGCCAGCAGCAGTAGTAGAGCTCTGTGTATAGTGTCAGCCAGCAGTAGTAGTAGAGCTCTGTGTATAGTGTCAGTCAGCAGCAGCAGTAGAGCTCTGTGTATAGTGTCAGTCAGCAGCAGCAGTAGAGCTCTGTGTATAGTGTCCGCCAGCAGAAGCAGTAGTAGAGCTCTGTGTATAGTGACCTCTAGCAGCAGCAGTAGAGCTCTGTGTATAGTGTCCGCCAGCAGCAGCAGTAGTAGAGCTCTGTTTATAGTGTCCGCCAGCAGCAGTAGTAGCGCTCTGTGTATAGTGTCCGCCAGCAGCAGTAGTAGTAGAGCTCTGTGTGTAGTGCCTGCCAGCAGCAGTAGTAGAGCTCCATGTATAGTGTCCGCCAGCAGCAGCAATAGAGCTCTGTGTATAGTGTCCGCCAGCAACAGCAGTAGAGCTCTGTGTATAGTGTCCGCCAGCAGCAGTAGTAGAGCTCTGTGTATAGTGTCAGCCAGCAGCAGTAGTAGAGCTCTGTTTATAGTGTCCGCCAGCAGCAGTAGCGCTCTGTGTGTAGTGTCCGCCAGCAGCAGTAGTAGTAGAGCACTGTGTATAGTGCCTGCCAGCTGCAGTAGTAGAGCTCTGTGTATAGTGTCCGCCAGCAGCAGCAGTAGAGCTCTGTGTATAGTGTCCGCCAGCAGCAGCAGTAAAGCTCTGTGTATAGTGTCAGCCAGCAGCAGTAGTAGAGCTCTGTTTAGTGTCCGCCAGCAGCAGAAGTAGAGCTCTGTGTATAGTGTCTGCCAGCAGCAGCAGTAGAGCTCTGTGTATAGTGTCCGCCAGCAGCAGTAGTAGAGCTCTGTGTATAGTGTCCGCCAGCAGCAGTAGTAGAGCTCTGTGTATAGTGTCCGCCAGCAGCAGTAGTAGAGCTCTGTGTATAGTGTCCGCCAGCAGCAGTAGTAGAGCTCTGTGTATAGTGTCCGCCAGCAGCAGTAGTAGCGCTCTGTGTATAGTGTCCGCCAGCAGCAGTAGAGCTCTGTGTATAGTGTCCGCCAGCAGCAGTAGTAGAGCTCTGTGTATAGTGTCCGCCAGCAGCAGTAGTAGCGCTCTGTGTATAATGTCCGCCAGCAGCAGTAGAGCTCTGTGTATAGTGTCCGCCAGCAGCAGTAGTAGAGCTCTGTGTATAGTGTCCGCCAGCAGCAGTAGTAGTAGAGCTCTGTGTATAGTGTCTGCTAGCAGCAGTAGTAGAGCTCTGTGTATAGTGTCCGCCAGCTGCAGTAGTAGAGCTCTGTGTATAGTGTCCGCTAGCAGCAGTAGTAGAGCTCTGTGTATAGTGTCCGCTAGCAGCAGTAGTAGAGCTCTGTGTATAGTGTCCGCCAGCAGCAGTAGTAGTAGAGCTCTGTGTATAGTGTCCGCCAGCAGCAGTAGTAGAGCTCCATGTATAGTGTCCGCCAGCAGCAGCAATAGAGCTCTGTGTATAGTGTCCGCCAGCAGCAGTAGAGCTCTGTCTATAGTGTCCGCCAGCAGCAGTAGTAGAGCTCTGTGTATAGTGTCCGCCAGCAGCAGTAGAGCTCTGTGTATAGTGTCCGCCAGCAGCAGCAGTAGTAGAGCTCTGTTTATAGTGTCCGCCAGCAGCAGTAGTAGCGCTCTGTGTATAGTGTCCGCCAGCAGCAGTAGTAGTAGAGCTCTGTGTGTAGTGCCTGCCAGCAGCAGTAGTAGAGCTCCATGTATAGTGTCCGCCAGCAGCAGCAATAGAGCTCTGTGTATAGTGTCCGCCAGCAACAGCAGTAGAGCTCTGTGTATAGTGTCGGCCAGCAGCAGTAGTAGAGCTCTGTGTATAGTGTCAGCCAGCAGCAGTAGTAGAGCTCTGTTTATAGTGTCCGCCAGCAGCAGTAGCGCTCTGTGTGTAGTGTCCGCCAGCAGCAGTAGTAGTAGAGCACTGTGTATAGTGCCTGCCAGCTGCAGTAGTAGAGCTCTGTGTATAGTGTCCGCCAGCAGCAGCAGTAGAGCTCTGTGTATAGTGTCCGCCAGCAGCAGCAGTAAAGCTCTGTGTATAGTGTCAGCCAGCAGCAGTAGTAGAGCTCTGTTTATAGTGTCCGCCAGCAGCAGAAGTAGAGCTCTGTGTATAGTGTCTGCCAGCAGCAGCAGTAGAGCTCTGTGTATAGTGTCCGCCAGCAGCAGTAGTAGAGCTCTGTGTATAGTGTCCGCCAGCAGCAGTAGTAGAGCTCTGTGTATAGTGTCCGCCAGCAGCAGTAGAAGAGCTCTGTGTATAGTGTCCGCCAGCAGCAGTAGTAGAGCTCTGTGTATAGTGTCCGCCAGCAGCAGTAGTAGCGCTCTGTGTATAGTGTCCGCCAGCAGCAGTAGAGCTCTGTGTATAGTGTCCGCCAGCAGCAGTAGTAGAGCTCTGTGTATAGTGTCCGCCAGCAGCAGTAGTAGCGCTCTGTGTATAATGTCCGCCAGCAGCAGTAGAGCTCTGTGTATAGTGTCCGCCAGCAGCAGTAGTAGAGCTCTGTGTATAGTGTCCGCCAGCAGCAGTAGTAGTAGAGCTCTGTGTATAGTGTCTGCTAGCAGCAGTAGTAGAGCTCTGTGTATAGTGTCCGCCAGCTGCAGTAGTAGAGCTCTGTGTATAGTGTCCGCTAGCAGCAGTAGTAGAGCTCTGTGTATAGTGTCCGCTAGCAGCAGTAGTAGAGCTCTGTGTATAGTGTCCGCCAGCAGCAGTAGTAGTAGAGCTCTGTGTATAGTGTCCGCCAGCAGCAGTAGTAGAGCTCCATGTATAGTGTCCGCCAGCAGCAGCAATAGAGCTCTGTGTATAGTGTCCGCCAGCAGCAGTAGAGCTCTGTCTATAGTGTCCGCCAGCAGCAGTAGTAGAGCTCTGTGTATAGTGTCCGCCAGCAGCAGTAGAGCTCTGTGTATAGTGTCCGCCAGCAGCAGTAGTAGAGCTCTGTGTATAGTGTCCGCCAGCAGCAGTAGTAGAGCTCTGTGTATAGTGTCCGCCAGCAGCAGTAGAGCTCTGTGTATAGTGTCCGCCAGCAGCAGTAGTAGAGCTCTGTGTATAGTGTCCGCCAGCAGCAGTAGTAGAGCTCTGTGTATAGTGTCCGCCAGCAGCAGTAGAGCTCCATGTATAGTGTCCGCCAGCAGCAGTAGTAGAGCTCTGTGTATATTGTCAGCCAGCAGCAGTAGTAGAGCTCTGTGTATAGTGTCCGCCAGCAGCAGTAGTAGAGCTCTGTGTATAGTGTCCGCCAGCAGCAGTAGTAGAGCTCTGTGTATAGTGTCCGCCAGCAGCAGTAGAGCTCTGTCTATAGTGTCCGCCAGCAGCAGTAGTAGAGCTCTGTGTATAGTGTCCGCCAGCAGCAGTAGAGCTCTGTGTATAGTGTCCGCCAGCAGCAGTAGTAGAGCTCTGTGTATAGTGTCCGCCAGCAGCAGTAGTAGAGCTCTGTGTATAGTGTCCGCCAGCAGCAGTAGAGCTCTGTGTATAGTGTCCGCCAGCAGCAGTAGTAGAGCTCTGTGTATAGTGTCCGCCAGCAGCAGTAGTAGAGCTCCATGTATAGTGTCCGCCAGCAGCAGCAATAGAGCTCTGTGTATAGTGTCCGCCAGCAGCAGTAGTAGAGCTCTGTGTATAGTGTCCGCCAGCAGCAGTAGTAGAGCTCTGTGTATAGTGTCCGCCAGCAGCAGTAGTAGAGCTCCATGTATAGTGTCCGCCAGCAGCAGCATTAGAGCTCTGTGTATAGTGTCCGCCAGCAGCAGTAGTAGAGCTCTGTGTATAGTGTCCGCCAGCAGCAGTAGAGCTCTGTGTATAGTGTCCGCCAGCAGCAGTAGTAGAGCTCTGTGTATAGTGTCCGCCAGCAGCAGTAGTAGAGCTCTGTGTATAGTGTCCGCCAGCAGCAGTAGTAGAGCTCTGTGTATAGTGTCCGCCAGCAGCAGCAGTAGAGCTCTGTGTATAGTGTCTGCCAGCAGCAGTAGTAGAGCTCTGTGTATAGTGTCCGCCAGCAGCAGTAGTAGTAGAGCTCTGTGTATAGTGTCCGCCAGCAGCAGTAGTAGTAGAGCTCCATGTATAGTGTCCGCCAGCAGCAGCAATAGAGCTCTGTGTATAGTGTCCGCCAGCAGCAGTAGTAGAGCTCTGTGTATAGTGTCCGCCAGCAGCAGTAGTAGAGCTCTGTGTATAGTGTCCGCCAGCAGCAGTAGTAGAGCTCTGTGTATAGTGTCCGCCAGCAGCAGCAGTAGAGCTCTGTGTATAGTGTCCGCCAGCAGCAGTAGTAGTAGAGCTCTGTGTATAGTGTCCGCCAGCAGCAGTAGTAGTAGAGCTCTGTGTATAGTGTCCGCCAGCAGCAGTAGTAGTAGAGCTCTGTGTATAGTGTCCGCCAGCAGCAGCAGTAGTAGAGCTCTGTGTATAGTGTCCGCCAGCAGCAGTAGTAGAGCTCTGTGTATAGTGTCCGCCAGCAGCAGCAATAGAGCTCTGTGTATAGTGTCCGCCAGCAGCAGTAGTAGAGCTCTGTGTATAGTGTCCGCCAGCAGCAGTAGTAGAGCTCTGTGTATAGTGTCCGCCAGCAGCAGCAATAGAGCTCTGTGTATAGTGTCCGCCAGCAGCAGCAATAGAGCTCTGTGTATAGTGTCCGCCAGCAGCAGTAGTAGAGCTCTGTGTATAGTGTCCGCCAGCAGCAGCAATAGAGCTCTGTGTATAGTGTCCGCCAGCAGCAGTAGTAGAGCTCTGTGTATAGTGTCCGCCAGCAGCAGTAGTAGAGCTCCATGTATAGTGTCCGCCAGCAGCAGCAGTAGAGCTCTGTGTATAGTGTCCGCCAGCAGCAGCAGTAGAGCTCCATGTATAGTGTCCGCCAGCAGCAGCAGTAGTAGAGCTCTGTGTATAGTGTCCGCCAGCAGCAGTAGTAGTAGAGCTCTGTGTATAGTGTCCGCCAGCAGCAGCAGTAGTAGAGCTCCATGTATAGTGTCCGCCAGCAGCAGCAGTAGTAGAGCTCTGTGTATAGTGTCCGCCAGCAGCAGTAGTAGAGCTCTGTGTATAGTGTCCGCCAGCAGCAGTAGTAGAGCTCTGTGTATAGTGTCTAACCCTACACCCCCACCAGGATGGTCCCGTCCCTAAACCCCGGGGGTCTTCAGGCAGGAAGGACAGACTCCGGACCCTCGGATTGCGAGTTACGGACGGGGCCAAAGATCTTTATATCATATTGTGCTCGCTGAGCTGTTATGAAATGTATACTGGTAATGCCATTAATCTCCTGAGTATTTCTGGTAGAACTCTTTTACCTTTTTTAAAACCTAATAATTAATGATTTTTTAAAAACCTTTCCAACATCTTCAAGTCTCTTTGATCTAAATAAGACTATAGTCTATGTATAATTTCCCTCAGCACACTTCTCTAAGTGTTCCAGTGGAGAAAATTACATAATGCCATTGTTCTAATTGGGAATTGAGTAAAATTACATGATGTATGATGTACAAACAAGTCCTAAATGAAATAACAATATACTTAGTGGTGAAAAAAAACAGATAGATGTATTTAACTGTCATGAAAGTGGCGGGAGAAAAAAGAGACCATCTCAAATTGGGGAAAATTACTGGCGGGCGATTATTGTTAATATCTCAGAGTGGTGAACGCAGACGCCAGAGCTTTCTCCACTTCAGCAATCAATTCATATCTCATTAGTTCCTGTATTTATGATTCTCATAATGGTTCCTGTTGGCCTCTGAGCATCAGCTGCCGTTCAAATGTCACATATCTTATATGAGTTCATGGCTGCATTTTTATAATTGTTTTTCCCAGCACTATTGATCACTTCTAGCCTATTTCAGAGATTAATGGAGTGGCAATAATTGTAAATAGTTGTAATTGGACATGCTGGTCCAAGCCATGTCTGTGTTTAATATTGCACAATAAAGCAATACATGAAAACAGACCATTCTGACCTGAGGTCAGATCGCTTGCTGAAGTATGTATACTCTCGTTGAATGTTTAAAATCTACATTTCCTTCAAGACATTAAGGCTAAGCGAAGAATGTCTCATATTCAGTGGTATTTTAATATCCTCCTCTCAGTTCTTGTCATGCAAACCGCTAAAGTTGTGACACTAGAGTTGAGAAATATACAGTTTTTGCATGATTTGGACATTTAAATGATGAGTCTCAATTTCTGCAAAGGTCATCAAATGAAATGATTGTGTGAAACGTTTAAATTGTTCTTATTATTTTGGTTCTAACAGTGTATTGCTTTATCAGAGGCAGATCCACTGAGTCTTTGACAAAACCGCCAAATGAATTGAAGTGACCTTGAACTCATCAAGCGTGTTGCTCGTCAGAGCCGTGATCCCCTGATCTCTCAAAGTAAATGATTGATAAACTATTTAAATGTACATTCATACATCTTAAATATTTCTGGTCTGTATCACTGCATTGTTTGTTTCCTTTTTCTGTTTCTGAGCCTTTAAATATCCTTTGTAAAAGCTTTGCGAGGCATAACTCGCCTTAGATGTGCTCACAGAAATAGTTAACTGGCCACTACTGAATGCTTTATAACTACCTGAATTAACCGTAAATTATTGTAGTAATATGTGTTAATAAAGCATTTACTTCATTTAGAAATGATAAATTGATACTTAATGAAGTATGAAAATTCAATTATTAAACACATTATAGATATGCTTATATGTAGCTGTATTTATAAACTGCTTATTAATGTCTATTAATGTTTTATAAATGATTAATTAACGGTTTACTAATGCTTAACTAATAATTAATAGCGTGGAGTTCCCTTATTACTTCTGAATAGGATGCCTACTTCATAAATTGTATGAAAATATTGGAATTATATGGTTCAGATCACTCAAACCTCATATGGAAATAGAGGCGCCATTATATGGTCAGTAATGAAGTGTGGTTGTCACCTAGTGAATAAGTGTGGTACTGCGCCCAAACAAAGTATCACTGAAAGCTCATTTTTGGAGATATCAAAAAAATTTGGAACACTAGTTGTTCAGATTTTTGGCTTTGATTTTCTTGCAGTTTTAGAATCCAACATATTTAGAAAATATATATTTTATATATAAAACATGAATAACTACATTTTTACTTTGTACATTTTCATAAATTCAAATTTCTATAACTTTTTTTGATATGTTGACTGTTCAGATAGTCATACAACAAAATATTCAGGAGGTCATGAAAGTTTTGTTAATATGATAAAAAATGCTGGAGCGGTCTGCCAACTTTTTTTTTTTAAACGGCGGCGTAAAAAGAGTTAATCATCAGTTTTAATAACTGAAATTGACACAATCTGTATATACTATTTTAGATATTTTGTATGTATATGAAAGTAGAAAAATGTCTCCATTTGATTTATTTTGACTTGACATCAGACAACAATGCATTCAAAATTATAATATTTCAACAAATCTCCAAAGTTGTAGAAATGTAAAAGTAAGCAAGCAAGCAAATGTTACTTATATAGCACTTTTCCAAACAAACCAATGCAGTTCAAAGTGCTTTACAGGCAAAAAAAGAAACAACAGATAGTAGACCCAGTAAAGTACAAGAATAAGAATAAAGTTTATAAGGATTATTTACCGTGTCTTACGTGTTTTACTGTGTCTGTGTCACCGAGGCTTTCAGTTCTACCACACGATACTAGTAAAAGAAAATAATCTGAGGATATAGTATCCTTACCGGTTCAGATACTGTAAGTATTTATGAAAGATAGCCTGGAGCAAATCCATGCAATGCCTTATAAACTAATAAAAGGTTTTTAAAATCAACACGAAAAACTAACAGGTAACCAGTGTGATGACTTTAGTGTAGGTGTAACGTGCTCTCTCTTCTTGGTCTTCGTCAATACTCGAGCAGAGTTTTCTATTAATTGTAGATTAATAATTGTAATCTTTGGTAGACCAGAAAGGATGGCATTGCAATAGTCAAGCCTGCTAGTTATTAATGTATGCATTAGTTTTTCTGTATTGCTCAGAGAGAGAAATGGTCTTATTTTAGCAAAGTCCTTTAGATCAGGGGTTCTCAACCTTTTGCAACTCATGGCCCACAAATGACTGTTTAAAAACATTCCGAGGACCACCTTTCCAAATATGATAGTATGAACACAGAATAACAGAGAATTAAAAAATGACAATGACATACTCTGCTGTTAATCTGTTATGCCATTGTAGCAGACTAGGTCAAGTCAGCTATAGATGAAAACTGTCCTTGTATGAAAAAGACTTGGCAGGTTTACTCAGTAACAATAACAGGCTAACATACTTGTAACAACCGGTCAGACACACAAGAGGGGAACATTCTCTCTATTCATTAGCAGAAATGTTCAACAAAGTTCATTCACAGTAAAAATTTAATTTGAGTCTTCATTTTCTTTTCTGACATAGCCTACTCCAGTTCTACACACTAGACATACAAATGATGTGCATTTTGGGCACTTTTTGTGTGAAATCATATTTATGTTGTCCATCAAAAGTGTGCTTTCACTTTAGTTGAGCGTGAGCAGCGCAGAAACCCCGCTTCACTGCTGCTCACGCGACTCTCCTGCTTGACGCTCACGCACTGCTCCCGGTGTGAATGCACTCATTGATGAACATGTACGCCGGAAAAAATACGCGCCACTCACGCTTGCAGTGTGAAACGACCGTAATTCACATGTGCGTTCCGTGTGCACGTGTGATGCTGACATTGCACGATCTTAATCATGCGGCGCCCGAAAGCATTTGACCGGCATAAAATCACCATATGTCAGACTGACCGGCCGTTCAGTCTCCATCTCTAGCGCCTCTTGACAACATTTCTCCATATTCAACACACTGCGCCTTCAGCTTAAGGGGATTACACACCAAACGAGAAGCGCAGCACCACGACTTTAAAATATTACTGCCCATAAACTGAGAAAGCGTGTCCGGTGTGCGATTCCTCGACTTGTCCTTGTGTGCGATACCAAAGTCCTTGGCGATACCTCGAGTTGTCCTAGAGGCGACGCAGCGCTGCGCTTCTCCTCCGGTGTGCAACCCCCTTTTGTAATATAAACATAAATTAGCTTTTAGATAATGCATATTGACTTAACTTGAGTGTTTTTGGTCTAATAAAGTCATAAGAACAATCAGATAATTAGATAATAACAAGATTTGTCAATAAAAATAAAAAAATTAAATTATTTGCGTGTAGTCTACCACTGCCTATACACGGCCCACCAGATGGCGCTTCGAGGCCCACTAGAGTGCCGCGGCCCACCGGTTGAGAATCACTGCTTTAGATGATGAAATGCTATTTTGGTAATATTATGTATATGAGCTTTAAAATTAAAATCAGAGTCAAAGAAAATGCCTATATTGGTTGCAACTTGGCTTGGGTTTAATCCTGGTATATTTAGTTTAGGGGTCAATTTCTCTCTCTGCACTTTTGATCCAATAATCAAAACTTCAGCTGAGTTGTAAGAAATGTTGTGGCATCCAGTCATTTATATCTTGGATGCAATTTGCAATTGAATCAATTTGCCCAGTGTCATCAGAAAACACGGCTACATATAACGGTGTATCATCAGCATTACTGTGAAAAGAGGAACCATGCCTCCTGATGATATGACCGAGAGGTAACATATGTAGATTAATAAGTAGCAGTCCTACAATTGATCCCTGAGGAACTCCACACGGTACATCACGGTATTCAGTGAAAGTAAAATTAACTGAATACAATTCAAATAAAGTTGGATACTATAATATGTTCCTGCAAAGCAGCAGAGAAGGTTAACAGACAGGTTTAGATGTGTGTGTTAAACGACCCGTGTCACTTTGAAGCCATGAGGGACGAGCCGGGAGACTGACAGCTCAGATGATGTCATCAGCACGAGCCGAAAGAGCCGCAAAAACCCAGCGGGACGAAAACAGGATAATGGAGCCAGCCGAGCGTGACCGTCAGAGGAAAGCCATCACACACGGCCATAGAAGGTAAATAACTCAACACTCTTAAAACCTCGAGGCAATAAATACTAGGGAACTTTATGACTTTACATAAACATTATCTTCGTTATTTCACAGTTATTAAGCACACTTTTTAGGCCTGGAAATAAATTAGCAATTTTCTTTTTAAAAGGACTTTAAAAGAAGGCTACATCCCAGACAAAATGATTTTACATTCATTATTCTGTTGTTCAACTATTGCAAGTTTATCTGTGTTGTCTTGAACAGGTTTGTATAAGCCTCCTCGGTGCAGATTGTAATGATGTTGAGAGGCGTCTGAACACGCTGAGATGTAAAGCAACAGAATGCAGGAGTTTATTGTCAAGGCGACAGATCCGTACACTAAAGTAGACTCCCGTTTGGAGATTTGGATACTCCAACAAGGAGAGCATTACAATAATCAATTTGTGAAAAAACAAAGGAATTAATCTTTCAGCAACAGAAAAGGACAACATAGGCCGAATGTCTTCAGTTTTAGAGACATTTAGATGCAGAAAATTGTTAGACATCCACTAAATCCAACTTAATCTCAGAGATACAGTTGGAAAGATGAGAAACATCCACAAATTGACCCGGCTTGGAATGAATGTAAATCTGCGTGTCATCAGCCTAGAAATTATAATAATAGCAGACCAAGAGGGTAGATATAGATGCTAAACAGCAAAGGACCCAGCACTGAGCCCTGTGGGACACCTAAGATCTATAATCACACATAAAAACAAATTGACTTAAACCATTCAAAGCCAGTCTAAGATACACCAAAGTCAATTCAAGTCAAGTCATCTTCATTTATATAGCACTTTTAACCATGTAGATTGTTTCAAAACAGCTTTACAGAGATAAACATATAATTTAAGGTACCAGAGATTGTTTTGGCTTTATAGCGGTTCTTGAATAATGTTATTTCCAGCTAAAGTTAGTTTTGATTGATTCACTTCCGGCGAAATTATCATTTGTTATTAAATTAGGGGCCGCTAAGACGACACCGTTCTCTCTAAACAGACTTTAAACTGAACCTGTGATAAACGCTGATGGCGTTCACATCCACATTAAGAACTGATTCTATAGTTATGTGCGTTTAAATATATGTGCACAGGATTGTAATTCCCTACAAACCGTGCCTGAACAAACTACTTGTCTTGCCTATAAATTTTGATACAGAATTTTATTTTATCACTTCGGGGTCGGTACGCGAACCGAATTCCCCACAGCGCTTTATCTGTAGAGTGGGAAAGGGATCCTCCATAGGGAGAGGCTAGTTGGCACTTCAGCACTGCACTGTCATCGGGTCCAGGCAAAGCTCCTCATCAGATCTGGATCCGGCAGGCTGCGGGAAAACCTCGGGATAAACAAAGACACTAAAATTAGCGTAGATGCCATTCTTCTTATGATGTAACGAGTACATCAGGATTTAAGGGCAGTGTTCCCAGTTCCGGCTGACCTAATCTATGCAGCCTAACATTGATGTTTAAGATTCAGGAAAGAAGGAGGTGGGAACCGGCGAACATTCAACAACTTTTAATAAAATAATTAAACAAAAGTATCCGCCAGCAGCCCCTCGCGGAAGACTGCTGGCTACACAAAACAGAAACAAAACACAACATATAATCAGCCCTGTTCCTCTCTCGATCTTCACTGTCGTCGCTCCTCCTTTTATTCTTCCGCTCCTCCGTGAGAGATATGAAACCGGTGCGTCGCGCAGGTGTTGCTCATTATCAATCACGCCACCGGCCTTACGCCGTTCTCTCACGTCCCTCGACCTCGTCCTGCTCACAACATCTATAATTTATTATGTGAATGCTAGGTCAAAGAGATGTCTTTAATCGAGCTTTGTACTGACAGAGTGTGTCTGCTTCCCGGACAATGGTAGGAAGACTGTTCCAGAGTTTTGGTGCTAGAGAGGAAAAGGATCTACTGCCAGCAGTCGATTTTGATATTTTGGGATCGCAATAAACGTGAAGGACTATAATGTGTTAAGAGCTCGCTCAAGTACTGCAGAGCTAAACCATTTAGTGCTTTGTAAGTAATCAGCAATATTTTAAAATGTATACAATTTTTAATAGCCAGCCAATGCAGTGTTGACAGAACCGGGCTAATATGGTCATACTTCATGGTTCTGGTAAGAACTCGAGCTGCTGCGGTTTGTACTAGCTGTAGTTTGTTTATTAAGCGTGCAGGGCAACCACCCAGTAGAGAATTACAATAATCTAGTCTTGAGGTCATGAACGCATGAACTAATTGTTCTGCATTTGTCAATGAGAGTATATGACGTAATTTAGATATATTTTTGTAATGGGGTTCAATGTTATGGGAAAAAGGAGGCGAGAACCGTCGAACATTCAACAACTTTTAATGAAATAAACAAACAAAAGTATCTATCAGCAGCCCCTCGCGGACGACTGCTGGCTACACAAAACAGAAACAAAACTAAAATCAGGCCTGTTCCTCTCTCGATCATCGACGTTGTCGCTCCTCCTTTATGCCTCCGCTCCTCAGTGAGAGATGCGAGACCGGTGTGCTCGCTCATTAACACTCGCACCACCGGCCTCGCTCCATTCTCTCACGTCCCTCGGCCTCGTCCTGTTCGCCACATACCCCCACTGCCCCTCACAGGTCGGGTACACCCAAGACTGTGCCCCCCCCCCCCACCCCCACCCACGGCAGCGGCGATCCCTGGGGGGTATGGACAGACGAGCCAAGGGAAACGGAGACGGAAGCATGAAGAGCGATGGATACGAGAGAGGGGAGAGAAAAAAAAATTTGTCCGGTTCCCACAAAATGCTGTCATCTGGTCCCCCACCAGCAGGGCGATCTTCTCCGCAGTGCCTGGCGGTGACGCTGGATGGCCCTCGGTGGACGGCTCGACGCTCCTCCGCCGCCCGGTGGACGGTGACGGCTCCGCCGGTTTCGGGCAGCTGGCAGGAGTCCCCCACTCCCTGCTCCTCCCCTTCACTGGCGGATGGCAGCAGGCTCCGGCCCACGGCGCGTGGCGGCGACTCCTCCACTCCCTCCCGGACGGCATCACAAAACAGAAACAAAACATCAACTAAAATCAGGCCTGGTCCTCTCGCGATCATCCACATTGTCGCTCCTCCTTTATGCCTCCGCTCCTCCGTGAGAGATGCGAGACCGGTGTGCTCACAAGTGTCGCTCATTAACACTCGCACCACCGGCCTCGCGCCGTTCTCTCACGTCCCTCTGCCTCGACCTGTTCGCCACAATTTTTAAGATGGAAAAAAATTTACAGATACTTGACATGTGACTTTCAAATGAAAGATTGGTATCAAAGAGCACTGCCAGGTTCCTAACCGACCAGTCATCAAGTGTTAGACAATATTCTAGGTTATTATATGTGGACGTTTTTTGTCCAATAATTAGAATCTCTGTTTTTTTTTAATTTAGTAGTATGAAATTAAGTTAAGTTAGGTTTTGAAGAAATATAGAGCTGAGTATCATCGGCATAACAGTGAAAGCTAATCCCGTGTTTCCTAATGATATCTCCTAATGGCAGCATGTACAGAGTGAACAACGGCGGTCCTAGTACTGAGCCTTGTGGTACACCATACTGAACTTATGATCGATAAGACATCTCTTCATTTACTGCTACAAACGGATAACGGTCAGATAAGTATGATTTAAACCATGCTAGTGCATAAATTCCAACATAGTTTTCTAGTCTATTTAAAAGAATGTTCTGGTCAATATTATCAAATGCAGCACTAAGATCAAGTAACACTAATCGAGAGATACAACCACGATCGGATGATAAGAGCAAATAATTTGTTTCAAGAAAGGAACACAGTTGTGAGGATACATCTTTTTCTAATTTCTTTGACGGAAAAGGCATATTCGAGATCGGCCTGTAATTGACTAATTTTGTATGATCAAGTTGCGTTTTTTAACAAGCGGTTTATCATTGGCTTTTATTTGTTGAACATCAATTACATTTTTAACCTGACGTTTTTTGGATTTCCAAATTCGGGGAACAGACACAGTCTCCATATGATGATATCTAGGTGAAAGAGGCTCTGTGTGATGGGATTTATCTGACCTTGGTGATGCGAGGCCGCTAGCAGACGGTTGGTTTAGCCAGTCTGTCTGCTTACTGACCTGAGCCCCAGATTATCATGTTTTATCTCTAAGACTATGAGCCAAATTACTAGAGAGAAGAGCAACACCAACCCAGGAGGGATGAATACCATATCTTTTCAGCAGGTCAGGTTTGTCCCAAAAACTTTTCCAATTGTCTATGAATTCTATATTATTTTTCGGACACCACTTAGACAACCAGCCATTGAGTGAACACAATCTACTAACTATCTCATCACGGCGAACAGGAAGGGGGCCAGAGCAAATTACAGTGCCTGACATCGTACTTGCGAGTTCACACACCTCTTTAAACCTCTGGGGTCGGCAAACGCGCCGGCGCGTTTTGCGTGATTTTTTTCACATAGCAGCAAAATAGACTTAAAATTCATTTTTGGTCATACAGACTTAAGAAATATGAAAAAATAAACTGTTAAATGTCTATTTTTTTATGTGTCCACTTACAATCAAAATAAGACATTGTGCTTTTGTAAAATAAAGAAAATAAACAAGGTGTGTTTTCTGCCTCTCCGTCTCCGAGAACTTTTTTTCTGGAGCACGTCTCTAAACTTAAACAAAACTCAGTGAATACTATTCACCCAGGCATGAGCAATATATCTTTATAGACCTTTAATTGTGTACTGTTAAATGATCTAATTCAAAACCAAAACAAATATTCTCTGTTTATGTAATCTATATAAAAAGAGAGAGATGTCAGTCGTTCTCATTTCAGCTCATTAAAGCTCATTATATGTTAATGTGACCACGCCCACAGAGAGCGCGCGCTATTCAAACGTAAATGATCTGAGGCAATACATGCAAACTTGTAAACGCCCACACGAGCTCGATAAAACACTCAAGGTTTAATCAGATTAATGTACTGTCGTCTTGCGAGGCTGTGAGGAATAATCCTGGGAATTTACCTCAGAAGTGCTGGTTTAGTTTCACTTCGAGGAGCAACGGATCCAACCTAGGATTGTCATAGTAAATTTTTTATTCTTTGTTCTTATCGCGATCTCAGTGCTTTGTTCTCATCGCGATATGGAATAGTGTCTGTAAACCGCAAAAAAAACTGTTTTAATATGAATCGCGTGTCTGTGTGTGAATGATTGAACGCCATGGATTCGCACTGTTGTTTACTATGTTACAGACGAAATATGAAAGACAACATTTCATTGACACACATATTATCAGTCCACACACACACATATAATCAGTTCACACACATATAATCAGTCCACACACACTTATATATAATCAGTCCACACACACATATATAATCAGTCCGCACACATATAATCAGTCCACACACACATATTATCAGTCCACACACACATATTATCAGTCCACACATATATAATCAGCCCACACACACATATAAACAGTCCACAAACACATATATATATAATCAGTCCGCACACATACATATAATCAGTCCACCACACACATATAATCAGTCCACACACACTTATATATAATCAGTCCGCACACATATAATCAGTCCACACACACATATATAATCAGTCCGCACACATATAATCAGTCCACACACATATATATAATCAGTCCACACACACATATTATCAGTCCACACACATATATAATCAGTCCGCACACATATAGTCCACACACACATATATAATCAGTCCGCACACATATAATCAGTCCACACACATATATATAATCAGTCCACACACACATATAATCAGTCCGCACACACATATATATAATCAGTCCACATACATATATATAATCAGTCCACACACACATATAATCAGTCCGCACACACATATATATAATCAGTCCACATACATATATATAATCAGTCCACACACATATAATCAGCCCACACACACATATAAACAGTCCACAAACACATATATATATATAATCAGTCCACACACACAGATATATAATCAGTCCGCACACATACATATAATCAGTCCACCACACACATATAATCAGTCCAAACACACATATAATCAGTCCAAACACACATATAATCAGTCCACACACACATATAATCAGTCCACACACACATATTATCAGTCCACACACACATATTATCAGTCCACACACATATATAATCAGTCCACACACATATAATCAGCCCACACACACACATATATATAATCAGTCCACACACATATAATCAGCCCACACACACATATAATCAGTCCACACACATATAATCAGCCCACACACACATATACAGGTCCTTCTAAAAAAATTAGCATATTGTGATAAAGTTCATTATTTTCCATAATGTAATGATAAAAATTAAACTTTCATATATTTTAGATTCATTGCACACCAACTGAAATATTTCAGATCTTTTATTGTTTTAATACTGATGATTTTGGCATACAGCTCATGAAAACCCAAAATTCCTATCTCAAAAAAATTAGCATATCATGAAAAGGTTCTCTAAACGAGCTATTAACCTAATCATCTGAATCAACTAATTAACTCTAAACACCTGCAAAAGATTCCTGAGGCTTTTAAAAACTCCCAGCCTGTTTCATTATTCAAAACCGCAATCATGGGTAAGACTGTCGACCTGACTGCTGTCCAGAAGGCCATCATTGACACCCTCAAGCAAGAGGGTAAGACACAGAAAGAAATTTCTGAACAAATAGGCTGTTTCCAGAGTGCTGTATCAAGGCACCTCAGTGGGAAGTCTGTGGGAAGGAAAAAGTGTGGCAAAAAACGCTGCACAACGAGAAGAGGTGACCGGACCCTGAGGAAGATTGTGGAGAAGGAGCGATTCCAGACCTTGGGGGACCTGTGGAAGCAGTGGACTGAGTCTGGAGTAGAAACATCCAGAGCCACCGTGCACAGGCGTGTGCAGGAAATGGGCTACAGGTGCCGCATTCCCCAGGTCAAGCCACTTTTGAACCAGAAACAGCGGCAGAAGCGCCTGACCTGGGCTACAGAGAAGCAGCACTGGACTGTTGCTCAGTGGTCCAAAGTACTTTTTTCGGATGAAAGCAAATTTTGCATGTCATTCGGAAATCAAGGTGCCAGAGTCTGGAGGACGACTGGGGAGAAGGAAATGCCAAAATGCCTGAAGTCCAGTGTCAAGTACCCACAGTCAGTGATGGTCTGGGGTGCCATGTCTGCTGGTGTTGGTCCACTGTGTTTTATCAAGGGCAGGGTCAATGCAGCTAGCTATCAGGAGATTTTGGAGCACTTCATGCTTCCATCTGCTGAAAAGCTTTATGGAGATGAAGATTTCATTTTTCAGCACGACCTGGCACCTGCTCACAGTGCCAAAACCACTGGTAAATGGTTTACTGTGCTCAATTGGCCTGCCAACTCTCCTGACCTGAACCCCATAGAGAATCTGTGGGATATTGTGAAGAGAAAGTTGAGAGACGCAAGACCCAACACTCTGGATGAGCTTAAGGCCGCTATCGAAGCATCCTGGGCCTCCATAACACCTCAGCAGTGCCACAGGCTGATTGCCTCCATGCCACACCGCATTGAAGCAGTCATTTCTGCAAAAGGATTCCCGACCAAGTATTGAGTGCATAACTGAACATAATTATTTGAAGGTTGACTTTTTTTTGTATTAAAAACACTTCTTTTATTGGTCGGATGAAGTATGCTAATTTTTTTAGATAGGAATTTTGGGTTTTCATGAGCTGTATGCCAAAATCATCAATATTAAAACAATAAAAGACCTGAAATATTTCAGTTGGTGTGCAATGAATCTAAAATATATGAAAGTTTAATTTTTATCATTACATTATGGAAATTAATGAACTTTATCACAATATGCTAATTTCTTTAGAAGGACCTGTAATCAGTCCACACACACATATATATAATCAGTCCGCACCCACATACATATATATAATCAGTCCACACACACATATATATAATCAGCCCACACACACATATAATCAGTCCACACACACACATATATATAATCAGTCCGCACACATATAATCAGTCCACACATACATATAATCAGTCCACACACATATATATAATCAGTCCACACACATATAATCAGCCCACACATATATAATCAGCCCACACACACACATATAAACAGTCCACACACACATATATATAATCAGTCCACACACATACATATAATCAGTCCACACACACACATATAATCAGTCCACACACACATATATATAATCAGCCCATACACACATATAATCAGTCCACACACACACATATATATAATCAGTCCGCACACATATAATCAGTCCACACACATATAATCAGTCCACACACACATATAATCAGTCCACACACACATATATATAATCAGTCCACACACATATATATAATCAGTCCACACACATATATATAATCAGTCCACACACATATATATAATCAGTCCACACACATATAATCAGTCCACACACACATATATATATATAATCAGTCCACACACATATAATCAGTCCACACACACATATAATCAGTCCACACACACATATATATAATCAGTCCACACACATATATATAATCAGTCCACACACATATAATCAGCCCACACATATATAATCAGCCCACACACACATATAAACAGTCCACACACACATATATATAATCAGTCCACACACATACATATAATCAGCCCACACACACACATATATATAATCAGTCCACACACACATATATATAATCAGTCCACACACACACATATATAATCAGTCCACACACACATATATATAATCAGTCCACACACATACATATAATCAGTCCACACACACACACACATTTATATAATCAGTCCACACACACATATATATAATCAGTCCACACACACACACATATATAATCAGTCCACACACATATAATCAGTCCGCACACACACATATAATCAGTCCGCACACACACATATAATCAGTCCACACACACATACAGTATATATAATCAGTCCACACACATACATATAATCAGTCCACACACACACACACATTTATATAATCAGTCCACACACACATATATATAATCAGTCCACACACACACACACATATAATCAGTCCACACACATTTAATCAGTCCACACACACATATATATAATCAGTCCACACACATATAATCAGTCCACACACATATAATCAGTCCACACACACATATATATAATCAGTCCACACACACACACATACATATAATCAGTCCACACACACATATATATAATCAGTCCACACACACATATATAATCAGTCCACACACACATATATATAATCAGTCCACACACATATAATCAGTCCACACACATACATATAATCAGTCCACACACATATATATAATCAGTCCGCACACATATAATCAGTCCACACACATATAATCAGTCCACACACACATATAATCAGTCCACACACACATATATATAATCAGTCCACACACATATATATAATCAGTCCACACACATATATATAATCAGTCCACACACATATAATCAGCCCACACACACACATATATATAATCAGTCCACACACACATATATATAATCAGTCCACACACACACATATATAATCAGTCCACACACACATATATATAATCAGTCCACACACATACATATAATCAGTCCACACACACACACACATTTATATAATCAGTCCACACACACATATATATAATCAGTCCACACACACACACATATATAATCAGTCCACACACATATAATCAGTCCGCACACACACATATAATCAGTCAGCACACACACATATAATCAGTCCACACACACATACAGTATATATAATCAGTCCACACACATATAATCAGTCCACACACATTTAATCAGTCCACACACACATATATATAATCAGTCCACACACATATAATCAGTCCACACACATATAATCAGTCCACACACACATATATATAATCAGTCCACACACACACACATACATATAATCAGTCCACACACACATATATATAATCAGTCCACACACACATATATAATCAGTCCACACACACATATATATAATCAGTCCACACACATATAATCAGTCCACACACATACATATAATCAGTCCACACACATATATATAATCAGTCCGCACACATATAATCAGTCCACACACATATAATCAGTCCACACACACATATAATCAGTCCACACACACATATATATAATCAGTCCACACACATATATATAATCAGTCCACACACATATATATAATCAGTCCACACACATATAATCAGCCCACACATATATAATCAGCCCCCACACACACATATAAACAGTCCACACACACATATATATAATCAGTCCACACACATACATATAATTAGTCCACACACACATATAATCAGTCCACACACACACATATATATAATCAGCCCATACACACATATGATCAGTCCACACACACACACATATATAATCAGTCCGCACACATATAATCAGTCCACACACATATAATCAGTCCACACACATATAATCAGTCCACACACACATATATATAATCAGTCCACACACATATATATAATCAGTCCACACACATATATATAATCAGTCCACACACATATAATCAGTCCACACACACATATAATCAGTCCACACACACATATATATAATCAGTCCACACATATATATATAATCAGTCCACACATATATATATAATCAGTCCACACACATATAATCAGCCCACACATATATAATCAGCCCACACACACATATAAACAGTCCACACACACATATATATAATCAGTCCACACACATACATATAATCAGCCCACACACACACATATATATAATCAGTCCACACACACATATATATAATCAGTCCACACACACACATATATAATCAGTCCACACACATACATATAATCAGTCCACACACACACACACACATTTATATAATCAGTCCACACACACACACATATATAATCAGTCCACACACATATAATCAGTCCGCACACATACATATAATCAGTCCACACACACATACAGTATATATAATCAGTCCACACACATATAATCAGTCCACACACATTTAATCAGTAAACACACACATATATATAATCAGTCCACACACATATAATCAGTCCACACACATATAATCAGTCCACACACACATACATAAAATCAGTCCACACACACATATATAATCAGTCCACACACACATATATATAATCAGTCCACACACATATAATCAGTCCACACACATACATATAATCAGTCCACACACATTTAATCAGTAAACACACACATATATATAATCAGTCCACACACATATAATCAGTCCACACACATATAATCAGTCCACACACACATACATAAAATCAGTCCACACACACATATATAATCAGTCCACACACACATATATATAATCAGTCCACACACATATAATCAGTCCACACACATACATATAATCAGTCCACACACATATATATAATAATCAGTCCACACACACATATATAATCAGTCCACACACACATATATATAATCAGTCCACACACACATATATAATCAGTCCACACACACATATATATAATCAGTCCACACACATATAATCAGTCCACACACATACATATAATCAGTCCACACATATATATAATAATCAGTCCACACACACACATATATAATCAGTCCACACACACACATATAATCAGTCCACACACACACATATATAATCAGTCCACACACACACATATATAATCAGTCCACACACACATATATATAATCAGTCCACACACACATATATATAATCAGTCCACACACACACATATATAATCAGTCCACACACACATACACTACCGGTCAAAAGTTCGGGGTCAGTAAGATTTTTTATGTTTTTAAATGAAGTCTCTTCTGCTCACCAAGGCTGCAATTATTTGATCCAAAAAAAATAAATAATAATAATATTGTGAAATATTATTACAATTTAAAACAGCGGTTTTCTATGTGAATATATAGTGAAGTGTAATTTATTCCTGTGATCAAAGCTGAATTTACAGCATCATTACTCTAGTCTTCAGTGTCACATTTTTTTAATTATTATAATATGAAATTATTATAATATGATGCTCAAGAAACATTTATGATTATTATCCATGTTGAAAACAGTTTTTTACATTTTTATTTCAGGATTCTTTGATGAATAGAAAGTTCAAAAGAACAGCATTTATTTAAAATATAATCTTTTCTAACATTATAAATGTCTTTACTGTATAACTTTTGATCAATTTAACTCATCCTTGATGAATAAAAGTATTTTCTAATTTCTTTCCCCCCCAAAAAAATAAATAAATTTTACTGACCCCAAACTTTTGAATGGTAGTGATTAATGTTACAAAAGCTTTCCATTTCAAATCAATGCTGTTCTTTTGAACTTTCTATTCATCAAAGAATCCTGAAATAAAAATGTAAAAAACTGTTTTCAACATGGATAATAATCATAAATGTTTCTTGAGCATCATATTATAATAATTTCATATTATAATAATTTAAGAAATGTGACACTGAAGACTGGAGTAATGATGCTGTAAATTCAGCTTTGATCACAGGAATAAATTACACTTCACTATATATTCACATAGAAAACCGCTGTTTTAAATTGTAATAATATTTCACAATATTACTTTTTTTTTTTTTTTTTTTTATCAAATAATTGCAGCCTTGGTGAGCAGAAGAGACTTCATTTAAAAACATAAAAAATCTTACTGACCCCGAACTTTTGACCGGTAGTGTATGTATAATCAGTCCACACACATATAATCAGTCCGCACACATACATATAATCAGTCCACACACACATACAGTATATAATCAGTCCACACACATATAATCAGTCCACACACACATAATCAGTCCACACACACATACAGTACTGTGCAAAAGTTTTAGATCGGTGAGATTTTTTGTTTTAAAAGAAGTCTCTTCTGCTCACCAAGGCTGCAATTATTTGATAAAAAAAAAAAAAAAAAACAGTAATATTGTGAAATATTATTACAATTTAAAACAGCGTTTTTCTATGTGAATATACAGTAAAGTGTAATTTATTCCTGTGATCAAAGCTGAATTTTCATCATCATTACTCCAGTCTTCAGTGTCACATGATCCTTCAAAAATCATTCTAATATGATGATTTGATGCTCAAAAAACATTCATTATTATTTTCAATGTTGAAAACAGTTGTGTACAATTTTTTATTTTTTATTCTTTGATGAATAGAAAGTTCAAAAGAACAGCGTTTATTTAAAATAGAATATTTTCTAACATTATAAATGTCTTTACTGTAACTTTTGATCAGTTTAACTCATCCTTGATGAATAAAAGTATTGATTTATTATATTTCTTTCCCCCAAAAATAAAATTTAAATTCTTACTGACCCCAAACTTTTGAAGGGTAGAGTTTAATGTTACAAAAGCTTTAGATTTCAGATAAATGCTGTTCTTTTTTAGTGTCTATTCATCATAGCATCATGAAATAAAAATGTAAAAAACTGTTTTCAACACTGATAATAATCATAAATGTTTCTTGAGCATCAAATCATCATATTAGAATGATTTTTGAAGGATCATGTGACACTGAAGACTGGAGTAATGATGATGATAAATTCAGCTTTGATCACAGGAATAAATTACACTTCACTATATATTCACATAGAAAACCGCTGTTTTAAATTGTAATAATATTTCACAATATTACTGGTTTTTTTGTATTTTTTATCAAATAATTGCAGCCTTGGTGAGCAGAAGAGACTTCTTTTAAAAACATAAAAAATCTTACCGATCTAAAACTTTTGCACAGTACTGTATATATAATCAGTCCACATACACACACACACACACACATATATAATCAGTCCACACACAAACATAAAATCAGTCCACACACACACATATATATAATCAGTCCACACACACATATATATAATCAGTCCACACACACACATATATATAATCAGTCCACACACACATATATATAATCAGTCCACACACACACATATATAATCAGTCCATACACACATATATATAATCAGTCCACACACATATAATCAGTCCACACACATACATATAATCAGTCCACACACACATATAATCAGTCCAAACACACATATAATCAGTCCACACACACATATAATCAGTCCACACACACATATATATATAATCAGTCCACACACACATATATATAATCAGTCCACACACACACATATATAATCAGTCCATACACACATATATATAATCAGTCCACACACATATAATCAGTCCACACACATACATATAATCAGTCCACACACACATATAATCAGTCCACACACATATATATAATCAGTCCACACACACACATATATATAATCAGTCCACACACACATATATATAATCAGTCCACACACACACATATATAATCAGTCCATACACACATATATATAATCAGTCCACACACATATAATCAGTCCACACACATACATATAATCAGTCCACACACACATATAATCAGTCCAAACACACATATAATCAGTCCACACACACATATAATCAGTCCACACACACATATAATCAGTCCAAATACACATATAATCAGTCCACACACATACATATAATCAGTCCACACACACATATAATCAGTCCAAACACACATATAATCAGTCCAAACACACATATAATCAGTCCACACACATACATATAATCAGTCCACACACACATATAATCAGTCCAAACACACATATAATCAGTCCAAACACACATATAATCAGTCCACACACAAACATAAAATCAGTCCACACACACACATATATATAATCAGTCCACACACACATATATATAATCAGTCCACACACACACATATATAATCAGTCCATACACACATATATATAATCAGTCCACACACATATAATCAGTCCACACACATACATATAATCAGTCCACACACACATATAATCAGTCCAAACACACATATAATCAGTCCAAACACACATATAATCAGTCCACACACACATATAATCAGTCCAAATACACATATAATCAGTCCACACACATACATATAATCAGTCCACACACACATATAATCAGTCCAAACACACATATAATCAGTCCAAACACACATATAATCAGTCCACACACACATATAATCAGTCCAAACACACATATAATCAGTCCACACACACATATAATCAGTCCAAACACACATATAATCAGTCCACACACACATTTAATCAGTCCAAACACACATATAATCAGTCCAAACACACATATAATCAGTCCACACACACATATAATCAGTCCAAACACACATATAATCAGTCCACACACACATATAATCAGTCCAAACACACATATAATCAGTCCAAACACACATATAATCAGTCCAAACACACATATAATCAGTCCACACACACATATAATCAGTCCAAACACACATATAATCAGTCCACACACACATATAATCAGCCCAAACACACATATAATCAGTCCACACACACATATAATCAGTCCAAACACACATATAATCAGTCCAAACACACATATAATCAGTCCACACACACATATAATCAGTCCAAACACACATATAATCAGTCCACACACACATATAATCAGTCCAAACACACATATAATCAGTCCACACACACATTTAATCAGTCCAAACACACATATAATCAGTCCAAACACACATATAATCAGTCCACACACACATATAATCAGTCCAAACACACATATAATCAGTCCAAACACACATATAATCAGTCCAAACACACATATAATCAGTCCAAACACACATATAATCAGTCCACACACACATATAATCAGTCCAAACACACATATAATCAGTCCAAACACACATATAATCAGTCCACACACACATATAATCAGTCCAAACACACATATAATCAGTCAGAGTCAGGGTTAGGTTGGATCCGTTGCTCCTCGAAGTGAAACTAAACCAGCACTTCTGAGGTAAATTCCCAGGATTATTCCTCACAGCCTCGCAAGACGACAGTACATTAATCTGATTAAACCTTGAGTGTTTTATCGAGCTCATGTGGGCGTTTACAAATTTGCATGTATTGCCTCAGATCATTTGCGTTTGAATAGCGCGCGCTCTCTGTGGGCGTGGTCACATTAACATATAATGAGTTTTAATGAGCTGAAATGAGAATGACTGACATCTCTCTCTTTTTATATAGATTACATAAACAGAGAATATTGGTTTTGGTTTTGAATTAGATCATTTAAAAGTACACAATTAAAGGTCTATAAAGATATATTGCTCATGCCTGGGTGAATAGTATTCGCTGAGTTTTGTTTAAGTTTAGAGACGTGCTCCATAAAAAAAGTTCTCGGAGACGGAGAGGCAGACAGCACACCCTGTTTATTTTCTTTATTTTACAAAAGCACAATGTCTTATTTTGATTGTAAGTGGACACATAAAAAAATAGACATTTAACAGTTTATTTTTTCATATTTCTTAAGTCTGTATAACCAAAAATTACGGAGTATTTTAAGTCTATTTTGCTGCTATGTGAAAAAAATCACGCAAAACACGCCGGCGCGTTTGCCGACCCCAGAGGGGTTAGACTTTAACCAGACTTTAATCAGTCCACACAGATATAATCAGTCCACACACACATATATATAATCAGTCCACACACACATACAATCAGTCCACACAGATATAATCAGTCCACACACACATATATATAATCAGTCCACACACACATACAATCAGTCCACACACACACACACACACACACACACACACACACACACACTGCCCCTGTCCCTAAACCTACCCATCACAGGAGACATTCTGCATTTTTACATTTTTAATAAAACATTGTTTTTTATGTTTTTTAAGCTATTTGAAATATGAGGACTCATGAAATGTCCTCATAAACCACGTGTAAGTTTTAATACCAGTGTAATATGCATGTCATTATACACATCTGTGTCCTCATAAATCACATAAACAAGAGCACACACACAAACACACACACTCACACATATAATCAGTCCACAGAAGGCTGCTTTTAACTGTTCTTAGTTACATGTGATTAATTTAGTGCTTTGTTGTGTTTTATGGTGTGTTTGTGTATATGTTTTGTAAGGTTGCATTTGAGTCTACTCATGTTGTTTTTAAACAGGATTTAAAAAATAAAATGATTGATTGACCTGCGTGAAATGCTGACAGCAATGAAAATCAAAACAAACAAAGAAACAAGACTTCATTCTGAATACAGAGCAAAAGGCATTTAAATAGACAAGAATAATGATCAAATGAAACAAGACACGGCTGCAACAGTTAACTAAAACTGAGCAGGGGTTTCTGGGAAATGTAGTCTGGGAATAAGAGTGTATGGGAACAGTGAGGGGCGAGGCTGCCCTCTGGTGGTAGTAAAGCGTAGATGACACCACTTCAGTGAGAGTATTGGCTTCATTATGCTGAACTTTATACAGATGCTGTATTAAGCAGTTTATAAAGTATTGAATGAAAATGTTTCTTAAACATCTGTGTATTTGACAGATATTGCATATATTTCACTTCAGCTGTGGTAAAACCCCACGTGAGCGTCGCTACGGGAAGCAGAAAGTGTGCGACTTCATGTCTCAGTGTTCAGCACCTGCAACTCTCTCCGGTCGGGTACAGCCCATGTCCAACACACACATTATCTGTGGCATATTCTATACTATTTCACACACACAATTCTTAAAAACAAGTGAGTGTTAGGGCCTTTCCAAATACCCACACTTGAACACCTGCATGAAGTATTTCCTGTATTCACATTTACATTTATGCATTTGGCAGACGCTTTTATCCAAAGCGACTTCCATTGCATTTCAAGGTACACATTTACATTCTTATCAATTCTTGCTTTCACTGGGAATCGAACCCATGACCTTGGCGTTGCAAGAGCTCTACTGTTTGAGAAGTCGGAGTGAAGACTGCGAGTGTGTGTAGAAGTGTTTACAGAGCTTTATTTTTAATTTTAATACCTTTGAATAAACTTTGAATGTCTGGTCATCAGTCGCTATGTGACAGACGACACCCTATTTCAAATTGTGGTGCTTCTAATTAAGTAATAAAAAGCAGTTGCAAATGTTACACTACAAGTGGTGGCTCCAGGATTGTTTTGTTGGGGGTGCTAATAAAACAATTCAATTGAATGAACATAATGAACGCCTAAGCTGCAGCTGTCTATACTGCATGCAGTTCAGTCACCTAGTGCTGTTTAGATATAGCACATCTTATAAAATGGCTTACTGTACTTTTACTGTGGTATTGCACTCTTAGTGTGCCACAGCCAAATTAGTAATTTACTGTTATTAGTAATATGCCTATAACTTATCTAATGCCAACTGCCAAATATGACACTCCCAAATTAATACAATGTATGAACACACACAGAAGACAGAGAACAGTAGTGTTGTAGTCAAGACCACCTAACCCGAGACCAAAACAAGACCAAGACCAGAGTGTATCGAGACCGAGACAAGACCAAGACCAAGGGAGGGCGAGACCGAGACAAGACCAAGTGAAAAATGAAATAAAACCTAAAATGTGAAACATGATCAAAAGAGCTTCTCAAATTGATCTGAAAGATCCACATTCCCATAAAAACAGATATTAAACACTCAAAGCTGAAATAAACTTAACCATCTTCATTCAATACTCCTGGGTGACTTCCATCATTTAGTACAGAATGTAAAACAATTATTCAAGTCTTCACTTTTGTCCGCCTTTTATAAACAATACTTAAAGTTATGTTGTTTTTAAACCAACAACAGTCCTTTTTTTTTCAAAACCACATAGCTAAATGTGTAAAAAAAAAATGCATGTGATTTATAAAAGTACAAAATTGATTTAAATGGGAGCAGTTTCATCATATGCCAAACCTTAATAAATATATCCAAATGCTCCACATGACACTATGGTCTTCCGACCTTTTACCATCGTGTCGATTTATTTAGATTAATATGTGCCAGGGAGAGAGAGCAAGACAGCGCTTAGGAGACGGTGAAGCCTTGTTTATACTTCCGCCTGGCTCCGAAGAGAGAGAGTGCGCTCGACCGGGGTGCTCTCTCGCTCTCTCTCTCTCACACGCAGTAGTTCGTCTACATTACTCATCGATCAAATAAGACTATGGCGGGACAACAATTCGCTTTGGAGCAGGAGCATCGATGAGAGGACTCGTTAACGTCGAGGGCATACAATATAGATGGTTCATCAAACGTCTCGGGTTACGACTGTACCCCTTACGACTTTTACGACATTACGACTGTTCCCTGAGGTTGAGTCTTTGGGGACGCTCCCTTAGCGTGCGCCTCTGAAGTATGAATGAAACTAATCCAATCCTGATTGGTGTTGCGTCATGACGCAACATGTGACGGCATATAAAAGTGACGCTGGCACACACACACATTAGCCTCGCGATGAAGCAAGCCGCTCCTAGGCATTTACATTTACATTTAGTCATTTAGCAGATGCTTTTATCCAAAGCGACTTACAACTGAGGACTAAAGCAAGCGAGTCATCGGGAAGACGCAAAGAACAACACAAGAAGTATTCAAAATACAAAGTTCAGGCATTGCTCAGAGTAGTAAAAATCAGACATGGGGAAGGGATTTTTTTTAATTTTATTTTTTTATGTTAAGTGCTCACGGAAGAGATGAGTTTTCAGCTGACTTTTAAATGCTGACAGGGATTCTGCGTTCCGGATGAGGGTGGGAAGATCATTCCACCAGCATGGAACCGTGAATGAGAATGTTTTGAAGAGTGATTTTATGCCTCGCTGTGAGGGTACCATGAGCCGCCGCTCCTTGACCGATCGTAGGTTTCTGATCGGGGTATAAACTCGTAGGAGTGAGTGGAAGTAGAACAGAGCTGAGTCAGTGGTAGATCTGTAAGCAAGCGTCAAAGCCTTAAATTTGATGCGAGCAGCGAGTGGTAGCCAGTGTAGTGAGACGAACAGAGGAGTGACATGGGCCCTTTTGGGCTCGTTGAAGACAAGACGAGCTGCAGCATTCTGGATCATTTGTAGAGGTTTAGTTGCACATGATGGAAGTCCTGCCAAAAGAGCATTGCAGTAATCAAGCCTAGAGATAACCAGGGCCTGGACTAGAAGTTGTGTTGCATGTTCAGTTAGGAAAGGCCTGACCTTCCTGATGTTGTACAGTGCAAACCTGCATGATCAAGTTGTTTTTGTAATGTGCTCTGTGAAGGTCAGCTGGTCGTCAAATGTAACTCCAAGATTTCTGACCGACCTTGATGGGAGGATTGAGGATGAATCTAGCTGGATAGTGAAGTTGTACTGTAGAGACGGGTTGGCAGGGAGGACGAGAAGCTCTGTCTTTGCCAGGTTGAGCTGTAGGTGGTGTTTCTTCATCCATGCCGAGATGTCCGCCAGACAGCTTGAGATCCGTGCAGCTACTGTGGGATCATCTGGTTGAAATGAAAGGTAGAGCTGGGTGTCATCAGCATAGCAATGATAAGAGAAACCATGTGCCTGTTTAATGGGTCCCAGTGAGGTGGTGTAAATGGATAAGAGGAGCGGTCCAAGAACTGAGCCCTGTGGAACGCCTGTGGTCAGTTGATGTGCTTTGAATACCTCGCCTCTCCTGAAGGACCTATCTGTGAGATAGGACTCAAACCACTGGAGGGCAGATCCAGTGATGCCCAGTGATGAGAGGGAGGACAGCAGGATCTGATGATTCACGGTGTCGAAGGCAGCAGACAGATCAAGGATAATGAGAACAGATGATTTGGAAGCAGCTTTCGCAATCCGCAGGGCTTCTGTGACCGACAGTAGTGCAGTCTCGGTCGAGTGTCCTTTCTTGAAGCCAGATTGGTTTACATCAAGCTGATTGGTCAGAGACAGGAAAGATGACACTTGGTTGAAAGCAGCTCGTTCAAGTGTTTTCGCAATGAATGGTAGGAGAGAGACAAGTCTGTAATTTTCTAAAAATGATGTGTTTAATGTTGGTTTTTTGTGCAGTGGAGTTACCCGAGCCTGCTTGAATGCTGTAGGGAAAAGGCCAGTATTGAGGGATGAGTTGATGATGTGTGTGAGTGCTGGTAAAAGTGTGGGAGAGATGGCTTGTAGAAGGTGTGAGGGGATAGGGTCTAGAGGGCAGGTGGTAGGATGACTGGAGAGAAGTAGTTTAGATACTTCTTCCTCGGTTAGTGGAGAGAAGGAGGAGAGAAAGTGTTTGGTTGTGGGAGAGGATGGTCTGAGTTCCTGTGTGTGTGGAGCTGAGAACTGACTGCTGATAGTAGTTGTTTTGTTGGTGAAGAAGTTTGCAAAATCATCAGCAGTTAAAGAGGAGGAGGGTGGTGGCGGAGGTGGACAGAGGAGAGAGTTGAATGTCTTGAAAAGTGTTCGTGTGTTAGAGGCGCTGTTGATCTTGTTGTGGAAATATGAAGATTTCGCAGCATGAACATCAACAGAAAAGGAAGAGAGCAGAGATTGATACATACTCAGGTCAGATGTGTCTTTTGATTTGCGCCATTTCCTCTCCGCTGCCCTGAGTTTGGTCCGGTGTTCACGAAGAACCTCCGATAACCAGGGGTTGGAGGGAGTAACACGTGCTGGTCTGGAGAAGAGAGGGCAGATATTGTCTAAAGAAGTTAAAGTGGAGCACAAAGTATCTGTTGCGGTATTCACATCCAGAGATGAGCATTGATGTGCGTAGCAAGACGACGCAGTGTCTCGTTCCCTCCTCAGGGAACAAGGGTTACAGTCGTAACCCGAGACGTTCCCTATCGTAGGGAACTCAACACTGCGTCGTTGAAAAACAACTCTTTGGGGAACGAATGTCCACTAGGCCACGCACCGAAAAAGGCCTGCCCTAGAGTGAAACTGATCTCAGGCACTCAGCTAGGACGAGAGCACACATGTGCCAGATGTACAAAGGAGGTGCAGACTAAAAAATTGTTAAAAGTGTGCAGGGTAGCCCAACCGGCTGCCTCACAGATCTCCTGGAGGGTCACTCCCGAGAGGAGGGCCCCAGGGGACACCATGCCTCTAGAAGACTGTGCTCTTATGGCCAAAGGTGAAGGCAAAATGCGCACCTTATAGACCAACTTATGGTTTGTTTAGCCGGTAGCCCCTTAATAGGTGACCCACAACACACTACAGTAGGTCCGACCTCCTCCAAGAAGAGGACCTCTCAAGGTAAATACTCCGAACTCTGACTAGCAGAGCAAGGAACCTCTTCTCTTCTGCCGACACATGAGGTGGAGGATGAAAAGTCTGCAGGACCATGGACCTAGCCATGTTAGATTGCACTTAAGGCACATAGCTGGGTCTCAGATGCAGGATGGCCTTAACTCCGCCAGGGGCAAACCCCAAGCAAGCTGGCGTAAATGCCAGGGCTTGGAGATCTCCCAGTCTCTTTAAAGAAATAGCTAAGAGAAAGGCTATCTTGAAACGTAAGGTCCTAGGCGAAGCCGACTGGAGGGATCCGAAGGGAGTAAAGGATAGCCCTTCGAGAACCACCGCCAGGTCCCAGGAAGGAACCCTGGACTTGAATGTCGGTCTCATCCTCCATGTACCATTTAACATTAACATTTAGTAGTGTATGGAATGCCGCAATGGTAGCCAAGTACACCTTACATGTGGACGGGGAGAGATTCGCAGAGAAACGATCTTGAAGAAACTCCAGAACTGAAGCCAATGGGCAGTTAACTGGACCTAACTCATGTTCTCTACACCAAGTGGAAAAACATTCCACTTGAGGCCATATAATCTCCTAGTAGACGGAGCTCTAGAGATAAGTATGGTTTTGACCACCCCAGATGATAGACCAGCATCTAGGTACTGAGCCTCCTCAGAGGCCAGACCCACAATTTCCACAGGTCTGGGCGAGGATGGAATATAGTGCCCTCCGCCTGAGACAATAGATCCCTCCTCAGAGGAATCTGCCATGGCGGAGCTATCAGGAGTAAAATTAAGTCCGAAAACCATACTCGAGCCGGCTAAAATGGGGCTATCAGAAGAAGACTGAAGCCCTCCTGACGAACCCTCTCCAGGACTCCCGGGAGCAGAGCGATTGGGGGAAAAGCGTACAGGCGAAGCCTCGGCCAGGCCTGTACCATGGCATCCAGCCCCAGCGGAGCTGGATGAGAGAGGGAGAACCAAGGTGGACAGTGGGACGTCCCTCGAGACGCAAACAGATCCACTTCCATTGGTCCAAACCTCTGCCATGTCAATTCCACCCCCTCTGGATGGAGTCTCCATTCCCCGGGCCTCAGCCCCGGCCTCGACAGGATGTCTGCTCCCTGATTCTGAACCCCCGGGACCTATATTGCTCTTATAGACAATAATTTCCCTTGGGACCATAAAATGATTTAATGCGCCAGTCTGGATAGAGGTCGCGATCTGAGTCCCCCTTGTCGGTTATAAGCTACCACTGATGTATTGTCCGAACGTATCAAGACATGGTAGCCCTTGATGTCTGGGAGGAAGCTACTCAGAGCCCTGAACACAGCCAACATCTCTAGGCAATTATATGCCAAGAATGATGATGGTCCTGCCACAGACCCCTGGAAAAGCGGCCGTCCATGACCGCGCCCCAGCCAGTGAGGGAAGTGTCTGTCGAAATGGTTTTCCGGCGACATGACGCCCCTAACACTGGCTCTTGGGACAAGAACCAAGATTTCTTCCATATTAATAGGGAACGAAGGCATCTGCGTGTAAACTTTATTAAATGGAACGGATTTAAAGAACGGATTTTTTTCCCTTGGGGGAAAAACCCCTTGGCTTTAAGCCACCACTGAAGGGCCTCATGTGAAGAAGGCCCAAATGAATTATGTTGGATGCCGCTGCCATGAGGCCCTGCAGTCTTAGAAATTGCTTTACAGTGATGGCCTGGCCTAGCTTTAACCCAGCCACCATGGCCAGGATGGATTCGATACGTGCCCGCATCGTAACCGAATTCCATACCATTCCCAAAAAAGTAGTTTTTTGAGCTGGTTCTAACACACTTTTCTTAGTGTTGAGTCTCAACCCCAGGTTCTGAATGTGGCTAAGGACGACATCTCGATGCCGAACTGCAATTTCTCGAGACTGGGCCAATATGAGCCAGTCGTCGATGTAATTCAGTATACGGATGCCCTGAAGCCTCAGTGGAGCCAGAGCTGCATCCATACACTTAGTGAACGTGCGGGAAGAGAGTGCTAGGCCAAACGGAAGAACCCGATATTGGTATGCTTTGCCCCCAAAAGCAAACCTCAGGAACCTCCTGTGACATGGAAGGACAGAGGCATGAAAATAAGCGTCTTTTAGATCCATCGTGACAAACCAGTCCTCAGATCTAATTTGATTCACGATGATAGGAATAGTAACCATTTTGAACCTGAATCTACTCACAGAACGATTCAAATGCCTTAGATCTAAAATCGGCCTCAGCCCGCCATCCTTTTTTGGAACTATAAAGTACCGGCTGTAAAACCCGGACTCCCTGTCTGGTAGGGGAACACTTCTATAGCCCCTTTATCCAGTAGAGTCTGTACCTCTTGTTCCATAACCCGAGCCTGTTCTGGAACCACTGCAGTCGGTACCATCCCAGCAAACTTGGGAGGTCAGTGACCGAACTGCAGTCTGTACCCATATTTTATAATATTTAGGACCCATATAGATATATCTTCAAAGATCCTAAACTATAATTAGGACCTCTTCCCCGAAGCCCTCTTCGCCTGAAGGACGGCCCTCAGGTCGCCCTTCTGGGTGGAGGACTTTGGTTGAGAGCGTTTCCTCTGTTGCCAGGCTCCCGCAGGAGGGGCTCTAGTGGCAACGCTCTCTTTCTGTTCTTGTGAATGGTAGGAGCTGGTTGACGGCTGAGGCTGGCCACTTGGACCAGCCCTCCTAGATCTAGATTTAGAGCGGCTAAGGAAGATACTGTAGGAACGCTGCTGACTGTTTTTTCCCACTTCCTGAAAACTGTCGACGACTGAAGTGCACAGCGTCGCCGAACAGGCCAGAAGGCGATAGCGGAGCTTCCAACAGAAAAGATTTATCCTTCTCTTTTATACCAGATAAATTTTGACACAAATGTCTCTCCATAGTTACCATAGCTGACATAGAGTCCCTTCTATATATATCTATATATATGTGACCAGTCACGGAAACTAGGGAAACAAGTCGGTTCTGGGGCATTTTGAGTTATTCATAGATTCTGAAAGTGTCCAAGCTTTCCAACGATGTTTAACATGTGGAAATCTGATAATATTTGGAGAAGTTGTGGCCATTTGAAGGTAGGCACTTAAAAAAGCTCAAAGATGAGAAAACAACCTCTAAAGATTGTGCAGTTCTCACCTCTCTCTGCTGCTAGGAGTGACAATAGGGCTCATTTACATCTCATTTAGATAAGCCATACCCCCTGTAAAGCTCCCCCTGTGCTTTACAGCTTTTTTTTGCACTTCGAATGAGTGCACTTCTGCAGCTGTAGGCGAAAAACAATTGTGATGCCCCTCTATTTGCAACGTACCAGCAACAACACACAAAGACCAATATGCCATATAGCCTACATATAACGCAAAACCAGCAACAACACACAAAGACCAATATGCCATATAGCCTACATATAACGCAAAACCAGCAACAACACACAAAGACCATATGCCATATACATATAACGCAAAACCAGCAACAACACACAAGGAGCAATATGCCATACATATAACGCAAAACCACAACAACACACAAAGACCAATAAGCCATAGGCCTACATATAACGCAAATAGTGCGCAACGCGCGTGTGCCCAAAATGTCAACAACATTAAAGTTTATGCAGGAGGTTTATGCAGTAAAGTTTATTTCTTTAAGCAGTCATGACAGGAATTTTCCAAATAATCACATTTCACCTCCTCAAATTACTGTTGCAAAATCTCTTCTGCGCTGTGAACGAGCGTTATAGAATCTGCGGATGATGAACGAGAAAGTGCCTCGGCAGTCTCGTTCTCATCCGCGAGATGCTTCTGTGATCCCCGCGATCTAAGCCGCCGCGCCGCCTCAGCGGACGTGGGACCCGAACAGCTGGGATCGCGAGCTTGGCCGTCATCAATGAGGGAGTGATTTCACAGAGATCACAGGCAGCCCCCTCGAGAGCTGCCTGTGTGTGCTGCACTCCCAAACAATATACACACAACTGATGCGTGTCCCCACCCGTGATGAATCTAGGGCAGGGGTGCACACACTTGGAATATTGTTCGCTCGCCATTTCAATATATATACTGAGATCAGACAGACAACACCAATCAGGATTGGATTAGTTTCATTCATACTTCAGAGGCGCACGCTAAGGGAGCGTCCCCAAAGAGTCGTTATTCAACGACGCAGTGTTGAGTTCCCTACGATAGGGAACTTAGAACCGGTTCTCGAGTGGAACCGGTTTTCAATTCCCATCCCTATTATATGTATAATGTTAGCTAATATTGACTAAATCTCTTTGTGTGAGGAGTAAATTTTTTTGCTACGAGGCAGATTGCTAATGTTAGATAAAAGTTTGACGTAGTCCCCACCGTCTCTGAAAGCGAAGCACTACAGAATTTACAAGAAGCTGTATGCTTTCTTCTGGATGTTGTTTTACAAATATATTCGTTATGATTTTTGTAGCTGAATTGTATTACTGAAGATTTTGCAGACATCTTCTCCCGCTCCCAGACAACCACAGATCACTTTCGTGGGAGTGCGAGTGCGAGTGAAAGGTGGCGGGGATGGGTGACAGCGGTAACAAAAATACATAATCAGCAATGACCAGTGAGTCAAGTTATTGCTTGGATTTGTGGATTTGAATCAGTACGTTTTACATCCAATAAAAGGAAGGATGTTAACAAAAAAAAAATAGACAATATACTGGCAATTTTGTGATATTTTCACAGTTATGGTCTTGCCTGGTCTTGAAAAAAAATCCAGAGTCCTCAATGTCCGAGACAAGACCGAGTACAAATGCGGTCGAGTCCGAGACGAGACCGAGACCATCAAAAAGTGGTCTTGAGACCAAGACCGATCTCGAGTACTACAACACTAGAAAACAGGTTTTTACACATATTTACTCATTATTTTGACCATCAAGTGTCCATCACTCTCAATCCCAACAGGCAGGAAAGCATTGCCAGACATGTCTGCTTAGAAAACACACTCTTTCAGGTGTAAAAAAAAAAAAAAAGTACAAGAGAAAAAGCGCCAGCAAGACAATACTCTATAACCCAGCTATTTTTATGAGTAGCTACTCACCAGAGGCATATTACAATAGGACAGTTGAGTTGGTCTATTGTTGTGATTTACGCCAAACGAGTCACGGATGTCCTGCACATCTAGGGTTCTGTCCTTAAGGAGTTGATAGCCAACACTGCTAGGTTAGGGTTTCATCGTCTCCGCTGGTTCTTCTCAGGTTAGAGCAAGAAAAGCTGCGCTCACATGCTGACGAGCTGAGGAATTATAACAGAGATAAAAAGAAATCTGTATAAATCGATGAGTATGGAAAGATTTTCCAGTGTGGTGCTTGATGTCACCCGTTCTTTCTTCTGTCCAGAAGCCGTTGCACTTGTTTTTTTAAGGTGGACGGTCTCCTGTATGCGCATCTCAAGATCCCGCAGTCTCTGTACATCGGGCCTGTGCTGGGCCAGTCTCTGTACACCGGGCCTGTGCTGGGCCAGTCTCTGTACGCCAGGCCTGTGCTGGGCCAGTCTCTGTACACCGGGCCTGTGCCGGGCCAGTCTCTGTACGCCGAGCTTGTGCTGGGCCAGTCTCTGTACGCCGGGCCTGTGCTGGGCCAGTCTCTGTACGCCGGGCCTGTGCTGGGCTAGTCTCTGTACGCCGAGCCTGTGCTGGGCCAGTCTCTGTACACCGGGCCTGTGCTGGTCCAGTCTCTGTACACCGGGCCTGTGCTGGTCCAGTCTCTGTACACCGGGTCTGTGCTGGGCCAGTCTCTGTACACCGGGTCTGTGCTGGGCCAGTCTCTGTACACCGGGCCTGTGCTGGGCCAGCCTCTGTACACCGGGCCTGTGCTGGGCCAGTCTCTGTACACCGGGCCTGTGCTGGGCCAATCTCTTATTTGGTCCCTTGCCATATTTCCTATTAATTCAATTAATTGATATGGGATCATGCTGTGTGTATTTTGTATTTTGGGGGATTTTCAAGGTTGTTTTTTTTCAACGATGTTGTCAAACCTGCCAAGAAGATGCAACAGCTCAGTAAAGTCGCCTCTCTTATCTGTGAGCTCTTTTAGTTTGCTTATCATTATTCATGTTGTCTTTGTTCAGGTTTCTGCCACTTGTTTGATACCATGGATAACAGGTTTTTACACATATTTACTCAATATTTTGACCATCAAGTGTCCATCACTCTCAATCCCAACAGGCAGGAAAGCATTGCCAGACATGTCTGCTTAGAAAACACACTCTTTCAGGTGTAAAAAAAAAAAAAAAGTACAAGAGAAAAAGCGCCAGCAAAACAATACTCTATAACCCAGCTATTTTTATGAGTAGCTACTCACCAGAGGCATATTACAATAGGACAGTTGAGTTGGTCTATTGTTGTGATTCACGGCAAACGAGTCACGGATGTCCTGCACATCTAGGGTTCTGTCCTTAAGGAGTTGATAGCCAGCACTGCCAGCTTAGGGTTTCATCGTCTCCGCTGGTTCTTCTCAGGTTAGAGCAAGAAAAGCTGCGCTCACATGCTGACGAGCTGAGGAATTATAACAGAGATACAAAGAAATCTGTATAAATCGATGAGTATGGAAAGATATTCCAGTGTGGTGCTTGATGTCACCCGCTCTTTCTTCTGTCCAGAAGCCGTTGCACTTGTTTTTTTTAAGGTGGACGGTCTCCTGTATGCGCATCTCAAGATCCCGCAGTCTCTGTACATCGGGCCTGTGCTGGGCCAGTCTCTGTACACCGGGCCTGTGCTGGGCCAGTCTCTGTACATCGGGCCTGTGCTGGGCCAGTCTCTGTACACCGGGCCTGTGCTGGGCCAGTCTCTGTACATCGGGCCTGTGCTGGTCCAGTCTCTGTACGCCGGGCCTGTGCTGGGCCAGTCTCTGTACGCCGGGCCTGTGCTGGACCAGTCTCTGTACATCGGGCCTGTGCTGGGCCAGTCTCTGTACATCGGGCCTGTGCTGGGCCAGTCTCTGTACACCGGGCCTGTGCTGGGCCAGTCTCTGTACATCGGGCCTGTGCTGGGCCAGTCTCTGTACACCGGGCCTGTGCTGGGCCAGTCTCTGTACACCGGGCCTGTGCTGGGCCAGTCTCTGTACATCGGGCCTGTGCTGGGCCAGTCTCTGTACGCCGGGGCCTGTGCTGGGCCAGTCTCTGTACACCGGGCCTGTGCTGGGCCAGTCTCTGTACTCCGGGCCTGTGCTGGGCCAGTCTCTGTACACCGGGCCTGTGCTGGGCCAGCCTCTGTACACCGAGCCTGTGCTGGGCCAGTCTCTTATTTGGTCCCTTGCCATATTTCCTATTAATTCAATTAATTGATATGGGATCATGCTGTGTGTATTTTGTATTTTGGGGGATTTTCAAGTTTTTTTTTTCAATGGTGTTGTCAAACCTGCCAAGAAGATGCAACAGCTCAGTAAAGTCGCCTCTCTTATCTGTCAGCTCTTTTAGTTTGCTTATCATTATTCATGTTGTCTTTGTTCAGGTTTCTGCCACTTGTTTGTTACCATGGATATTAATTTAATCATCACAGCTGTTGGTATTTGAGTTCATTATCAGTGTATACTTAATTTTCTGTGTTTCCTTAGTTCTTTGTTCGGCTGTAGTTTGAGTCAAGAACACACAAGAGACAAGCATTATTTCTGGCATTTCATCTGTAGGCCCAATAATATCATTGCATGTCCTTATGTTTGTATAATAATAACGTATACAGCTACATTTGGATTATTAGACAATGTCAAAATGAAGTGAATCTGCAGAGTTTTGCATTTAAAGGCATGCAAAGGGAAACATTGACACAGAGAAGAAAGAGTTAAACTCTTCACATGTGCTCGCGCTCATGACCGCTACTGAATATCTGTGAACGGAAATCAGGCTGAGGGAGGCGTGGACAGGGCCAATGAGCTGAATGTGTTTTTCAATAGGTTTAGCTCAGCTGTCCCCTCCCTTGCCCCCTGTCACACAGGCACCACACCCTCCCTGCCCCCTCAGCTGCTCCCCTCTCACACCTCCTCAGTGATCAGGACTGGTGACACACACACAACGCTTTCCCCCACCACTCAACATCAACATCCTTCTTCCCAGCAGAAAGTGCCCCCCTCTACCTCTCCCACCCCCCTGTCTGTCTCAAGTTGTCAGGTTAGGAGGCAGCTGGAGAAACTGCACCAGAACAAGGCTCCAGGTCCGGATGGGATCAGCCCCAGTGTCCTGAAGGCCTGTGCAAACCAGCTATGTGGGATTTTACAACACCTCTTCAACCTCAGTCTGAGCCTGGAGAAGGTCCCACTGCTGTGGAAAACATCATGCCTTGTTGCGGTGCCAAAGAAGTCTTCTCCATCTGCCCTCAATGACTACAGACCGGTTGCCTTAACACCTCACATCATGAAGGTTCTGGAGAGACTGGTTCTGGCCCACCTGAGACCACAGGTGACCACCTCCATTGAACCACTGCAGTTTGCCGCCCTGGGGTTGGTGTGGAGGATTCTATCATCTACCTGCTTCAGCGACCTCACTCACACTTGGATAAAGCTGGCAGCATTGTGAGGATCACATTCTTAGATTTCTCCAGTGCTTTTAACACGATCCAGCCTTTACTGCTGCGGGAGAAGCTTCAGAAGATGCAGGCGGACACCTCCACAATTTCCTGGATTACGGACTACCTGACTGACAGACCACAGTTTGTGCGACTGAGGGGTGGTGTGTCTGAACGGGTGGTCAGCAGCACAGGAGCACCACAGGGGACTGTTCTCTCACCATTTCTCTTCACGCACAACTCAGAGTCCTGTCATCTCCAAAAATACTCGGGTGACTCTGCAGTTGTTGGGTGTATTAGTGGTGGAGACGAGTCAGAGTACAGGGATCTGGTTGACCGCTTTGTGTTGTGGTGTGGGGAAAACCACCTCTTCCTAAACGTGACAAAGACGAAGGAGATGGTGGTGGACTTTAGGAGGACCAGGATAACAACACTAAACTCCATTCACCTTCAGGGAGAGGAGGTGGTTGAGAATTTTAAATACCTGGGTGTGTACCTTGACAACAGATTGGATTGGAAGTGCAACACTGAGGCCATCTTCAAGAAGGGTCAGAGTAGACTCTACTTCTTGAGGAATCTTAGTTCTTTCAATGTATGCAGCCAGATGATGTATGTTCTATCAGTCTGTTGTCGAAAGCGCAATTCTCTTTGCTGCCATCTGCTGGGGCAGCAGTATCAGAGTCAGTGACAGCAAGAGACTGAACAAGTTAAAGGGGTCATGACATGAGAAACCAAATTTGTCTTGATCTTTTGGTATATAAGAGATCTATGTACTATTAAAACTTCCTGCAAGTTTCATAGCTTAAGACATCCTCCCCATTATAAACGAAGCATTTATTTAATCAAGCTCTAAATACAGCTCGTTCTGGATCCATGGTTAGAAGTGACGTCACGGTGCGAAGTGACGTACCAGTCGTTTGCATATGACCGCCTCCAGAGCAGGACTACGCCTCATTTCGCATCGATGAGTGTGACAGGGAATGTTACTGAAAGAACGAGCAGAGAGCGAGCGAGCCCCGGCCGCGCGCGCGCCTTCAAACTGTCTCTCTCTCTCTCTCTCTCTCTCACACACAAAAAACCATGTCATGACCCCTTTAATAAAGAAGGCTGGCTCTGTGCTGGGGTCTGCTCTGGAGCCCCTGGAATTGGTTGTGAAGAATGTTACACAAATTATACAACATCATGGACAACACTTCACATCCGCAGCACAACCTGCTGGTCGGGCAGCAGAGTGTATTCAGCTGGAGACTTCTACAACTCCGCTGTAGCAAGGACCGTTACAGGAAGTCATTCTTACCCACTGCCATAACAATCCACAACAACCCTCTGGGCAGGGAGAGGAGACTGAGGAGACTGAATGACACGTGAATGATAAAGGACATCACATTAATTTTAACATTATATTTAACACTCAATATTCGCATGTGATACTAACTGCACATCTTTGTGCACTGTTGCACTTGTGTATACATCTTATACTTATAAATATACATTGTAATATATATATATTTTTTTAAGAAAATGTGTACATTATATGTCAGTCTATGTAATATGTCTGGTTTGTATTCTGTGTCAAATTGCTGCTGCAACACCGTAATTTCCCCTTGGGGATTAATAAAGTTTTTCTATCTATCTATCTATCTACTACGATCAAAACACACACTACGATCAAAAGCACATTAGCGGATCTTCTTCTGTCTGTTCTCCAAAGGTAATCACATATATTTCTGCAAACTGGAGAACTGTGTCTAAGCAAAGGCGTTTGTTTTCCAGACGAAGAGTCGCCTCCACTGCGCTATACCCACAAATCACTGCGGGGGTTCATTTCAGACTGTGAACAAGAGTAGCGTATTAATGTATAAAGTATTATGTCTAAAAAACTGCCAATATCATACTTTGTAGTAGTGGTGGTATCGTGCACTGATCGCGCTAAGTCACTCCCCCTGTTTCTATTATGTGAAAATGATGACAGAAGATGCAAGTGCGAAAATCCAGGTTTATTGAACAAATAGGAAGATGATGAAGTGAGTGAGGAAACAGTCCAAAGCACTGTGGTAACACAGGGGGCAGATGGGCAACCGAACCAGATCCTCCGTAAGACGACAGGCAGACGACAGACAGACGACAGACAGACGACAGGCAGACGGCACTGCATGTGGCGTGAGGTGTCCCGCACTGCATGTGGCGTGAGGTGTCCCGCACTGCATGTGGCGTGAGGTGTCCCGCACTGCATGCGTATTGATTTGGGAGTGTAGAGTGGTTTGTATTCACTGGACTTGTCTTTAGAAGTGATTTTATCATCTTGAGAGTCGTACACACATGGTGTGTGTTCTTAGGGCGGCGGGTCCGTGGCCCAATGACTCTTCTCTATTTCACACAGGCTTGGTTACTCCTATTGTAAGACTGGTGGGTTGTGATATTTAATAATTGACTTATGTTTATTAAATTCTTATTGCTCCTTTTATAATATTCAAAACTAAAATAGATTATTTATTCAGAGATTTATAACTCATTGGCAATAAAGTTATTGAACTTGAAGGTCATGTCTTCGTTCTTTTATCAAGTATTGTCTATTTGAACTTGTGTTGCTGTTATTTCCGTGGATATATAACCCCCGTGGCCTAGTCGGGATTTAGTGTGGCTTACCGCCATGGTTACACACACACACACACACACACACACACACACACACACACAGTGAGTGAGTAAATCTTAGTGAAGATTCAAGATAGATTTTGCTATAAAAACCATCAGGGGATTGCAGCTGCATTATTGTAATTATTCATTATTTAAAATAAAATAAAAACTAGAAATTAAATTGTACACCAATGTATTAAACATACAAAGCTCGTTCGTGAGTGTGAATCACGTGATATCTCGTTGCTGAGTGAGAACTGATTCACTCTGGAGTCTCGATGGACTGCTTTAGTGCATCTCAAACGAGCTGTTGAGTAACGTGAGGTTTCACACACACACACACACACACACACACACACACACACACACACACACTCTCTCTCACGCACGCACGCACGCACGCACACACACACACACACACACACACACACACCCAGCTGGCTGACAGCTCCAGTCACGCCTTCTGTCACTTTAACACGCAACTTTTCAGTGTTAGCTCGTGTTCCTCATGCTGGAGTTCTGAAACACGATTCTCTCACCCGGGATGTTTGGCGACGCGAGGTCGATGTGTGTGAGGTGATACTGGGATACTGGGATACACTGATCTACACCATGCAGAATGAGGAGGGGAACACGGACATCGCGTTTAAAACCACTGGGTGCTCCTGGTTGAGTCCTGTCAGTGATCGGGTCGGCGTTCCTCTGGATCAGGTAAAGCTGTCAGAACTCAAAACACATCGAGCTATGACGACACTTTTACATCTTGGGTTATAAAGTAAACAATCATTAAAATTGGTCTTTGCCAGACAAGTAACAGGGTATCATATAAAACTAGTAACTCAGATAACTATCAAAGAAATGATAATCACAGTGTATAGAAGAACTGGTCTGGCATGTTTTCTTTTTCTCTCCAATACTAACACATTCTGCAGTTACTCAGTGGCTTTTGTCTTGTGCACAGACCTTTTTTGAGGGGCATGTGTTGAAAAAAAAATGACTTTTTTTTAATATATATATATATATATATATATATATATAAGATTATGAAGTAAGCCTAGATAAAAGGAAGAAATGGTCACACATCTTCATGACGAATTCAATAACACAAAATAATAGTCTCAAAAGCTTTAGATTTATTCACTATTAATAACAACCATAATAATAATATATATAATATCTATATTTACAGGGTTTCGGTTTCAGCCCTAAAAAACATGTTTTACTACATTTATACATTTGAAGATGAGCGGAGAGTAGCTAGAACACTATAGATTTATTAGCTAGATATAGCAAATATGTGTATATTAACAGCCTTGAATGAACTATAATTGTATATTATTAACATAATATGATTAAATGTTAATAAATTAAGTGTGTCAGCAATCATAAATCAAACTAGAAATGTATTATAAATATGTTATAGGTGAGAGGATCACTATCGCTCTGTGTAGTTCCAGTACTAACAGCGCGGGTTCGCACCTTTGCTAATGATTTTCCGATGGTAAAAACAAATTTTATGTTGTTGTATTACTTATCAATATATTGTTAATATTTTACAAAAGTCAAACTCAAATGCAGTTATGAAGTTTTTGACCAGCGAATGTGTGCATTTTGTCCGTCATTAAAACGGAGCCGACGGCATCATATTACATTTTCATCAACAGGTTACAAACTAGCTTTTTTTTTAAAACAAATTTTTTCCTGTTGTAAAATACATTTGGCCAAAATCTCCTTTTATAAAAGATGAAGATGTCTCAGTCAGACATCAAATAAATACAATATGATCCTTTATAGACATAGTGTTTAGTACTTATTCAAACAACAAGATATTTGTTTACCCTTGCAAAACTGCGTTCAGCTGCTGCGGAGCTTCAGTTCATTCAGTCGAGATTCAGTTAAGATAGAGGGGGTGGAGTTATCAGATAGAGGGGTGGAGTTATCAGATAGAGGGCGTGGAGTTATCAGGTAGAGGGGGTGGGGTTATCAGATAGAGGGGGTGGGGTTATCAGATAGAGGGCGTGGAGTTATCAGATAGAGGGGGTGGAGTTATCAGATAGAGGGCGTGGAGTTATCAGATAGAGGGCGTGGAGTTATCAGATAGAGGGGGCGGAGTTATCAGATAGAGGGCATGGAGTTATCAGGTAGAGGGGGTGGAGTTATCAGATAGAGGGGGTGGAGTTATCAGATAGAGGGGGTGAAGTTATCAGATAGAGGGCGTGGAGTTATCAGATAGAGGGGGTGGAGTTATCAGATAGAGGGGGTGGAGTTACCAGATAGAGGGGTGGAGTTATCAGATAGAGGGGGTGGAGTTATCAGATAGAGGGCGTGGAGTTATCAGATAGAGGGCATGGAGTTATCAGATAGAGGGGTGGAGTTATCAGATAGAGGGGTGGAGTTATCAGATAGAGGGCGTGGAGTTATCAGGTAGAGGGGGTGGGGTTATCAGATAGAGGGGGTGGGGTTATCAGATAGAGGGCGTGGAGTTATCAGATAGAGGGGGTGGAGTTATCAGATAGAGGGCGTGGAGTTATCAGATAGAGGGGGCGGAGTTATCAGATAGAGGGCATGGAGTTATCAGGTAGAGGGGGTGGAGTTATCAGATAGAGGGGGTGGAATTATCAGATAGAGGGGGTGAAGTTATCAGATAGAGGGCGTGGAGTTATCAGATAGAGGGGGTGGAGTTATCAGATAGAGGGGGTGGAGTTACCAGATAGAGGGGTGGAGTTATCAGATAGAGGGGGTGGAGTTATCAGATAGAGGGCGTGGAGTTATCAGATAGAGGGCATGGAGTTATCAGATAGAGGGGGCGGAGTTATCAGATAGAGGGGGTGAAGTTATCTGATAGAGGGGTGGAGTTATCAGATAGAGGGGTGGAGTTATCAGATAGAGGGGTGGAGTTATCAGATAGAGGGCATGGAGTGGAGTTATCAGATAGAGGGGGTGGAGTTATCAGATAGAGGGGTGGAGTTATCAGATAGAGGGCATGGAGTGGAGTTATCAGATAGAGGGGGTGGAGTTATCAGATAGAGGGCATGGAGTGGAGTTATCAGATAGAGGGCGTGGAGTTATCAGATAGAGGGGGTGGAGTTATCAGATAGAGGGGGTGGAGTTACCAGATAGAGGGGGTGGAGTTATCTGATAGAGGGGGTGGAGTTATCAGATAGAGGGCGTGGAGTTATCAGATAGAGGGCGTGGAGTTATCAGGTAGAGGGGGTGGAGTTATCAGATAGAGGGGTGGAGTTATCAGATAGAGGGGTGGAGTTATCAGATAGAGGGCGTGGAGTTATCAGGTAGAGGGTGTGGAGTTATCAGATAGAGGGTGTGGAGTTATCAGATAGAGGGGGTGGAGTTATCAGATAGAGGGGGCGGAGTTATCAGGTTTACAGACAGTTTGAGGATCCAACAAGATTTACACAAGCTCATTTTAAGAACTTTCATTAGCTCAATGTTTTTAAAACAGACAGACAGACGCAAAGGGTAACCAATAGCATTTATTTATTGAAGAAGAAAAAAACACCACCAAAAAAAGGGGCACTTCGGAGTGTAAGGGCAAAAAGGGCATGTGCTCTGCACAGGTTGAGCCCTACCTGTACACGTGCCTGCTTGGAGGGGTGAAAATTACACATATTTTAAAGCAGAAAATATGAATTGTTACCCAGAACGGTTTCACTTTATTTTGATGGTCCCTTTAACACATTCTGTTGACTATAAGTAGCATTGCACCTACATGTCTACTAACTCTCATCAGAGTGTTAGTTGAGTATTAGTAGACTGGTGGGGTTAGGGTCAGAATAAGTTGACATGTAGTTGAAAAGTTACTTATATTCAGTTGAATGTCTGTTGGAGGAGCATAACAATAAAGAGTTAGCAGATATAAAGCAGTGACTCTACTAATTCTGTAGAATTAGTTCTAATTAGTTCTAATTCTAACATGTAGTTGCAAAATTACTTAAAGTCAACAGAATGTTCAAAAGGGACCATCAAAATAAAGTGTTACCAATAGGACTGCTTGATGATGAACAATTTAATTTCACATCCTACTATATCTACTAGTGCTGGGCCGTTATCGGCGTTAACGTGCTGCGTTAACGTGAGACTCTTATCGGGCGATAAAAAAAATAAATCAAAGTTGGGTTGGGATCATCAATAGCTTTTTCGAATATCGTTATATTTTCGCGCAATTCTAATGTGTAGTATGACATAATTGACGGTGCGCCTACTGTCACAGATCGCGCAGCAGGGGTATTTTCCTGCCAGGGACACAAGGTGTACTTTTACTTTGTTACGTTGGGCGACGTTCCTCTCGTTACTTTATTTTAATGCAATACGTTGTTAAATGAGTTTATTCCAAGCGCGCTGTATCCTTTGTATGGGCATGAGCGATGCTCATTTACAAATGAATCACTCTTTTGAGTCGATTCTGTTAAAAGACTTCATCAAACAAGTTGACAGATCTGTCTAAATCGGTTCGCGAATCAGTTGATCTGTTCAGTTCCTCACGCACTGAATCGTCTGAAGCGCTTTCAATTCACACTCGAGGAGTCGTAAGTAACAGGATGATTTAAGAACATCAAGAGCGTTGGATGAAGTGGCCGTGGATCTACAGTCTAGTCTAGTGAAAGCAAATCTGCAAATGCATCATATTTTTGCCAGCGATGAAGATCTTTATTAGTTGAACATCTTCGTATGCTGTCTGTGAATGAATGATTCCACAGGACGATACATTCGATTTCATTTCATTCAGGTAATGAATTTTACAACCAAACAGATTATTACGCCACGATAGCACTACCAAAAAGTATGACATTATCCGGTTTTTGGACATACATTAATTTATAGGCTACAAAAAAACGCTTCAGAGCGTCGGTGCACTGGTTAACAGGTTAAATAAGCTACCATTGTGTACAGTTTATGAAATGAACACCCGCCATCCCGCGGTAATGTGTGTGTATTGCGCAGTGGCATCACACGAATCGTTTACATTGATTGAAACTAATTTGTTTAAAAAGGAGGCTAATTGCAGTAACAAGGCAGGTTCACATAAAATCATTATGACATATGATGACATTATTTTTTTATCTAACGAGCATTGGCGGTGAAAAAACGGACTGTCGTGCGTATTGTTTTTTTTTCTTCTTCTTCCAATTAGCCTACTATGTAAAAAAAAAACTACGAAAACATGTTACTTGTTCAATTAATAAACAGTTTGTTTGATGACAAATCGCTAAAGATGAAATTGGCCTCCCTTTCTGTCATTGGGTTTTTTTTTTAGTTATTTTTTTACGATATTCGACTTTTGCTCCTCGATTGTCGAATGGCATTTTTGGCAGAAATGCACATCCCTACTCTAGGCGAACTATTCTCAAATACTTACTTTTAGTCATTATTTGGGTAGCACACATATTCTGAATGCCTTCGGGAGAATTCAAATGAGCCATTTTAATCTAGATTAATCTAGATTAATTTCAAGATTAATCTAGATTAATCTAGATTAAAAAATGAATCTATGCCCACCTCTAATATATACATATACATATTTCAATGTAGAGCGGTGACTTTAACCGGATATGCTGGGCACTTAATGTCATGTGCAGATAGCATAGTCTATGTTGGATAGGTTTCGCGTTCGCTGCTTAGTTGCCTACTCATTATGACTGTTATGGCCACAGCCGTAACACAAGTGAAGACATCAAAACACAGCTCGTTCTATAGGGGATTTATTACAAACAATGATATCGACATAATGATAGGAAAATGAACTAGAGTAAGACACAACCAGGGAGCACACGGAACCGCCCCGAACACCTCGCCCGCCCAACAGATTTGGCTGCTTGAACTTCTTATGCCAAACGTACATCATCCCCAGGTGCCGGCCATCAGTCCCTAATAAAGAAAGACACGAACTAGAACACACTCGCCCCCTAGAGGACAAACAAATCATAACATAGGACAAATGAATCAGAAATACATGCACATGTAACACCTTCATGCATGTAACACATACATGCACCCCCCCCCCCCCCCCATCCCCACCCCCCCTAACCCACAGGGCATAAGCTACCATATTATCCTTACCTCAAACGTGTTTGATATTGAGGTCATATGGTTGTAACGTTGAACTCCAACGCATAAGACGCTGATTAGTGTTGTGCATTGAGTTTAAGAAAAGAAGAGGATTATGATCGCAATACACAACAATAGGATGAGAACAAGTCAAATAGACCTTAAAATGACAGATAGCAAGGACTAAAGCTAAAGCCTCCTTCTCAATAGTAGAATAATTCCTTTGGGCAGCAATGAACTTCTTTGAAAAGTAACACACAGGGTGTTCCACCTCATCAGAACCCCTCTGCTGAAGAACAGCTCCCGCTCCCACCTCACTCGCATCCACTGCGAGGCTATAAGGCCTTAAGGTGCCATCAAGACAGGCACTGAAATCAACAAGGACTTAACATTCTCAAAAGCACTCTGACACGAGTCTGACCAGTGAAACAACGGCTAAGGACTTAGCACATCAGTAAGGGGTGATACCACAGTTGCAACATTTCTACAGAACGCTTGATAATAACCGACCATCCCGAGAAAATGTCGCAATTGTTTTCGATCGACAGGTGATCGATAGTTGACTAGGCAAGGTTAGTAGCATTTCAGAATTTCTCAACCGACCTTCAACCACACATCTAGAAGGTCAAGTCAAATCAAGTATATTTATATAGCGCTTTTCACAATACAGATTGTATCAAAGCAGCTTCACAGTATAAATCAAAACAACATAACAATGTTCGACATCCACGTTTGGTAGGGCTGATCAATGGTATTAATGATTGGTTAATTAATTTGAATATCCCCAAGGTCCCACCTCTTCACACAACTGTTCCTTTGCAGCCAAGCAAAGAGCAGCAGTTATGTCAGCTGGTTTTAAGCTGGAAGAAACACATTTCACAGGCTTCTCCATACTTGACTCCCTCTCATAATAGACCTTTATCATATTAATATGATAAACTTTGGAACTTTTACTGCTCCCTGGGACATGAATAACATAATCACGGTCGGAAAGCTTCTTTTCCACTACATAAGGACCACTATACCTGGCTTGCAGCGACCCTCCCAACACAGTTAACAAAACCAACACTTTGTCACCCGGACTAAAACTTCGTGCTCTAGCTTTCTTATCATACCAGACCTTCATTTTACCCTGCGCTTTCTCAAGATTTTGTTTAGCCAATTCACGGACTCAATTCAGGACATTCAATGTACATTCACTGGGTACGAAAATCAGTAACATACTCAGGAAAGGATTTACATTTTTGATCGGATAGACAATTTTCTTTCAACACTGTCAAAGGTCCACGCGGAGTATGGCCAAAGACCAATTCAGCGGGACCAAACCTGAGTGATTCCTGCATTACCTCGCATGAAGCAAAAAGTAGCCATGGAATCCCCTCCTCCCAACCTCGTTCTAGCTCGAAAAAATAAGCGCGAAGCATAGATTTCAAGGTCTGGTGAAACCTTTCTAATGCACCCTGACTTTCAGGATGATAAGCAGATTAAAAATTATGCTTAATGTGGAGACGTTTAAGCACTTGCGAAAACATCTTTACCGAGTTAGATTAAAAAGGGAGCTTACGAGCTGTGAGAGAGGCCAAAAAAGCACCTTGTCGTTCATAAAGCGGACTGAGTGTATGTGGATATCCTGTGTTTGAACTGTCTGGGAAGTGTCGGAACGCCGCTCCTCCTCGGAGTATTTCAGTGGGCTCGCTGCCAGGATTACTTTTTTGCTGGAGGACTAAAGACAGTTCCCCTTCAGGGACTACCGCTGCGTGTAATCGCAGTGGGAATGCCCCCCAGCGTAGCGCGTCTGAATAATGAATGAAATCAGTCAATGGAGAGAATGAGCGTACGGCGAGTGACGTCATCGACCAGGAAGCTATAAATATCCCCTGAATACACAAGCCGCCAGCTTCTGTTACTTCAGCAAGCGCTCTGTGTGTGTCTGGAATCTTTCGATTGTGTTTGTCTGTTGTAGTCAGGAGTTTATCACTATATATATATATTTATATATAAAAAAACCAATATGAGCGAGCAGTATAGAAAGTGTGCTCCCCCCTGTACTCGATACATCACGGGTGGGGATTCACACAAGTTATGTGTTGCTTGTTTAGGAGTGCAGCATGCCCAGTCGGCTCTCGAGGGGGTCGATTGTGTGCATTGCGAGCGTTTTCCTATTAGAACTCTGCGCTCGCTGCGATCGCTCTTCGAGGAGAGCGGTATGCTGCGAGCTCCCCAAGGCTCGGGTCCCGGTTCTGTTGAGGCAGAGCGGCGGCGCTTGTCTTGGGGTTCGCAGATGGATCTCACCGGCGACGTTGAGACGGGCCCCGCCCTATCTCAGCCATCTCCGGCGGGATCCAGTGCCTCTCACCCGGCTCTGGAAGCACGCGCTGCGGCGGTTACTTCTGCCCGAGTGGAGGCACATGATGATGTTGAATTGAGATTATCCAGTTCTGAGGAGCTGGATGTCGATAGTGTTGCATCAGAAGAAACGAGTTTGTCACATTATACTGCTAATGAGGAAGGGCTGATGGATGTTTTATCTCGGGCTGTTGAAAAGCTCAGCATCGAGTGGCCAGCTGATAGGCAGGAGTCTAGAAGTAAAAGCAAACTAGACGATAGGTTTCTGTCTGCACGACCTCAGCCCGCTCGTCGGTGCCTACCATTTTTCCCAGATCTCCACGCTGAGGTTTCAAAAACCTGGGTTAGACCTGTTTCTAGCAGAATTTACACTAACCAGTCTAATGCTTATGGTAACATTGTTAGTGCTAAATCTGCGGGGTATGTGATGATGCCGAAGGCGGAGGAGACGCTCGCTAGCTATCTCTCTCCTGTTTAGTCATCCTCACTTAAAGCACCTACTCTTCCATCCAGACCTTTAAAAAATACATCTGCGCTCGTAGGGAAGGCTTACTCGGCGGCTGGTCAGGCGGCTGTATGTATGCATACTATGGCCATTTTGCAGGCTTATCAAGCCGACCTGCTTAAAGACGCTTGTGAGGGGGGGGGAATTTCTACTGATATGATCAATGAGCTGAGGCAGACCGCTGATCTCACTCTTCGGGCCACCAGGGAGACGGCTAAATCTATTGGTCGGTCTATGGCAGCCATGGTGGCCACAAAAAGACACTTATGGTTGAGTCAAACTTCTATGAAGGAAAAAGATAAATCTCTTCTTTTAAATGCTCCAGTTTCGCCTGCGGGTCTCTTCGGTGACGCTCTTATTTTTGTCACTGAGAGGTTCCAGGAAGAGAAAAACAGGCGGCTGCTTTTCATAAATTCATTCCCCTCAAAGTACGGGTCGCTGGGGCTGCTGAACGAAAAGGGCAGTCCCAGCCGCCGAGTTCATTCTCTAGCAGAGCGCAGCAGAAGCAGAGTGTCGCGTCTCGTGCCCCCCCCCGCAGAGAAACTGGAGGGACGAGGCGGGGCGCTCTCCGGCGCGGCCTTCTCGGGGCAGGACTGATCTGAGGACAGTCATTGTGGCCAAGAAGGCAGCGTCGAAAAAATCCTGACGTGCTGAACGTCAGGACTCTGAGGGTGGTCCCCATCGGGAAAGACTTGAGTTCACCACACAAAAACATGGTGCCCTGTCTTTCTCGATGCCCTCAGGGGTCTGTTCTACTAACCCTGCCTATACAGGGCGTAGAGAGACTCGGCGAGTGCTTTCCCGAGGGACGCTCGCCCCCTCCGAGGAGGGTTGTGGAGTGCTCAGACCAGTTGTTTCCTGCCAGTATGTTACAGGGCGCTGTGTCTGTCACTCGGGATGTTCATCCAGAGGCCAGCCTCGAGAGGCTGGTTCCCTTAGTAGAGTTCCTGGCGGAATGGGAAATGCTTCCCAATGTTTCTCAGTGGGTCCTGAATATTATAAAGAACGGGTACGCTATTCAGTTCAGAACGCGTCCACCTCGTTTCAGAGGGGTTCTGCCTACACTGGTGGGCCCCGAGCAGGCTCTGGTATTAGAACAGGAGGTAAAAACTCTGCTACTAAAGGGAGCTATAGAACGAATTCCTCCACCCAGCAGGGAGTTAGGATACTACAGCCGGTACTTCATCGTTCCAAAAAAAGATGGAGGGTTGCGTCCCATTTTAGATCTGCGTCTTTTAACCCTCTGGAGTCGAGAAACGCGCCGGCGCGTTTTGCGCGATTTTTTTCACATAGCAGCAAAATAGACTTAAAATACTCCGTCACCTTTGGTCATACACACTTAAGAAATATGAAAAAATAAACTATTAAATGTCTACTTTTTTATGGGTCCACTTACAATCGAAATAAAACATTGTGCTTTTGTAAAATAAAGAAAATAAACAGGGTGTGCTTTCTGCCTCTCCGTCTCCGTGAACTTTTTTTCTGGAGCACGTCTCTAAACATAAACAAAACTCAGCAAATACTAGTCACACAGGCATGATCAATATATCTTTATAATCATTTAAGTGTGTACTTTTAAATTATCTAATTCAAAACTAAAACAAATATTCTGTGTTTATGTAATCTATATAAAAAGAGAGAGATGCCAGGCGTTCTCATTTCAGCTAATTATCTTTTAATGTGACCACGCCCACAGAGAGCGCGCGCTATAGAAACGCAAATGATCTGAAACTTGCCAACGCCCACACGAGCTCGATAAAACACCAAGTTCAGATTAATGTACCGGTAGTCTGTGTCGTTTTTCGAGGCTGTGAGGAATAATTCTGGATAATTTACCTCAGAAGTGCTGGATTAATTTCACTTCGAGGAGCCATGGATCCAGCGAGGATCATTGTAAGTTTTTTATTCTTTGTTCTAATCGCGAATACTGTTTTAAAATGAATCGCGTGTCTCTCTCTGTGTGATGAATGAACGGAATTCGCACTGTTGTTGTTACAGACGAAATATGAAAGACAACATTTAGTTGACTAGTTTGGGATAGATTATAAAGATTTTTACTCTAAAATAGACATCAAATAAGCTTTAGTTAACCAGTTTCTGCTCATATGTTAAATATATAACGTTAGAATGTTTTGTCAAAAATAAGCTCATAATCTAAGATGTTATTATAGTGTTTGTTCCAATGTAGACTATATCAAACTAATGAATCCTTAACTTTGAAATATGAATGATAAAATCCAGGCTATAGGCCTACTTAAAAAAAATAAAATAAAAAGACAAGATAGATGTAAAAAAAAATCTTAATATTATTGTTTTTTATTAGTGACACATTTGAGGAGAGGATATATTCCAAAACTTTCTGAAAATACAGTATGAGAATTAACTGCATACTAGAAATGTTTACCTTGGAAATTATACAATTTGAATGTATAAAAAATTTGTGAAAAAATACCTTTTTTTTCCTCTCTGAGAACTCTAACTTTCTAACTCTAACTAATTCTGTAGAATGGTCCATATAGCCTATTTGAACAGGATTTGTTTCCAGGTATGACTATGTACTAAAAATGTGCTTTTGACTTTCATTTATATTTGTATTTTATATATATATATATATATATATATATATATATATAATTTATTTATTTATTTTTGTCCTCGCATTCTTTCTTGTGTGACACACCTGAATGAAAGGCTCATTAGTATGCAGGCTCATTAGTATGCAGGCTCATTAGTATGCAGGGTCTTTGTCTTCTCAGGTGTGAATCACAGCAAGTCACGCCCCTGCACATATTGCCTTTGGAAGCAAAAACTGTTTTAAAAAATTTAAATCAATGTATTGTTTTATGTGAATGATTAGGCAGGGTGATTTTCAGATCATTTTGAAGAAAAAACACTAGGCAACTACATCCATTAGTCAAAAGTCTTGTGGACACATATTAAGTATGTGTTTTGTGGCCTTATTTCAGAAACTTTAATTTTTAGTTTTTTGAATAACCATGCATAAACATTATTCCCTCAAAAATACAAATATGTAAATAGATGTTGCTCGCATATTATGGTACCCCTATTTGTGCTAAATAGAGTGTAATTACACCTTTGCCATTAATATGTTTATAAGCAACTGAAAAAAGCACAAATGTCAGGGCATATCAAAACATCTCACAGACCTCAAAAACCCCTTAGACTCCAGAGGGTTAAATCGCACTGTAGGGAAGCTCAAGTTCAAGATGCTCACTCTCAAACAGATTGTGTCACAAATCAGATCCGAGGACTGGTTTGTCACGATAGATCTAAAGGACGCTTACTTCCATGTATCTATCCTCCCTCAACTCAGGAAGTTCCTGAGGTTCGCTTTCGGGGACGAAAATTTATCGGGTTCTTCCGTTCGGCCTAGCATTATCACCCCGCACGTTCACGAAGTGTATGGATGCAGCCATAGCCCCGCTGAGGCTGCAGGGCATCCGTATTCTGAACTACATAGACGATTGGTTAATTCTAGCTCAATCGGAACAACAGGTGGTTCGGCATCGAGATGTCGTTCTTGCTCACATTAAGAGTTTGGGGTTGAGGCTCAACGCCAAGAAGAGTGTCCTTTCTCCATTACAGAGAACCACTTTTCTCGGTGTAGTGTGGGATTCGACGACGATGCAGGCACAATTGTCACCTGCTCGTATTGCTTCGATTCTCGCCGCAGTAGAACAGGTCAAGCTAGGCCAGTCACTCACTGTAAAACAGTTCCAGAGGCTGTTAGGTCTCATGGCAGCTGCGTCCAACGTGATACCTTTTGGCCTCTTGCACATGAGACCGTTGCAGTGGTGGCTCAGAACCAAGGGGTTCTCCCCGAGGGGAAATCCGCTTCGCAGGATCGTGAGTTCGCGACGGTGTCATCGCGCCCTGATCATGTGGAAAGATCCTTGGTTTCTGTCCTAAGGTCCTGTGTTGGGGGCTCTTTGTCGTCGTGTTATGCTAACGACAGATGCCTCTCTCACGGGTTGGGGGGCGATCATGAATGGTCGCCCAGCTCAGGGTCTGTGGGGGGACCATCACCGTCTATGGCACATAAATTGTCTAGAGATGTTGGCAGTGTTTCAGGCCCTGAAACACTTCCTCCCAGACCTAAGGGGCCACCATGTTCTTGTCCGGACAGACAACACATCGGTGGTCTCTTATATCAACCATCAGGGGGGTCTGCGTTCTCGCCCGCTTTACAAACTGGCACGTCAGATCCTTCTATGGTCCCAGGGGAAAATTCTCTCTCTCAGAGCTATTTATCTCCCGGGGTATTTGAATCAGGGGGCAGATATCCTGTCGAGGCAGGGGCCGAGGCCCGGGGAGTGGAGTCTTCACCCCGAGGTGGTGGAGCTCCTATGGGAACATTTCAGTCATGCCGAGGTAGACCTATTTGCGTCCCGAGAGACATCACACTGTCCACTGTGGTTCTCTCTCAGCCAGCCCCACTGGGGTTGGACGCGATGGTACATCCGTGGCCGAGGTCACGTCTGTACGCTTTTCCCCCGATTGCTCTGCTCCCGGGAGTTCTGGAGAGGGTTCGCCGGGACGGGCTCAGTCTCCTGCTAATAGCCCCGTTCTGGCCGGCCCGAGTATGGTTTGCGGACCTATTGTCTCTCCTCGACGGCTCTCCCCTGGAGATACCGATCAGGAGAGATCTACTTTCTCAGGCGAGTGGGTTGATCCTTCACCCCCGCCCAGAACTATGGAGGCTGTGGGCTTGGCCTCTGAGGGGGCCCAGCTCATAGATTCTGGTCTCTCGACCGAGGTCGTTGAGACCATCCTCCAATCCAGAGCTCCTTCCACGAGGAAGTTATATGCCGCGAGGTGGAAACTTTTCACCTCTTGGTGTGGAGAGCGCCAGCAGGACCTAGTTAACTGCCCGGTTGGTACAGTGCTGGATTTCCTGCAGGACCGTCTCTCCACAGGGTTATCCCACTCTACACTGAAGGTGTATGTGGCGGCCTTAGCTGCTTACCACGCCCCTTCAAGTGGAGGTTCCCTCGGGAGACACCAAATTATATCTCGCTTCCTTCGTGGCACCTTTAGGCTGAGGCCTGCAGTTCGCACGAGGGTACCAGCATGGGACCTGGCCGTCGTCTTAGAAGGTCTCTCCCTAGCTCCTTTCGAGCCCATTGAGGAAGTTTCGGAAAAGTTTCTTACTCTAAAGACTATCCTTCTTCTCGCTATATTATCTCTAAAAAGAATTGGAGATATTCAAGCACTTTCGGTGGCTCCCTCGTGCCTGGAATTTGCGCCTGGTATGGTTAAGGCCTTTCTCTGTCCGAGACCAGGTTATGTTCCCAAGGTACCAACTACTTTTGTTAGACCTATAGTTCTGCAGGCTTTCTGTCCTCCGCCTTTTTTGACATCAGACCAGGAGAAACTTAATTTGCTGTGCCCCGTTAGGGCTTTAGATGCGTATGTCCACAGAGCTGCCCTGTGGAGGAAATCGGAACAACTGTTCGTTTGCTTTGGGTCACCTAAGAAAGGGTGTCCTGCATCTAAACAAAGGATGAGCAAGTGGGTGGTCGAGGCCATCTCGCTTCAGGACGTTTGTGATGCGGCAGGCTGGTCCTCACCGCACACTTTCGTCAGATTTTATTCCCTTGACCTTAGCTCCACTCCCGGGGCTCAGGTTCTCTCGTCGGTTTGTGTCTCCTAATGACACACGACGGGGATTTGGTCGTATGGGGATGTGAGTATTGTGTTCCCACTGCGATTACACGCAGCGGTAGTCCCTGAAGGGGAACGTCCCGGGTTACGTATGTAACCCTAGTTCCCCGAAGGGACGGACGCTGCGTGTCCTGCCATACTCCCAGCATCCCCTTGAGTCGCTTGCTTCAGTAACTTTAAGCTGGCGGCTTGTGTGCTCAGGGGATATTTATAGCTTCCTGGTCGATGACGTCACTCGTCGTACGCTCATTCTCTCCATTGACTGATTTCATTCATTATTCAGACGCGCTACGCTGGGGGGCGTTCCCACTGCGATTACACACAGCGTCCGTCCCTTCGGGGAACTAGGGTTACATACGTAACCCGGGACGTTTTCTCACTTCATTGATCACGCTACCGGATCCGAGATTGTTACCGGTGAGGCTGATCCTAACTTTTATATATATATATATACCCGGGACTTAAAGACATTTCGAGAGCACACACACGCACGTAATCTGATCTGTCTGTATAATCTATGGGGAAATATGTGTCTGGTATTTACATTCTGTGAAGTGGTTAATACACTGGGATAATTTGCATAATTTATGTCTTTGTGGTTGTTTTGTGATCGCTGGCCAATCGTTATTTTGGATGTGAACTAGACAATGAGAAAAGGCGTTCCCATTTAAAGTGTGCACTTGTTGTTTGAATAACAGTGTTACAAGTGTGTGGAGGATCAGTGTGTGGAAACGAGTGTGTGGAGGCGAGTGTGTAGAGGATCAGTGTGTGGAGGATCAGTGTGTGGAGGATCAGTGTGTGGAGGATCAGTGTGTGGAGGCGAGTGTGTGGAGGATCAGTGTGTTGTTGGATCAGTGTGTGGAGGCGAGTGTGTGGAGCATCAGTGTGTGGAGGCGAGTGTGTGGAGGATCAGTGTGTGGAGGGAAGTCTGTGGAGGCGAGTGTGTGGAGGATCAGTGTGTAAAGGATCAGTGTGTGGAGGATCAGTGTGGAGGCGAGAGTGTGGAGGATCAGTGTGTGGAGGCGAGTGTGTGGAGGCGAGTGTGTGGAGGATCAGTGTGTGGAGGATCAGTGTGTGGAGGCGAGTGGAGGATCAGTTAGTGGAGGCGAGTGTGTGGAGGATCAGTGTGTGGAGATCAGTGTGTGGAGATCAGTGTGTGGAGGATCAGTGTGTGGAGGCGAGTGTGTAGAGGATCAGTGTGTGGAGGATCAGTGTGTGGAGGCGAGTGTGTAGAGGATCAGTGTGTGGAGGATCAGTGTGTGGAGGCGAGTGTGTAGAGGATCAGTGTGTGGAGGCGAGTGTGTGAGGATCAGTGTGTGGAGGCGAGTGTGTAGAGGATCAGTGTGTGGAGGATCAGTGTGTGGAGGATCAGTGTGTGGAGGCGAGTGTGTGGAGGATCAGTGTGTGGAGGCGAGTGTGTGGAGGATCAGTGTGTGGTGGCGAGTGTGTGGAGCATCAGAGTGTGGAGGATCAGTGTGTGGAGGCGAGTGTGTGGAGGATCAGTGTGTGGAGGCAAGTCTGTGGAGGCGAGTGTGGAGGCGAGTGTGTGGAGGATCAGTGTGTGGAGGATCAGTGAGTGGAGGCGAGTGTGTAGAGGATCAGTGTGTGGAGGATCAGTGTGTGGAGGATCAGTGTGTGGAGGCGAGTGTGTGGAGGATCAGTGTGTGGAGGCGAGTGTGTGGAGGATCAGTGTGTGGAGGCGAGTGTGTGGAGGATCAGTGTGTGGAGGCGAGTGTGTGGAGGATCAGTGTGTAAAGGATCAGTGTGTGGAGGATCAGTGTGTGGAGGCGAGAGTGTGGAGGATAAGTGTGTGGAGGCGAGTGTGTGGAGGCGAGTGTGTGGTGACGAGTGTGTGGAGATCAGTGTGTGGAGATCAGTGTGTGGAGTATCAGTGTGTGGAAGCGAGTGTGTGGGGATGAGTCTGTGGAGGATCAGTGTGTGGAGACGAGTGTGTGGAGGCGAGTGTGTGGAGGCGAGTGTGTGGAGACGAGTGTGTGGAGGATCAGTGTTTGGACATCAGTGTGTGGAGGATCAGTGTTTGGACATCAGTGTGTGGAGGATCAGTGTGTGGAGACGAGTGTGTGGAGGATCTGTGTTTGGAGATGAGTGTGTGGAGGATCAGTGTGTGGAGGATCAGTGTGTGGAGGATCAGTGTTTCGTTTTTTGATGAGGCCTTCACAGGGGAGAGTCTAGTTGACAGACAATAAGTATTTGAATATTTTGAATATTTTCTCAATATCATCAATATTTTCGTTTACACAGCATGTAGCCTTCAATGCTTTCATAAATTTACGTCATAAATAATAAAGTCACTGAATTTAATTTAATAATTTTTTTTCAAATAGTTAAATAAATTGGAAAAATAGTTCAAATAGGTTGCTGTGGTACCGAAATTGGTACCGAGAACCGTCAAATTTTAATGGTATCGGTACCGACTACTGGAATTTTGGTATCGTGACATCCCTAGTGTGGAGGATCAGTGTGTGGAGGATCAGTGTGTGGAGGATCAGTGTGTGGAGGCGAGTGTGTGGAGACGAGTGTGTGGTGACGAGTGTGTGGAGGATCAGTGTGTGGAGATCAGTGTGTGGAGATCAGTGTGTGGAGATCAGTGTGTGGAGGATCAGTGTGTGGAAGCGAGTGTGTGGAGATGAGTGTGTGGTGACGAGTGTGTGGAGGATCAGTGTGTGGAGGCGAGTGTGTGGAGGATCAGTGTGTGGAGGCGAGTGTGTGGAGGCGAGTGTGGGGAAGCGAGTGTGTGGAGATGAGTGTGTGGTGACGAGTGTGTGGAGGATCAGTGTGTGGAGGATCAGTGTGTGAAGGCGAGTGTGTGGAGGATCAGTGTGTGGAGGCGAGTGTGTGGAGGCGAGTGTGTGGAGGATCAGTGTGTGGAGGATCAGTGTGTGGAGGATCAGTGTGTGGAGGCGAGTGTGTGGAGGATCAGTGTGTGGAGGCAAGTCTGTGTATGCGAGTGTGTGGTGACGAGTGTGTGGAGGATCAGTGTGTGGAGATCAGTGTGTGGAGATCAGTGTGTGGAGGATCAGTGTTTGGAAGCGAGTGTGTGGAGATGAGTGTGTGGTGACGAGTGTGTGGAGGATCAGTGTGTGGAGGCGAGTGTGTGGAGGCGAGTGTGGAGGCGAGTGTGTGGAGGATCAGTGTGTGGAGGCGAGTGTGTGGAGGATCAGTGTGTGGAGGATCAGTGTGTGGAGGATCAGTGTGTGGAGGCAAGTCTGTGGAGGCGAGTGTGTGGTGACGAGTGTGTGGAGGATCAGTGTGTGGAGGATCAGTGTGTGGAGGATCAGTGTGTGGAGGCAAGTCTGTGGAGGCGAGTGTGTGGTGACGAGTGTGTGGAGGATCAGTGTGTGGAGATCAGTGTGTGGAGGATCAGTGTTTGGAAGCGAGTGTGTGGAGATGAGTGTGTGGTGACGAGTGTGTGGAGGATCAGTGTGTCGAGACGAGTGTGTGGAGGATCAGTGTGTGGAGGATCAGTGTGTGGAGGCGAGTGTGTGGAGACGAGTGTGTGGTGACGAGTGTGTGGAGATCAGTTTGTGGAGATCAGTGTGTGGAGATCAGTGTGTGGAGTTTCAGTGTGTGGAAGCGAGTGTGTGGAGGATCAGTGTGTGGAGACGAGTGTGGAGGCGAGTGTGTGGAGACGAGTGTGTGGAGACGAGTGTGTGGAGAATCTGTGTTTGGAGACGAGTGTGTGGAGGATCAGTGTGTGGAGGATCAGTGTGTGGAGGCAAGTCTGTGTAGGCGAGTGTGTGGTGACGAGTGTGTGGAGGATCAGTGTGTGGAGATCAGTGTGTGGAGATCAGTGTGTGGAGGATCAGTGTTTGGAAGCGAGTGTGTGGAGATGAGTGTGTGGTGACGAGTGTGTGGAGGATCAGTGTGTGGAGGCGAGTGTGTGGAGGCGAGTGTGGAGGCGAGTGTGTGGAGGATCAGTGTGTGGAGGCAAGTCTGTGGAGGCGAGTGTGTAATGACGAGTGTGTGGAGGGACGAGTGTGTGGAGGATCAGTGTTTGGAAGCGAGTGTATGGAGGATCAGTGTGTGGAGGCGAGTGTGGAGGCGAGTTAGTGGAGGATCAGTGTGTGGAGGCAAGTCTGTGGAGGCGAGTGTGTGGTGACGAGTGTGTGGAGACGAGTGTGTGGAGGATCAGTGTGTGGAGGATCAGTGTGTGGAGGCGAGTGTGTGGAGACGAGTGTGTGGTGACGAGTGTGTGGAGATCAGTGTGTGGAGATCAGTGTGTGGAGTTTCAGTGTGTGGAAGCGAGTGTGTGGAGACGAGTGTGTGGTGACGAGTGTGTGGAGATCAGTGTGTGGAGATCAGTGTGTGGAGTTTCAGTGTGTGGAAGCGAGTGTGTGGAGATGAGTGTGTGGAGACGAGTGTGTAGAGGCGAGTGTGTGGAGACGAGTGTGTGGAGACGAGTGTGTGGAGGATCAGTGTGTGGAGGATCAGTGTGTGGAGGATCAGTGTGTGGAGGATCAGTGTGGAGGATCAGTGTGTGGAGGATCAGTGTGTGGAGGATCAGTGTGTGGACATCAGTGTGTGTGGAGGATCAGTGTGTGGAGGATCAGTGTGTGGAGGATCAGTGTGTGGAGACGAGTGTGTGGAAGATCTGTGTTTGGAGACGAGTGTGTGGAGGATCAGTGTGTGGAGGCGAGTGTGTGGAAGATCAGTGTGTGGAGGATCAGTGTTTCGTGTTTCGATGAGGCCTTCACAGGGGAGAGTCTAGTTGACAGACAATAAGTATTTGAATATTTTGATAAATAAAGTTGTCACAATCTGTTTTTTGCTTGGTCATTATAGGGCGTGGAGTGTATTGATGTGGGGAAAAAGGAATTAGGAATAGCATAAGGTTTGCAACATACCGTAGTCTAAGAAAAATTAAGGGGTGTGACAACTTTGGCAAGGCAGTGAAGAGAGACGTATTACCAGGCTTTATCAGAGGCTTATGAGGACTATAAGTGCAGCATATAAAGAAAACAAAGGGGGACAGAGACATTTGAATCATATTGAGCAGTTTCTCTCTTCTTCAGGTGAATTTCATTGCCTGCCAGGTTCTTGGGCTTGCGGTAGCATTCTGGTTCCGACTGTGTCTCGGCCCGCACCGCGTCTCCGCAGAGCTCCGGCATGCGGTCGCTGTCGTGTTCGGCGCTGCGATCCTCGTCTTCTGCTTCGGCTGGTAAGGACACGCCCTTTCTGTGGGAAACCAGTTTATGACATGATAATTGATGCAAGGTATTTTCACAGTTTACCTCGTTTGCACACTCATGTCATTACTAAATGTAAAACCCTTACAAAAAAGTACAATGACATGTATATGATATGAGTTGGTAATACCATAGTACTTTCATATATACCATGGTACTCCATGATAAGTATGCTGAACTCATTTTACATCTGCCATCTGTATTGGTTTTCCTATTTACACTAGAACAATCCCTTAATGCAGTGGTTCTCAACCGGTGGGCGACACTCTCCCGGGGGGGCGCGAGTAGGCTACAGGTCAGGATGGGAGGGAGGAAAAAAAAAGTGAAATTTTTTTTTTAATCACTAAACTACTGTCATAAAAAGTTAAAGTTTTGTATATACATAACTCCTGAATAAAAATTCAAATGTGTTTGGACAGATTAAAAAAAAAAGTTTTGAACAAATTTGATTCGTTTGTCGATAGTGAGCGCAAATGCAGGTGATAAGCGGTTTTATTAAGCGAGTCATTGAGTCGTTCATTCAAACGATTCGTTCAAACGGCCGATTCATCAAGAATGAGACAGCTGTTTGTGAATGGGTCATTGAATCTTTGACTCAACCGATTCGTTCAAAACACTGAATCATTCAAAACACGATTGAGTGTTGCTCTGAGATGCGCTATGCTGTGATCTTTGTTTGGATTCATCGGATCTATTTTCGCTGCTAAAATATACCAAAACAGTCATTATTTCGTCTAAAATGTAAGTGACTTAATATTATTAACTTGTTTGTTGAACTGTCTGTCATGAAATCAGTGTCACATTTTAAATCGTGAGGTGATGGTAAATTAAGTGATGGTCAATTGTCAGCTCTCTTGGTCGTCAGGTCGTGTGATGTATGTTGCTGAAGTGTATTCATTTAACTGCAAAATGTAACTGCAGTATGTCAATTTAGTTTATTTGTGTGTGCTGCGCTCATAGACTTTAGAAAACGGCGCTCATTTGTTTGATTTCTCCTCGAGAAGCTGCGCAAGCCTCAAAAGTTTAAGGTCCTAGCACCCTGACTGA